>QYAN01000056.1:0-394693 GCA_003988815.1 Chlorencoelia australis | reverse complement strand
TAATAATAATATATAGAAAATATTATAGATTTTATATATATTAGATAGCTTTAATTAATATACTTATTAATATATTTTTATAATTTCTAAAATTTTAAAAAGACTTAAATATTAATTTAATAGTTTTATATTTAATTTTAATTAATAAATATTTTTTATATAAAATATAATTTTATTTTTAATATTAAATTCTTTTTTAATATAAATTTTATTATAATATTTCTATTATATATTTATAGTATTTTTCTAATATTCTTCTAAAATTTCTCTTTCTTCTAATAGTTTTTTAACTCTTTTTATTATAGCTAGTACTTTTTTATTAGAAATATTATTCTTAATATATAAGCCGATATTAAGATAATAGCTATATATAATATAAAATAAAAATATATTAATAGTTAAATAATAGCTATTATTATAAATAAATTTTATAAAAATAAGTTTTATTATTTAATTATTTTAATAGTAATTATAATAATATTATAAATAATATTTTAATATTTAATTTAAATTTTTAGTTTAATTATTAATTTATAGATAAAAGATAATATTTAAGTATTTTTATATTATTAAAAAAAAATATAATATTAATTAGAATTTATTAATAAAAATAAGGCCTCTATTTAAAGTTATTCTTTTTAGTATTTTAAAATCTTTTATAATATAAAATATAAATAATTCTATTAATTTAGCTATATTAATATCTTTTATAATATAGATATATTATATTATCTTTATATATTAATTAATAATAATAAAAATTAAATTATATATTTTACTTTTAAATTTAAATAATAATAATTTAATAATAAAATTTAATATTATCTCTTATTATAATTTTAATAAAATAGAAAATAAATTTAATATATTATATAGATAATATTATTAAATTTTAATTTTTTAATAAATTAAATAACTTTTTATATAATCTTTTATATTTTTTCTTATATTAATCTAAAAATAATAATATTTTAAGATTTTAAATATTTTTCTAATATTAAAATAGCTATTTAGTAGATTATTATAATTTATCTATAATAATTTAGCTTTAAAAGCAGAATTATCTAATATATATATAATATTATAATATTATAATAATTCTATAATATCTAGCTTCTAATAGCTTTTAATGACTTTAATATTTTTCTAATTTAAGAATTTTATATAATCCTAGTTTTATATAAAAAGATTAGCCTTTTATAATATTACTAGAAGTTCTATTAGAGTTTCTACTCCTTTTTGGTTTATTATTTCGAATCTTATAGTAGTTATAGCTGCGATAATAAGGATCTATAGTATATATTATTTATAACTAGCTATATTATTAATAGGTTTAAGTAAGAGTTTTATCTTTCTTATTATATTAATAAAATAATTTCTTATTTGCGGGTATAATTCTAGTATCTTATTAGTTAGAGAGAACCTATTCTCCTTTTTCTAGGCCTTAAATTATAATATTATAAGGAATAACTTATAGCTAATAGCTATAATTATCTTAATGGCTTTTATACTTATATATATTAGCTTATAATAGAAAGTTAATAGAAATATCTTTTTTATCTTATTTCTTTTAAAATTTAGTTTTCTTAAAGAGTTATCTATAGGGTTCTTATTATCTATCTAATATTTGATAATAAAATTAAAAGCTGCTAATTTTTTAGCCTATTTTATTTATTTATTATTTAGCTTTTTTTTAGTTATAAAGTATTTAAAGTTATTATAATTAAACTTAATAATAATAAAACTCTAGATATATACTAGATAATAATACTAAATATAAAAGGCTATTATAATTATTAATAATTTTAAATTATAAGTTTTAAATTAGTTTTTGCTCTTTACTAGCTTTCTTAAATAAAAGACAATAAGATATTATATTTTCTATAATATTTTTTAAATCTCTTTTTTAAAAAATTATAAAAAGATATTAGAAATAATAAATCTAGATATATTAGTCTTTATTAAAATAAAGAATTTAAGATTAAAATATCGAAAAATAGGCACTATTATAAAAGCTTCTTATAATACGCAAAAAGCTAATAAAGCTTTAATTAATAATTAAATTTAATAAATATTATAATTCTTTTTTAGAAGGTTAAAAAGCCCTTTTATAATCCGAAAATAGATATAAATAAACCTATAATAGAAGTTAGCAAATCTAAAAAAGATTTATATTTTCTTAATAAATAATAATATTAGCTATTTATTAATAATAATAATTTAGCTTAGATTTATTATAATCTTAGTTAAATTAATAATATAGCCTAGAAATTTTATTTTTATAATATTAAATTTATATTTCTATAAATTAATATAGAAATTATATTATTTTAACTTAATAATAACTTATTAAATAATATCTTTATATTTTATAAGATCTTCTAAAAAAATAAGAATATTATTTAAGTAAATTATATAAAAAATATTAACTAATTTAACTAATATTTTATTAATATAAATTTAAAAAATAATAAAGATATTAATAAGTTTAAAAGATATTATATAATATTTGAAATGTCTATATTAGATATAGAAAGCTATTTTTTACTTATTATCTTTTTATATTTTTAGCTTATAATAAATATCTTTTAAATTTAACTTAATAAAGATCTTAGCTCTTTAAAGTTAGTTTAATATCTTATTAATAAATAGAAAAGAGATATAATTTTTAATAATAATATAGTTTAATCTCTAATAATTAATATAAAAATAAAGTTTTCTTCTCTTTTTAGAAATAAATATAATAAAAATACTAGTAAAGCTAATAAACTAATAGATTTATGTCTTTATCTAATTTAATTCTAAGTATTCTCTTAAAATTTCTAATTCTTTTTCTAATAATATATAAATAGGCCTATAAAATAATTAAGTTCTTAGCTTTAATTTAATATAATATTCTATTTTATAATATTATAAAAATAAGCTAGTAATAGTTTTGCTAAATATATATACTAAATTAGTATACTTTTTAGATAATAATATTTTCGATATTATAGAAATAATAGTAATTATATAGCTATTCTTTAAGCTTAAAAAGAATATTAAAATATAAATATATAATTTTATTATAATATTCCTTATAAAATTCTTTATCTTTATAATTTTAATTTAATTTTTTTAAAGATAATATCTTTATATTTATTTAATAAATAAAATAATAAGATTTATTTTAAATAATTATAGAAATTCTAATAATATATTTACTTTTTTTATATTAAAATTATAAGATATTAGCTTTATAATAGATTTTTATTATTTTCTTAATATATTATAAATAATAATTTATATAATATAATTTATATATAAATAAATTCTACTTCTATTTAATATTACTAATTAAAATAAGAGTTTTTTATTTATAGAGAGGTTATATTCTATTATAATTTTTCTTTTAATATAATTCGCCTAGATACTAGAGTCTAGTAGTATTTTTACTTTTTTTTGCTTTTTTCCTATAATTAAGTTTATCTTAATTATTATTTTTATTTTCTTTTTTTCGCCTTTTCTAGTAAGAATAAGGGCTACTATTAGGAGGCTTAGTTATTTTCTAAGTATTTTAATTATAAATATAATTATATTTAATAATTTATTTTATTATAATTATAATATTTTAATTTTAGGTAATTAGAAATATAATAATTTAATTTCTAATATTTATAATATTAAATTATATTTAAGTTTTATTATTTTCTAATTAGTATTATATTAATATTATTAAATTAATTTAAATATTAAGATATAGTTTTCTTATAAGGAAATTAGGATCTATCTTCTTGTGTCTTTTTTTCTTTCTTTTCTTTTCTTTCTTTTTATTATCTTTCTTTATTTTTATCTTAATTATTTTTGTCTTTTTTAGAATTTCGAGGTTTAAATAACTTTTTATAATTTTCTATATATAAGGTGGCGGCAATTAATTATTTCCTTATTAAAGATAATTATCTATAAAATATAATAGCCTTTTTAAGCTTAAATTAAAGTTTTACTAAAAAGTAATTATAGCTTTTTTTCTTATTAATATATTTTAAATTATTTTCTAGACTTTTTAAATATAATATAAATATTTATATATTTTAATCTAATTTTTAAAAAATATTATTATATTTGATAATTATATTAAGGCTATAATTCGTAATATTAATTATAAAATCCTTTATAAATTTTTGAAATTTCTTTTAAATAATATTATTAACTTTTTTTCTATATTTTTTTCTTTTTTAAATATTTCTAGAAATATCTTTAAAACTTGAAATATAATATATAATTTTAGTAATATTAATATTCTAAATTATATCTTTATCTTTTTTTTATTTAAGCTTGGCTTAATAAAAGAAATTTTAAACCTCTTTAATATTTTTTCCTTTATAAATTAATAGCTTTTTTATTTTTAATATATATTAAAAGCTTAAAGTAGGTAATACTACTAGTTTATTAATAGGGATTTTAATAATTTTTATTCTACTTTATTCTTTTAGTTTGGCCATATAGCATAATATTATATTATACTTTGCTTGCAAAATAGCCAATAGGTCTATAGAAATCGAAGAATTTATAATAAATAGACCCGCTAGATTAATAGATATATTTCTTATAGTTCTACTTATTATTATAATAATTTAACCGGATATTTATAATAAACTATTTCCTCTAGAGGTTAGGGAGTAATTAGAATATTAGGAATTACTATAATAGTATATTATTTTTATCTTATAATATAATAAGTATTTAACTAGTAAATAATATATATTCTAATAAAGGCTTTTAACTAGTATTTTTCCTAATAATACTTTATAAATAATAATAAAACTAATTACTAATTTTCTTCTTTCTCTTTTCTCTCTTTTACTTATATGCTAATTATCCCTCACTAATAGTTGGTAAGCTTATAAATCTAATTCAACTTATAAGCATCGCAAGTTTATCTATATAACTTGTAGCATATGCGCATGGTCTCTAAAGGCTCCGCTTAACCGAACCCTTTGCTGAAGGCTCGTCACACCTAGTTTAAGTTTAGAGATACTATTTTCAGCTGCGGACATAATAGCAGAAATAAGCTTCTTTGCTATAGAGTCTAAAAGCTCTAGCATTTAGGTTAGAAGGGTAAATAGGCTGGGATCTAGCCTAGTATAGGGGTTAAGTAGTTTTAGAAAGCTTAAAAGCTTTAATTTAGCTATTTTTAACTAAAGCTTTTTAGTAAAAAGAAATTAGTTTGCTAGCTTTGTATTAAATTTAGGCTAAGAATTATTATTATTAATTTTAATAATATTAATATCTTAAATAATAAATAATATCCTAAAATAATCTAAGCCTAAATTTTCTAATATTTACTAGTTTTTAATAAGATTAGCTAAAAAGGCAATAGCTAGGATAAGGTTTAGAACTATAGGCCTAGCTAGATGTGGCCTAAAGAAGGTTTCTTGGCCTATAGTATTTAAAAGAGCTAGTTTATTCTCTTCTATCTATTATACCAGCTATTTGGCTTTTAGAGAAGGCTTGGCTAAAAGGTCCTATCAGGGGTGATAGATATTAAAATCTCCTAATATTAGAGAATTAGCCTTTAGATCTCTATTAAATAAGTATTTTTCTAGGATATCTAGATTTATAGGGCCTAAATTAGTTTAATTATAGATATTTAGAAGATAGATAGTTTAATTTCTCTCTATAATATCTAGAATAAGTAAATCTGGGTTATTTAGGAAGTTTCTAGCTTTAATTATTACTAGCTTATAATTATTAGCTATATAGGCTAGAATTTTCAGGTATAGTTTTTGGTAGTTTAGTAGAATTTAGTTAAAGCCCAGATATATAATAGATCTAGTAATTAAATAGTTATTTAGATTAAAAGGTCTAGTAGTTTAGGGCTTTTAAACTAAGAAAATATCGATTTTTAGCTCGGTAGCTATTTAGAGAGCTGATTCTATAGCTGCTAAGCTTTGATTTAGGTTGACTTATAAAACTCTAATATTATTATTAATTATTAAAAATAACTAGTAATATTTTTAGTAGTTTTAATTACTAATAAAATCTTATAGGCCTTATAATTAGCCGTGTGAGATTCTTTACAATTAGCACATTTAAGTACTAGATGTGGGCATCTAGTCCCTTTAGCACTACAAGTTTTGCACACGTGTTAGCTAATGGCATGGTTCTCGCTATAGAGCCTATAGGTAGGCCCTTTCCTCTTATAGTAGTTCTCTAAGTGGACTTATATGCCATATACCCCGCTCTAATAGTTAATAAGCTTATAAATATAATTTAACCTATAAGTACTATAAAGCTTATCTACCTAACTCGCAGCTTATCCGCATAATAACCAAAGGCTCTAATTGGCCGAACCCTTGCTAAAGGCTCGTCACAGCCCCTCTCCTAAAAAAAAAATAGTTTATTAAAATAAAATAAAATTAATTTATTAAAGTAAAATTTAGAGGTAAAAGTTATAATAGTAGTAAATTAAAATTAGATTTCAAGTATTACTATAAAATATTATTATTTATATTAATTTAATTATCTAAATTTTATAATTTTTCACATTATCTCTAATTTTAGTAAATTTTAGGATTATTAAATATCTAATATATTAATTAATTACTTAGTAGCTAATTAAATTAATGCAATATTCAGTCAAAGTAATTAAATTAATATACTTGGCGTATTAATTTAATGCGAACATCCCGCCCTAGGGTATGCGCGAGACACTAGGCAAGCCGTTCAGCTGTATGAACTTCTGAAAGCTCTGGACGCTTCTTAGCTCTCCAATTTGCCATGCCAATCTTCTTCAGAATTATCTTAATGGTAAAAGTCCTAAAATCTGGCCCACAGGCTATTATGATTTGTTAGTAGATATCTTTAGGGTTTGTGCATAGCATAGCATAGCAGGATATTCGAAATATAATTTTTTTCGCAAGGCTTTAGATAGAAAGTGGCTATGGTTGCGCAATTTATATTATTATAGGGTAAATTGCAGCATCACGTATTAATTTTAGCTATCTTGCAATCTGGCAGGTCTTAATAATTTCTCCACAACTTATACGCGCGCTAATACGGAGTGAAATGCTTCCCGTCCTGCTGGTTTCTAATTATGGGACCTAATAGAGTGCGTAGTGCTAGCGTATTGTATGATTTACTATTGGAAATTATGTTTTCTTCCTTATGCATCTAAGGGCTCAAAGGACATTGCAGGTGTCGGTAAGGGTTTATTTTGCAGTAGCGCGGGTTGGATTTCTTGAGTTGGATTTCTTGGGTTGGGTTACTTTTTGGGTTGGATTTTTTAAATAGGTTAGGCTTTTTTTACTAGGTTATGTGATGATCTGTTTTAATGAAGTGAAAATAATTGACATTGAATAATTTAATCTACCTAACCCAACAAATCCAACCCAAACCCAACCCATTCCGCACCCTAGCTCAGGTGATGCGTGCATTGATTAGAAAACACCCGGTAATGTAGCTACAATCTCGATCCTGTACGCAACAACCCCATCACACTACGAAGAATAGAAGCCACGATGCGCTTGCCCCGTCTCCAACTACGAGTGCCTTTGCCTATACAAGCAATTGACCTCTTTCGATAGCGGATATGTACATAGATGTAGATAGGAGTCAGACCACTTAGCAAAGGAGGTTATTGATCGCATTCGTGTAAGAGGTGAAGTGGGTTTATCGTAGTAGAAGCACTCCGGCAGCTACGCCAAGGCTGGGCCACTCCGGCATGGCTGTTCACAACGAACAGCCGGAACCGAAGTATTAGATAATTAGTTAGTAACATTCTAAATAAAATAATACACTCGATGAAAGAGGATCTTGGTATAGTTAGAACAGCAGACAAATTTTCTACGTCAGTATCTCGGTCGATGCTTCCGAAAATGCGGTGGCCTGTGGCTGCATCAAAAACTCGTCGAAAGCCAGCTCCTCCGCAACGGGCCTCTCCTCTGGCATCCAGCATAAAATCCTGCGCAAGAACTGTACGAAAAGAGCCCGATCCTCCCCATGAAGCCACTGCTCACGGATTTTGAAAGATTGATCAGGAATCAGAACGGAGCATTTCCAGTTTCCTATAGTGACATTAGTAAATTATTATCGTACAATGACTTAAGCAGAACAATACTCTCTTTTTCAGGTTGGAAAAACTGGTATTTTGGTGCAGTACCTTGACTGTCCCAGTATTGATAGCACTTTTCACTTCGTTTCAAGAATTCTAGAGGTGGAGACCCCAAAAGTGAAACCATTTCTGCAAGGTGCTGTTCATCATCTAGTATTCGATTTTTTTTGGCGAAGAATAAATGGCCGCCTTCAAGAAGATTCCACATCTAAGTAGATAAGATAAAAGTTAGCTCGATTTTAGCTTGTTCACAGCCTAGTTATGGAGGGCATATTTGCACTCACCATGACACCAATCGCCCAGATATCCACTTTAGAATCCCAATCCATCCCTAAAATCACCTCCGGGGCGCGGTAAATTCCAGGCATAATGTCGCCTCTGTGCTTTTGGGTACCAACTCTAGCCTCACCAAGATTACAGAGGACTGGTAGGCCTACACTTAAAGGCATCTGTAGACAGTGCGATCGCTAAGAACCTTCCGGGCAATAGGTCGTTCCAGTTCGTCTTGCTCAATCTTGGAAATGACTGAGTCATCCTCAATCTTTTGGAGCACGTTATTTGGTGAAATATCTAACGACGAATTAGCTTCTCATCACTATAAGAAGGTTAGTTTTATATGATTGAGAGCTCACCAGTGTGAACGACATGGCATTAATATAAATAATCTAGGGCTATAAGGAGGAGTTAAATGCTCCTCTAGGCAAGATCTTTTGGAAACCTATTCTAAGGAAGAAGTCTCAGATAGTTGGTAAAACTCATTCCAAGCGGTTAATAGAGCATGCATTTGTGATTTCCATTGGGACCGGCGATTTCAAACAAATTAAGGACTCTTCGGACCATATCTTTCCCTAGATGTTCAATGGGATTACTTTTTAAGTGCTCGTTGATTGTGATTTCGCGATCACCATGCAGGTCCACAGGATTATGCTTTTTAGTTCGAATACGCATTTTAGGCGTTAGATACCGGTGTTCCCTATTAATGCATTAGAAATCATTAAATAGATGCAGTTTAAATCCTTGCCAAAGATCTCTACACAGCCAAACCGTGGAATTCACCCCGAATCCTAATTTTGTTACAACCTGGTATCTAGACCTGAACACTTCACCGATATAAACTGGATAATAATCCTCTGGGACGTAAGAGGGAACATCTTCTTCCTCGATATTGTTGGTTGCGTCTAGTGCCATAAACCCGGAAGTGGGAAACTTGCGGGGAGGAGAGTGAGGAGCAGTTAGCCATGCTTCTCACGAATGATGAAGGCAAATATGGGAGAAACCGATAGGAGCAGGGCGATTGACTGATGAAGGAATGTAGTGGCCTCTTGAGGCCCAAGTAATGTCTGGCCATCTCAATGTGAAAGGAAGACTATCGGAAGATCATTTGGTCTGAGGTAGTTAGCGGAAGCGAGTATGAGTAATCAATGAGAGGCCTATTCGCGTAGCTTGTTTTAGGCGAGGCTGTCACGTTTTTTGATTGGATACATACTAAGTATCTTTCGATTGGCCCATGTAAACTATGCCCTTCTTAGCTAGAACCAACGGAGTAGTAATACGGAATTCGAATCCGCGTCAAACGAACCCTGGAAATCCTTTGGACGAGCACCGGCATTCCCGGGATATGCCAAAAAACTATGGAGCTGAGTGCAACGTAGTATCATTCGCTTTTTGAGAATGAATGCAAGGATTTCACTGCGAATGTAATTGTCTTATCCACTACTCTTCTGTGTAGCTAGGAGAGAATGAAAACCCCAAAATAGTAGCCTGATAACAACAATAATTCTGAATCGCTGTGAACCACTGGGTATGCTAGATATGCAAAATTTCTCGGATCCTGACATTTCATTATGGGAGAGGACATGCAATGCAAGTCCGACGCTTTTGTTGTTAAGGGCTGGCCATTTCTGGCCTGGTCTGAGCTGGAGCAGCTAGTGAGGACAGGAATGCCTATTTAGCTAGGGAAGAAGGGAGACTATGGGATTTAGGTATCTTGCAGAATTGAGAAGAAGGAAATTGGCTGAGGTAAAGATGTTTATATTAAGAGAAGGGGAGAAGGGAAGGGTGTCAAAAGTAGATGAAAGCTGAAAGCTTTGGGGGAAAGTTGAGAGAACGCAGGGGGCTGGTAATCAATATGCAAGGGTGTAGAAGCAAGTTCCACGAATCTAGGGCATTGCAAAATGAAGGAAGGTAAGAGAACGAATTTAAAAAAAAAACAAATGTATTAAGGTCTAAAATAAAATGCAGTCCCAAGCTGAGTAACAACCAAAGATCTCAAAAAAAGACACCCTATATGATGCTTAGTTTGAATAGAAGCGCGGGCCTACAATATTATCATCCCCTTTTCTCACCATAAATTAAAAGTAAAACTCCACACAACACACACAAAACGCCACGACATGCCTCATTTTACAATGATTCGATCGTCCTGCGAGAGTATACCTAAATGCAATGGAAGCAAGCTTAATTCCTCCCTCCCTTTCTTTCCTTCAGGAAAACCCCCCAATGTCACTAACTCTCCCTATTTTTATCTTACATGAAAACGACAAAGGGAAAATAAGGAAAACTTAAACTAAATCTGCCCTAACAAGTCTCTTCAAATCCCCCCTTTTTCCACGCTTATAAGGGGCCCCTGCTGGCGCCGTGGGAATTGCCGTGCCCCCTTGAGTCTGTGTACTCGTCAATGTAACACCATTCAAGGTAGTCAAACTGGTCTGGGAACTGGTAACAGTGGTGCTTGAAGCCGCGGCGCTACTGCCCACGTTATCCGCTCCTACAGCTGGGTCTGATGTAGTGGTAGTAGTGTTTCCACTAGAGCTGCCGGAGAACATGGCAGGTCCACCAGGGAAGAGACTAGATGAGGTAGCAGAGCAATTCGCGGCTGAATTGGTGATCGTAACTACGACTGTTACGAGAGAAATGCTTGTCTGGGATGTCACTCCTTCTCCGCCTTGGTTATCCTCGCCTGCTAAACCTGGAGCCGAAGTTGTTGCGGCTCCACCGGGATGGACGTGGATTGTTTCGGTATCGGTAATGGTGGAGAACAGTGTTGTGGTTCCATCGTCATCTTCGCCTGATGGAACCCCAGTTGTTTGGCTTTGTCCTTGGCCTGGCGTGTCCCAGACTGTAGAGACGAGGGTTTCGGTTATCACGGTGGTAACGGTTGTAGACTGTGTATCGTCGTTTTGATCATTGGCTCCAGCTCCTCCTCCTGTACCTACTGCTCCAGGGGCACTAGTGGTTTCCTGGGTGTCAGATTGCAAGCCCCCTGGTCCCGGAATAGACGAAGATGGGAAGCTGTTTCCTCCAGCAGTAGCAGTATTTTGAGAGTTTCCGGTGTTCTCGTCTTCCCCAGTAGCGGTGTTCTGTGTATTAGAGCCGGCATCAGTAGGAATAGTCGTTGGTGGTAAGGTCATATTATCCTCTCCATCGGCACCGGGGGCTGTTCCTGTTGTTCCTGTACCTTGACCAGTGCCTGTTTGAGTCTGTACACTCTCTGCTTCAGTAACAGTCGTCATAATAGTGCTGTATATCGTAGAAGTGCTATAAATAGTTTCGAAGCTAAGCACAACAGAGTTGGAACCTGACCCGGCGGTGGCGCTAAGACTGTGTGTTATAGTGACGGGACAGACTGTAGTCGTGGTCAAAATATCTACAGTTTTAATGACGGTGGTAGGTGCAGGTACCGTACTTGAACCGGCGGCTTGATCATTGCCTGCTGTGGGAGTGTATGCGCTGCTGGTTGTTGGAATTGAACTTGTAGTTCCTTGTCCTGGGATGGCACTTCCAATTGAGAATGTTGCACTGGATGTGGAAGCGGTAGCTTGAGCTTCAGTAACAGGGCAAATAGTTGTATAAGCAGAAACACTAGGGAAAAGTTAGCTCATTGATTCGTTATCCGGGAGAAAATAATGGTACTTACATATCAGTTATATATACAGTAGATTTAGATCTCTCGGGACAATCGGTAACATTTGAAGCACAAGCGAGGATTGTTGAAACCGAAGTAGAAAATATTGTCATGGTAGTCAATTGAACGGGAGTGGATGTATTATTGGTACTGTAATTTGCCGATGAAGAGGCTCCGAGCTGTCCTTGTGCTGTTTGGAGGTACGTACTAGTGTTTGAAGCTGATATGGTAGCAGACCTGCTGAAGCTGTATCCAAATGGAGTAGTCGTCGTGGTATTTGAAATTGGAGTAGATAAAGATGAGGAAGCGCCTCCAACCTCACTTTGGCCTACTGGAACACTTGTACTTGTGTTTGTAGCGGACGAAGAAGTCGTGCCAGATCCAATATAGTTGATTCCTGTTGGGAGACTCGTAGTTGTGTTTGTCACCGCAGACGAGGAAGAGGAAGTAGCTCCGAGTTCGCTCTGGGCTCCTGTGAGAGCGGTGCTTCCTCCAGCTGCGCCTCCCGAAAAACCTGCTGAACTTGAGCTAGTGGTTAGATATCCTCCAGCCCCTCCAGCCGAGGCTGTTGACCTCAATGGACAATTTGTCACAGTTGAATCGCAGGACCATATTGTGGAAGTTATGCCATCGGTCACAATTACTGTAACTGCGTTTTCATTTGCTACGCTAGAGGAACTAGAGCTGCTTGAGGAGCTCGAAGTAGAACTTGCTTGTTCGCCTTGAGCAGTTGCAGTGGATAAAATAGTTGAAGTTAACGAGCCGGGCGAACTAGAGGAACTAGTTGTCGAGCCATATTGCTGTATTGTTGTGCTAGAAGTAGAGCCTGCTTGTTCGCCTTGGGCAGTTGCAGTGGATAAAATAGATGAGGTTAACGAGCCGGGCGAACTAGAGGAACTAGAGCTGCTCGAGGAGCTCGAAGTAGAGCCTGCTTGTTCGCCTTGGGCAGTTGCTGTGGATGTGAAGGAGTTAGTCGCGAGCGATGAAGTTGATGAAGAGGAGGAAGTAAGAGTTGAAGAAGATGAAGATGAGGATGTTGTTGTCAAGGCTGTCGTAGTCATCGTTGATGGTAAATAGCCTCGGTTTTTCACATTCATTCCTCCATTCGCCGAAACATTTGATGCCAATGCAACGCCCACCGCAAGAGCCGCGACCCTTGAAAAGAACATCATGAATATGGTAATGACTGAACAACTGAACGATACCGCACAGCGGAAATAATGAGGTAGTATTTGACAGAAAAGTACTTGATGCTTAAGAAAAGAGAAGAAGGACGATAGGAAATCGAATGAGTGTAACGGCCAAGCCACCAAAGATTATCGTAAAAGCTTGCAAAAAGTAGAAAAAGAGGAAAATGAAGAGAGAATCATACAAACAAAAGCAAGAAATAGAATGAACACAACCTAAGTTGAGGGGAAATTGGCTATCTTGTTGGTGACCGATGTTGGTGGTCATATACAGGTCGTTGATGAGTCTGTGAGGCCTCAAGATCCTTTACTTGCACAAAGGATCAGTGACTGACATGGGTTTAATGACTCTTGCCAACATGCCCCCCCCAAAAAGCTTCCATTGTGTCTGATATGGGTAGGCGCTTAGACGAAGTTTGTTGTTCCTCAACTTACATACCCACTAATTACCCCATCGAAGGATCCGGTCTGAGAGATCTTGTCTATATGAACCCGCCGAGACTATCCTGTCCGGGTAATAAATGTTGGTGGGTTAAAATTAGATTTGGACGATCTCTCTCCCAGACCAAGATATAATGAACCAAGAATCTCCCCCATCCAGATACATCCTTTGATAATCTAGGCAGGCTAGAACGACTGAAATATTATGGGGGCTATTAAATGAAGTTCTCGTATTAACTGTAGGAATTAATTAGCAGAACTATGAGACGTAAGAGCTGTGGAAGATAAGGCACGTGGGTAGACTTTCAAATAGGCCTGAATGGATTGTTGGGAGTGTTCTTATATGCTCTCGATTCCTAGTGTAGGTGGGTGCAATCTCGCTGGATTGGAGAACCAATACGTCCAATCCCGACAATTATATACCTAGGGAATATCGACAGAGTCTCAGTATGCCTTGGGACTGCTATAAGTAAAGAACAAAGACAGTCTCAATAGTCGCTTGATAATATTCTCCGGGAGCACGAATCGAATCGAGTCGCGATCCGAGGGTGGATTTCGACGAAGCCTCTGGGCCAAGAAGGTGCCATAGATGTCCCTGCTTCTCTTAACCTTCTCTAGCACAATTCTGAAATGATAATTGTTATGCCACACGTTGGGTCGGTTGAGTAGGCTCCTAACCTAACGGCACGACTCGAGGATTCATGGGAGATTGCCGCTATAGACTCGAAGATGGACCAGAGCTTCGCCGGACTGTGAAATAGGGAATCTGAGAATTGTGAGTAAGAACCTAATTAGTCTGCTGTATTAACTGCATCCTCCATGACCCCGTTCGCGACTCCGCCTTTGTTTGGCTGCATGCTTGAGGCCAACTTATCTGCGTTCAGCATATGACTGTCATTGTAGACATTGTGTCTAGGAAAGAAGGCATCTTGAGAATTTGAACATCCAATACGTTGGCGTTGTTGGAAAGACGGAGGAGGTGTTGTTGGATGTTGTCTTTTAAAACTCTCCCAAGCGAGGATAGAGCCACACTTGCAGCCAACAATTCCTCTTCCCTTGAACAAGGCATATGCATCCTACTTAGTCAATATCTCACAAGAAGCAATAAAAAGCCATCTCTTAGCTGGGGTATCGGCTGATCTGCTCAAAGCCAGGCTTCATGCCCTTAATCCGAGTGGTGGCTCTTCTGATCATTCTGGGTCATCGGAGTGTAACCAGGCCAGGCTTTCTGACTAAAATCTTACCAATATCAAGGAAGTTATACAGGCGCACTTGGAGCTGCTGACGATATCTTCCAAATGGATAAGTATGATCGTCGCTCAGATAAATGACTGTCAGCTGCTGAGCAAGGCCTCTTGCAGAGTAAGAGATGACGAGAAGCTTTTCATGAAGATCCCAAAATGCAACCGTCTTTGACTTTCATCGCTTCAAAGGTAAAGCTTTGGCACGGATCCCAACATCAAGAGGTATCGAATCACTTTTGACACACAATTAAACATAAATTCAACTTTTTCTATAATCTTTTAATAAAAGAACTTTTCTCATGTGAATATATGCTGGACTTGAACTTTTTATAAGAGGCTTAACTCAACTTGGAAGTCCGAGTCGTGGATCGAATCGAGGCCAACTCGGAATCGCGAAACACTAGATGCATAAGTTCAGCCAGTCATAAGCAGCATTCAAGAATCCGTGTAACCCTTCAATATCACTGCAGCCCACCATCATTAAGATGACCAATGAATATCCTCATGAGATGACCAATGAATATCCTCATGAGATGACCAATGAATATCCTCATGAGATGACCAATGAATATCCTTATGAGATGTGAAGTCGGAACTTTCTCCTTTTTGGTAAGCAGAGTACTTTCGGAAATGCGGATATATAAACTGATTTCCTTTCCCACGTTTTTGTTACTTTCGCCAGTTTCCATCCTCTTTTACCCAATCAATCATGGCAGCCGAACTAGATGCCCTCATCGTCGGAGCCGGCTTCGGAGGGGCCTACCAGCTACACAAACTTCGCCTTTCTGGCTACAACGTCAAACTGGTTGATTCCGCTCTCGATTTTGGCGGCACTTGGCACTGGAACTGTTATCCTGGCGCAAGAGTCGATTCCCCTATTCCTATCTACGAATTCTCCCTCCCAGAATTGTGGACCGATTGGACGTGGAAAGAACGATTTCCAGGTTGGCAGGAATTGCAAAATTATTTTACATATGTAGCTGAGAAGTTAGATTTGAGGAAAGATGCCATTTTCGGAGAGTGGGTGGAGAGTGCAAAGTTTGATGCGGAAGAGGGAAAATGGGTAGTAAATACGGACAAGGGGAGGATGTTTAAGGTGAAGTATTTGCTTCTTAATCCAGGGTCGACGACCAAGAGATATGTGCCGCCTTTCAAGGGCCTTGATTCTTTTAAAAGGCACCTTATCCTTCCATCACAATGGCAAAAGGGTACCGATTTATCTGGGAAGAAAATCGCAATAATCGGAACAGGAGCTACTGGTGTCCAACTCACACAAGAGATGGCCAAGATTGCTACAAAGCTAGTTATCTTCCAACGCACTCCTGCTCTCGCTTTACCCATGAAACAGGTCTCTTTCCCAGGCAAAGAACAATTACATCCAAAATCCAAGTACCCGGAGCTTTTCGACGCTCGCAAACACAACTATGGCGGTTTTGACTACAACTTTTTGGCAAGAGCAACTTTAGACGATACCCCCGAACAACGACGAGTTGTGTATGAGGCTCTTTGGAAAGAAGGAGACTTCAAATACTGGCTTGGTACCTATCACGACATGCTTTTTGACAAAGCCGCTAACAAAGAAGCGTATGATTTCTGGTGTGAGAAGACCCGAGCACGCATCAAGGATCCAAGAACTCGAGATCTCTTAGCTCCATTGGTACAACCCCATGCATTCGGGTGCAAACGCGTTCCATTGGAACAAGGATATTTCGAAGTTTTCAATAAGTCAAATGTCCATCTAGTTGATGTTAACGCTACTCCCATCGAAGAAATCACTGAGAATGGAATGAAGACGTCAGAGAAAGAATGGGAGTTTGATGCTATTCTCATGGCTACCGGATATGATGCTTGTACAGGGAGTCTCCTGAGCATCGACATTCGTGGTCCTTCGGGAGAGTCTATAAGCGACAAATGGAAAGATAGAACGACTACCTTCTTAGGTATGGCCACATCTGGGTTTCCCAATATGTTCTTCACATACGGGCCACAGGCTCCTACTGTACGTCTTTCTCTCATGGATTCCCCTGGTTAAAGCTGATATGTTTGAAGGCGCTTTGTAACGGTCCAACATGTGCCGAGATGCAGGGAAACTGGATTGCGGATCTTATGAACTACATGCGAGAAAATGGTCTGAAGACCATAGACACGGAGAAAGAAAGTGAAGATGCTTGGGCGAAAGGCGTCCATGATATTGCAGATTCATCTTTGTTACCTACCACCAAATCTGTGAGCTCTCCTCTCATAACCCGTTGTGAAGTGACTGATAAATTGAGTGGTACATGGGTGACAACATTCCGGGGAAACGAAGGGAGCCACAATTTTATATTGGTGGTGTACCGGCTTATCACGCGGAGTGTCAGAAGAGTGCTGATAATGGATACGAGGGGTTTCAGTTCACTTGAGATTTTCTAATCGATGGAGATCCAAGTACAATAGGATGTATTGAACGTCTTTTGGATGCCGTGTGATTGATATACGAACTCGGTAGCTTAGTACTGGATAGTTGGCGAATTGAAAACAGTCTCCCTTTTCCATCTCGCTTCAAACATGATCAGATGAAGGTGAGACAAGCCACTTGGTTCTAAAGGCATCCTCATTCCAATGAAATAAATGGACAGCTTGACCTTGCATTCCAGCTGGATTGCTTCTATCGCATTAGGTAAAATTGCTAGCCTCCATTCTGAACCTTCACGCGACTGACTTGCGCTCCAGGAAAAGGAAAATAATACTTGTCTGGTGGAATACTCTGGGAAGCACCCCCCAAAAAAGAGAATTTCGAGCACGCGGAATGGGTTGGAATTTGGACTTCTAGGTTAATCAATGGACTGGACTTGCTATTCTGGGCTAATCCGATGGGTTGTGTATAGTTGTGTATATTATTTGGGTTGGATTACGGGATTGGACTTATTATATAATTATTTCATATGCCGTTTCCCCCACAATTTATGTATCTTAGTATTCTTGAGTATATGATGTATAAGTTCAACCTAAATAATATATCTCACCCAACGGATGAGATAAACCCAAATCCTAAATTCCAACCTAGATCAGAGCCCAACTCCATTCGCTCTTTCAAAAAGGTGTGTGGAGAGACAAGACAAATGGGCCGGTACTTTAAATGCCGAACGCATATATTCCTCAGCCACAATTGAGTCATGATTTCCTCTTTTAGTTAGATTACATTCCCAGCTCCCCTAAGCGAAATGAGGAGGCAAGGCAGAGAATGTAGAGGGCAGGCGCGCGGGCTTCTTGTTAGGAAGTATTATCATTAATCAATTAACAGATCACTTGTTTTTGCTTTATTTTAGATGTCAAAAAATCGAATAAATACGCTTCTATTTCCTTTCAACATAGTAAGATTTTTAAATATTCGCATTTTATTTTGGTGTTCCTGAGGAGGAGGAGCAGCAATCGATGGGCAAGCGGGGAAGTGGATCCGGATGAATACCCCTCAATATAAATCTGCGCCTCTCAGGAACTACAACTTCCAGCCGCCCCAATTAGGACTAATTAGTAGACATCTTCTCTCGGTTATTGCAAAGGAAAAGTCGTCCATGAGTTGAGCCAATGTTTGTTACAATCGGCCCTTTTGCATGAAAAGGAACATCTTCTTTATCCGTCGCGTGTGACTGACGTAGTTTGTGCGTCTTCGGAAAAGTAGATTCCTTTGTTTCCTTTTTCTGCTTGTTTGTCCATATATTGAGTAGTATCCGGCCAGGGCAATCGGATAACCCCGCATCGGCCTTGCTACTATACCACATTGGATCATGTCTTAAATGTCTTAAAAGAAAGCCGAACGACGTGAGATGAAAACTTGAATCTTTCTTCCCATCCCTCTTCTGCATCTCTTCCGCCTTCTGCTGCAACGGTTGAAAAGAGAATGTATGTGGATCGCCAGTAATTGAGGAGATACATGATGGCAGTTTTGTCCTTTGCTTGAACCTCACATTCGTTATATAAGCTAGGGATTGGAAAAGGAACAGTGGGCGGCTTCAATTGTCCTAATCCGAGCAATCATGGTTCCATCACTGCTCCTCGCAGCTCTTCTGGGGGGTTCCATTTCATTGGCCACTGCTCAAGTCATCGCAAATGATTCTTATTTCTATGGCGAATCTCCTGCCGTCTACCCTTCCCGTAAGTGTCTCCTCCTGTCACGTGAACGATGCATCTAACATTTCCCTCCTTCGCAGCGCCCATGCCAGGAACCCTCTCCTGGTCAGATGCGTACAGCAAAGCCCAAGCCCTCGTCTCACAAATGACACTCCTAGAACGGGCAAACATAACCGTCGGCTACGCTCCCACATCCGGCTGCTCTGGACAAACAGGCTCAGTCCCCCGCCTGAATTGGGCAGGGATATGTCTCTCGGATGCGGGAAATGGATTGCGAAATACGGATTTCGTGAATGGTTGGCCTAGTGGGTTGCATGTAGGCGCGAGCTGGAATAGGGAATTGGCTCTACAGAGAGGCACTCAGATGGGCGGAGAGTTTAAGACGAAAGGTGTTAATGTTGCTCTTGGACCTGTGGTTGGTCCTTTAGGAAGGATGCCTGAGAATGGGAGGAATTGGGAAGGCATGAGTAATGATCGTGAGTTTATGCCTGCTGGTGTTCTGGATGAAAACTGACGGCAAAATAAGCCTATTTATCTGGTCAATTGGCTGCGGAAACAGTGACGGGGATTCAAGGAGCTGGTGTCATTACTTCCGTGAAGCATTTCATCGGATATGAACAAGAGACCAACAGAAACCCGGAAGGAAATATCTCTTCGATCTCCGCGAATATTGACGATAAGACGATCCATGAGCTGTATCTTTGGCCATTCGTTGATACGGTGCATGCAGGAGCGGCATGTATCATGTGCTCGTATAATCGAATCAACAATTCATTTGCGTGCCAGAACAGCAAAACCCAGAATGGGATTCTGAAGGGCGAGTTGGGATTTGAAGGCTTTATTGTGAGTGATTGGGGTGCACAGCATAGTGGTGTCGCGAGTGCCGAAGCTGGATTGGATGTTGCGATGCCGAATTCTGCATTTTGGGGCGCTTCAGGAGAGATTCTAGAAGAAGCGGTTAATAATGGGAGTTTGCCGGAGTCGAGGGTCACCGATATGGCTGCGAGGGTAATAGCTGCTTGGTATCAACTTGGTCAAGATGTGAGTATTTTCGCAACCTGGAACCATAAAAAGACTAACGATTTTGAAGAAAGGCTTTCCGGAATCAGGAATCGGCATGCCTACCAATTTGCAAGCACCCCATCCCATTATTAATGCGCGAGATCCGGCATCGAAACCTGTTCTACTGAACGGTGCCCTTGAAGGTCACGTATTGGTAAAGAATGTCAACAATATCTTGCCACTGAAAAAGCCAAAAATGCTCTCCTTATATGGGTACGACGCAGTAGCACCTCCACAATCAGATATATCATCCAATCCAGGGGGTCTTTATGTCTTCGGAGATGAATCATACCAACTCATCGGACTATTCGGCGGTTTTCTAGGATACGCTCCTCTGGGACCGTTTGCTCCCAATGGAACTATAATATCAGGAGGCGGAAGTGGCGCAAACGCTCCTGCTTATGTATCTGCTCCTTTTGATGCAATTGCAGAACAAGCGTATCAAGATGATACGGCATTATATTGGGATTTCACCATTAATAGCGAGCCGGCTGTAGATCCTAGTTCTGATGCATGTCTTGTTTTCATCAATTCTTTTGCTGCTGAAGGTCATGATCGTCCTGGGTTGAGAGGTAAGCAAGAATTCCAAAAGCTCTATTTGAATAAGGCTCATGATTGCAGATGACTTCTCTGATTCTCTCATCCAAAATGTTGCAAACAATTGCAACAACACAATTGTCACTATTCATAATGCTGGAATCCGGCTCGTAGATCAGTGGATCGATCATCCCAATGTGACGGCAGTCATTTTTGCTCATCTCCCAGGTCAAGACAGCGGTCGAGCTCTCGCTCAACTTCTCTACGGCGTCCAATCATTCTCCGGAAAATTACCCTATACAGTAGCGAAGAACGAATCCGATTACAATGTGCTTCATCCAGATTACCCCGAAGGAGATTTCGCCTTATTCCCTCAGAGCAACTTTTCTGAGGGCGTATACATCGATTATCGAGACTTCGATGCCAAGAACATCACACCGAGATATGAGTTTGGTTTTGGATTGTCATACACGACTTTTGAGTACTCCAATCTCATCGTTGATCTCGTTCCGGATGTCAATACAGCCTATTACCCACCAGACGCATCAATTATCCAAGGAGGCGCCGCTTCACTCTGGGATGTTGTCGCACATGTTTATGCGACAATCACCAATACTGGATCTGTCGACGCAGCTGAAATCGCCCAATTGTATGTTGGGATTCCGAATGGTCCTGCCAGACAACTTCGCGGTTTTAGTAAAGTTGGGATAGCGCCAGGACAGAATATCACAGTGCAGTTTGATTTATTTAGGAGAGATCTTTCGGAATGGAGTACGCTTGATCAGAGCTGGGTTTTGCAACAAGGGAGTTATCCGATTTATGTTGGGGCGAGTAGTAGGATTTTACCTTTGACGGGGAACTTGGTCATTGGGTAGAGAGAAGGGGGGGAGAAGGAATGATAATGTTTATTGTTAATGGATATAAATGATGCACGTAAAGTAATGAGGGCTTCTGGATCTTGGTAATAAGTACAAGCTAAGTTAACTATTTGTTCCGAAATCATTGCACTCACCGGGGGGAAACAATGAACGAATATACCCTATTACTCAAACTATAAAATAATAGTTACTTAGATTCTCTAGAACATTAGCTCATAAGTTAATAAATGCCAACAAACATTTTATCTGTAAAGAGGTTTGGACGAAAATTGATTGCTCCACTAAAGCTAGGTAACTTATAATCATCTAGAGTTATTGCACTGAGATTCACATATGAGAGTTCTGTCTTGTAGTCTAAGATCGCTGATTCCACGGCGGCTCGACTGCAATCCACGAAATTGACTGGCAACTCTTCACGTAAGGCCATAAAGAATAGATAATCTCGTAATAACATAATACTAATAAAAGAACAACCTTCGGCCTTACAAACCGGGCTTAGATCTTGCACTGCTCCTGATCATGAGCAATCATTTCAATTGTTATGATATTCAGAAACATTTTGACAGGAAGCAACAAGGACCTGGTTCCTGAATTTAATTTCCTTGCATCATGTCATGCAGCCACTCAATTGGGGGCATAAAAAGCTACCCTAAAGTAGTCGACGGAGGCTTTATGCCGGTAAGTACATGATGCATGCTGCATGGCGGTAACACTCGCCGGGAGGTGCTTCAATGCTGCATCTCGCTGGCGAAGAAAAATTGAATCCTTTCATGAGGTTGTAGGAATGCCAATAGAGTATGAAACGCCGTCTCAACAAGGAGTTTAGTCGTCTCTGAGTACGCAAGAGCGAGATCTGACAAGAGCACTTGGAATTGAACGACAGAGAGCTAACAGTGATACTGGGGCTGCGGAATAGTATGCTAGCTCCCTTGACCTTAGACCCTAATTCGAAAGGCATTTACCCAAGTACTTACTCAAGTAGATACCAATGAATTGAACGAGCACTTCGCTCAAGTGTAACTCGTAGGAGTATGTTTTTGCAAGGACACGCGTTTCATCAAGTCATTCGTATCTGTAGACACATGGAGATGTCGTCCCATATCAGCAAATCATGGAAATCCGTAATCCTCAGCGGGAACGCTCCGCCACTTCCTGTCCAAGCTGCAGGCCGCGCCTGAAACATGTTGAGTGATGGGCGGATGCTGTATTTCATGAGGGAGGCTGTGCGACGGAAACACCAAACTTTTATACTCGTGACTGAAGGAAAGTTGAAGAAGTGACGACGACGACGATGAGGCGAACATGTTTCGCTAGCTAGATACGGTTAGAATATAAATCCAATATATAATGTAGATACAACGCATACGTATATAAGTGTTTGTGCCTCCTTCCATTCATTCACTGCAGCTACCATAAATTCAATTTAGGCAATTTTAGCATCCACCGCGCCACAGCGACTAACACTAAGATAAGGGTCTCTTGCAGGAACACAGGAACAGAGGAACAGAGTCTGGAACAAAGCTATACACCGAAAAATACTCAGTCTCGCAAGAACAACAAGCCAGCAACAAACGCTTTGGACTTTTGTCTCTACTTGCCTCTACTCTACTCTACTCTATCTACTCTTCTCTTCTGCCAACCCCAAACTTTACCCGCATTGCCTCTGTCGCCATCTACTTCACCTTCTCCCATTCTCCAAGACCAAAAGAATCCCAGACCCGCAACCATGAAGGCAATGAGGAGTATGAACATTCGCATGCTGGGTTCACTAAAGCGTAAACGTGAGTTTCTCTGCCCCGTCTTCCGCTGCACTGCACTCCGATGCAAGGGGCTGGCATGCATCCAAGTAGTCTGCATATTAACTCTGCATGTTATAGCGCGAGATGAGAACTCAGATGATTCTGTAGACACCGGAGCAGATACACCAGAAGCAAATGCCGCGCGAAACGTGGTATGTTCTGTTCTCGCAGGAGGCGCCTCCGTGGAATTGTTAGCTGATTGTACTAGCGGTTGTTCGCCGAATCGGGAAGTCCAAATGGAGGTGTATGTTTTCCCCCATCGAACTTCATTCCATCATCTAATCTTCTCTCCAGGGCGATGAAGTTCTCTACCTCCCGGTGATTGTCGACGCTGCCGAATCGTCTCCGTCCGCTGCAAAAGAGTGTGCTACGGTCATCCGAAAATACCTTTCCAAAGATAATATAACCAAGCCACACGTTCAATACAATGCCATAATGTTGATCCGGATATTGGCGGATAACCCAGGGAAAACGTTCACGAGGAATCTAGATGCCAAATTTGTGCAAACGGTCAAAGAGCTTCTACGGGTTGGAAGGGATCCAGGCGTCAGACAAATATTGGTGGAGACTTTGAATACATTTGAAAGGGAGAAAGCTGCAGAAGAGACTTTGACACTTCTGATTGAGATGTGGAAGAAAGAACAAGTCAAGATGATGAAAGTCGCTGTAAGCTTCCTTGGGGCCATCTTCTTGCTGTAGCTAACATATTTTAGGGGCCCCCAGCTGACCCTAGAGTATTGAACGCTCCTCCATTCGACCCCAATAGCCAAAATTACTTCTCACGAAATCATCACATCCGAAAACTTCCCCCTCCACATGAACTTTCTTCGCGCATTGAAGAAGCCCGAAATTCCGCACAACTTCTTTCACAGGTAGTCCAATCTACACCGCCTTCGGAACTACTTAACAATGAGCTCGTTCGAGAATTCGTAGACAGATGTCAAAGTGCAAGCAGAAGTACTCAGGCATACATGACTGCAGAGAACCCAGCGCCGGATAATGATACAATGGAGACGTTAATTGATACCAATGATCGGTTGAGCAAGGCATTAAGTCAACATCAGCGTGCGGTTCTCAACGCGAAGAAGATATTGGGCTTGGGAAATGGCGAGAGCACTCCACCCTCGGATAGAAGTTCTGGAGGATTTGCACCACCTTCTGGACCTCTAACACAAAGGACAAATTCCGGATTTGCACCTCCTCCACCACCTTCTTCCTCAAGACCCGCTATGAGTCGCAGATCAGTTCCACAAGTACCCCCACCAGGAGATTTCGCTCCAGTGGATGACTCGGAGGAAGAGAAAGATCCCTTTAGAGATCCAAGCGCAGCGAATCCACCCTTCCCCTCAGACAGACCCTCAAATGCCGCGAGTCAGTTCAATGACAATTTGGGTGTGGAGCCATATCATCCAGGTTTTAAAGAAACAAAGAGCTATATGGGGAGACAGGATGATTCAGTGGGACAGCTTTCAATGTCAGCAGGAGTGCAGGAAGAGGAATCACCTGTTATATCTCCAGAAACACCTCATCCAAGCAAGCCACTATATCGCTACTAAGGAATTCTCAGTTACCCATTTCGGAGTTTCTATGATAGGTTCATAGAAAGAAAGTTGTAATTGATGCTGGAATATTGTTATTCGTATGGATAGAGGAGCGTCATTTTGATACCTATTGAATTGAATTGATGGTCGCGAAATAGGCTTTAATGGGCGATGAGTTTACTTGACTTTGACGGGTATGAATTTGATATCCAGGTGTTCTTTGTGGAGGATTGGGAGTATTCATCATAAAGCTAAAATTGAAGCTGGTCATTTTCAAGTGATTAGAAGAGAATTCTTTTTTTACTAGTTGAGATTCTACTTTAGCTTTCTGATTTCCTCCACATGTGGCTTTAATTCCTTTCCATTCATTCCATCTCCAGCAATATAAAATCCGATAATCGTAAATCGCAAATCTACATTGTTGACCTTCTAGCCTCTTCAATGGCTATTTTCTCCCTTTTCTTCGCTGCATATCAATTTGGTTTTAAACTCTTATAAAAGTATAATTTATATTAGTCTTTTTATATATAACTTTATTTTTGATATTGTTTTTTCATTTATAATTAGAGCATTGGCGTATTTAAATCCTTTAACACAAATCTTTTCAAATACTCGTAGCAATTGTCAACGTTTTCGCTAATTATACCGGCTCGGCTACTACCTCATATAACTTTGTGTAGAGAGCTTTAAAGCTTTTATACTTTGTTAAAAAAGTATTTAAATGAATAGAATTGGCATTCGAAACAAGGGCGAGAGTGAATTTGCGTTGACTATATCACATTCCTTGGTTCACCTCAAAGCACACCCCCAATCGGCATGTTCTTTTTCCACTTGTATACATCGTTCTTGTTCGTCCATGCCAGCACCGCATCGTAATCTTTACATTCGTGTTTTGAGCCCCATCCTGGGCCAGCTTCCGATTTCCCCTCGAGACTAGTATCTGCGGCGCACATGATGGACTGTCGAAGATAGTCGAAACAATGTGCAGAATGGTGGGCTACTTCTTGGTCAAACTCTGTTTGATAATGCTGTATCAAGTATGACTTCTAGATGTGAGCATATCACTACCATCGGTGGTCTGGGAATAATACGAACCAGGCAATGAAGCTGGTGAAACACCGATACCATGTATACCGGGTCGCTATAAGTATCGTTGACCTTCATCTCATAAGGTTGGGGGAGACTGAAGGACTCTGGATTATTGATCTTGACATATCCTCTTCCATCTAGGAAGAGTTTTAGTTTTGGTCTTGGTAATAGAATGGATAATCTCCTAACCTGCGCTCAATTCGATCCAGTTGTGGAGTGTAACTAGAGTGTCATGCTCACTAGCGAACATGCCCTCGTTTAAGTATCTTGGATTCTCGACAAATGTATAGGTCTTTGATGGAACTTCAATCATATTAGCACAGCAACATCCTCTTTGATTCTTGATCAAAGAACATACATCGTGGTACTGGAGAAGATTTGATTCTCTCCTTAACGGGAAAGGGACGTATGATAAGAATAACTATCCCAATCGCCATGACTATCTCCAAGACGGATCGTAAATAGCGCATGGGAGATAACGTCCCTCTTCTTGAGCCTTTCTCTGCTAAAGGGACGTCTTCTTCAGCCTTCGGAAGAAATGCCTGCTGGTCTTCATCGTGCTCCCGTTTGACGAAGAACATGATGAGGTATCGTGAAAATCATGAACGAGAATCGAGAAGTTGAATGAGGGAGCATCGTGTTTGGGATTTAGAAGGGATGGGACGAGCTGGCAAGGTAGAGACGCGTGCGTGACGGGGACTTTCAGGCTGAATTCAACCCTGCGCTTCATTCATATTAAAAAAAACAAAAGAGCACCTCCCTCCCGACAATATAACCAACCGTTTGCATCATCCATCCAGCCTATTTAACCCCACATTTAGCCTTTTCAGTCTTCTAGGCTCGAGTGAAAGGGGGCTGCGGCCCGCTTTAGCATCTCGCGATTTAAAATCGCCTGCTAATACAATGGAGATTTATATTGTAAATTGAACGGTCAACTTCATTTGTAAGAATTGATGTGACAACGCCATGAGATTAATCGCAAGCTAGGTTAGGCCTCTTGTTTGATCTCTTAGTTAATATTAGCGGTGCTAAAGCCTCCGTTCATTCAACTTGGCGTTTAATTGTAGCAAGCAACGTCAAAGTTAGTTTTGTTATAATGAGGGAATCATCTTCCTCAGTGTTAATTGGGCACTAATAAAGTGAAACATTGGAAGTTCATTGGAACTTATTGTGATTTACCCGTTTACTATTCACCTTAAATGGTTTAGATAATCTAAGTAAGTTATCTAATCCAATTTACTACTAAGTGGCATATGAAATGGTGGATTACTGGGAATA
Organism: Chlorencoelia australis; assembly: GCA_003988815.1. Classification (NCBI taxonomy): domain Eukaryota; kingdom Fungi; phylum Ascomycota; class Leotiomycetes; order Helotiales; family Cenangiaceae; genus Chlorencoelia; species Chlorencoelia australis. The sequence continues at coordinate 367,531 of QYAN01000056.1, read as the reverse complement.
CGGCAACCAAGCTGTGCTTCATAGCCTGTTAAATCCGCACTGCTCAGTCAGTAGGTCGCAAAGGCTATTTCGAAGTCTAAAGTTCCTCTATAGCCAAAAGAATACCCGTCGCCATGTCCCTTTAAGTTTTCCCACTCCTCCGTTGACATTCCCTCTTACACTCAAACATCCACACTAAAGTAGCCCAAGCTAGAGCGACAAGAAAAGTCAATAGGGCCCACAGGCTGATCGTAACTAAGAGTTGCAAAAGCGGTATCGCACTATCAAGTAAAGCAGGAAGCTTCCCCTTAGGCATTGGATGTTCTCCTAGGATAATCTCATTATAAAAGGCTTCAACCTGCTTCTATCATAGGAAGGATTGTAATGTTCATGTATTTCCCTGAGCATCAAGATGAAGCCGCCAGCAGAGACTGTAGAAGGTCACTTGAAGACAGAAGCTGAAGCTGACGTATCGCCGTTAACAAACATTCCGTCTCTGAGGAAGAAAATTATTGCAAGAAGGCTCTGTAGAACATCCTACTGCCAACACAGCACTTCTGCAGCTAACTATTAAGTCCTTATGCAATTCTCCATTAAGAATGAAGGCATGGGAAAGTAGAAAGTGTATAGAGTTACTCTCTATGAGATAGCACAAAAATAGATGGACAGTGTGGGATGTGCTGCAAGAAAGTTCCTAAGACAGATGAAAATGAACTTTACTGAGTATCAGAGATCCTATTGCACAATCCTAAGTTAACTTTTACCCTCATATCTTGGGGAGCTTCCAGAAATGCTCTTCTATTCTAAACGACCCATCCATTAGAAATCTAAACCACCCCAAAATCATAGCCTTGTGCCCACGTTATGGTGATATGTTTCCTAGAACTCCTCAGCAATGCCCAATAACGACTTGTGTTTGCCGTCTCTCAACCCATGAATTCATTATGTACTTTTTCATAGTAATGTCCCATCTCGACCCCCGTCTGCTTGTATCCACACTTGACGTAGAATCCTACGTTCTTTTCGCTGCAGTCGAGAATAGTCTTGTAGCAACCAGACTTCTCTGCAATGTAGTCGAGAGATTGGATAAGTTTGATTCCAATCTTCTTGCCTTGTTGGTCTTCCGCAACAGATATGTCTTCAATGTGCCCAACAGATCCGAGATGGTGGATGCTGATAGCTGTTATGATATGCTTTCAAGTCTGCAAGGCGGATCTGACTTACAATTTGCGCTCCACAATCAATTGACCAGTGGCTACGATCCTTCCCTGTCCATCCTCAAAGACTATAACGAAATAGGTTCCTTTGCCCTGTGTAGCCATGAAATCGTATCGCTCCTCCCATTCTTGCTGCGAGATGTCCCCAACATTTGTCAAAGCTCGCAGAACGTCTAGAAAGCCTTTCGAGTAATCGCCCTTCTCCAATGCCCGGATTTTGTATGATTCTGGGAGGGATGCCGCAATGGCAGGGGATATGAGGTCGTCGCTGAAGAGACCTGTGTGGGAAGCCATGTGTGGGAGTTGATGCAGGGTGTAGGATAGAGGTGATTGTCAGGGAGAATCTGGTGCGTCGTTGGGTGGACTTGATGGAAGGAGAAGGGATATTTATAGACTGGTCTCTCTTCACTTAATGCGAGTTCAGGGGTCTTGAGATAGTGGAGTGAAGCGGCAAAGAGGAGTGACAGACCGAAGACTGAGAATGATCTTCTATATCAATAGAATAATTGTTGTAGTGAGATTAAGAAGATATTTGTGCTTGGTTGTTTGTTGTTTGTTCTTTCGACACCTGTATTTGGGTTGTCAGCCACAGCATAGCCACTACTACAAGGCTGATTGTTCCTGCATTAGGCGGCTATTCTGAGTCTACGATAAAGGGAGCAATGTAGCCATGTGTCTGAGGCATGGAATGCCTATTGTCACATGTCAAAAGACATGTCACAAAGCACCAATAATAGACGTGGGGTTAGACTTTGAATTGTCTTGACTCAACCTCAAAGTTTTGCTATTCTCACATTTTGCCTCCTGCTAACAAACAATATCATGACCCGACTACTTGCAGCCTTAGTTCCAAGAAACAAGATCATTCATCGGATGGAATCCTTAGTCTGCGAACCTCAGGCCTATAAACAAACACGAACCTATTATGCATCAGGATAAGAAGAACGAGAATGAAGAGGAAGGCAATAAAACCTCCGTCACGAAATCCGAACCCCAAGGCTCGACTCTCCTTCCCACCCCGATTGCAAACGTTGTCAGCTTGGTGACAAGATCATCCTCCCTATATCTGCGAGTTGGCACATTCATTGGAGGACTAGCACTTGATGGGGCAAGAGTGACGACGTTAACTGGATTGGAATTAAGTCGTGCACTTATCGAGGGAATATTGAGCAGAGCTGGCAGAGATGTGGCAACACGGAGTACAGGAGAACTGGGAAGGGCAGAGGCTGAGGGATTACTGGAGAAGAGCATAGCTACATTGCATACGACCATCACGAACATATCTTTCGCTGCCTCGACTGGCTTCCACTTCTCCTCTGCTGCTTTGTCCTCAGCTACCGACATCTCTCAACAACTCCTTGCTACTCTCGATGCCATACTAGGCTCAACAGACTCCTCGAGAGCTATTGCCAGTATCATTACGCTGATCCGGAGGGAGTTTCAGAACCCTGCGACGGGCGTGGAGGGCGAGAAAGTGGGTGTAGCAGACCTCTTGCTAGGGATCTGTGGACTCGCATTATTGCAACGATGGTCTCATAAGTTGACGAGTCTGGAGAGCTCTCAAGGGAAATATGAAGAAGTGGTTTGGGATGTGGTTGTACTTGACAATGGAAGCAGAGTGGACGTCATTGGAGCGATCGTGGATAGCAATGATGAGAGGAGAGTTAAGAGATCTGATTCCAGAGGATCTATGTCCTTTATGATGACCCGTGGAAATGAAGTTATCGAGACTATTGAGAGGGAAGAGATCAACCACGAAGATTCCGAAGACGACATGCCGGAAATAAATCTCAAGCAGAAGATTATGAAGTCTTTACCTGTTGATGCATCCGTTTCTATCACAACATCGACTTCAACAACAAAAACTATAACGGTGGAAATTACTGGTGCCCACCCACCGGAACTTTCGCTACCTCCAGGTGTGGAAATCATCGAGGAGAACTCTCATACCAGCGATTTTCCTGTCGATGGAGAGATTTTGACGGACGACCAGAGAATAGGTCTCCCAATTCCGAAATATCGTGTGGTGTACCGTATAGCTCGAAACAAGTTACGAGGGACAACCATACAAGCCGAAAGTAGCTTGATGGATGAGAAGGTAATTTTGGATGATGATTCGAAAGACCTTACTCCAGATAGCTCAGAAGCGCAACCAAAAGTGTCAGAAAAGCTCATCCGCCCAATTATTAGCCAAGAGAGAACTTCTAGCTTACCCTCCAAAATTCCTAGGCGGCCGATAGGATCGATTGGGTCAGAGGATGAGGATGGGTTGCTTTTATCAGGACTTTCTTCCGTCCAAAATCAACCAGGAAATATGGCAAACCAGAAAAGAACGAGAAAGCCTAGGAATTCATCTTCGCCAACCAGCGGGTCGGACAATCCTCCTCCGAAGAAGCTACCGGCAAGACCGACGACTTTGAAGAAGGCGAAATTAGATAAATCTGCTCCGAAGCCACCAGAGAAGAAATCTTCTCTTCGGGATGCCCTAAGGAAAGGTTCTGGAACCAGTCTATCAAGTCTATGGAATAAGGATCACCCCCGACCAGTTTCTCAGTCAAAGCCTGCCATACGACCGTCATGGGGAGGTTCTAACTCTGGCACGACTTCAAAGGCCGGCCAATCATCTCAGTTACCCGTGCTAAAGAGAGGCTCTGATTTGATCCCTGCTCGTGATGCTCCTCGTGCACCACAACGAGGTAATCCCAACTATTTTTCCTCGCGAGATCTAGGCCAATTGCAAGACATTCCTCGCAGTCCTTCTCGAGCGAGCTACTATTCTGTACACGAGCACCGCAGAGATTCTTTAGTTTCTCAAACTGATACATACTCAATTCATTCCGCGGAGGCTCGCCCGGGATCACCAACCAATTTCAGAACTCATCTGAAGACCCAGAATAATCTTCTCAGAGCTAGGTCAGAAAAGACCATAGCAAAGCAACCAACTTCTCCTTCAAAGAACCATCGCCGAGTCAAGTCATACGTGCCAAGCATATATACTCTCAAAACAAACAACTCAGATACATCGTTAGTGCTCGCTCGTCCGCCCGGAAGAAGTGTTTTCGATGACTCTGAAACATTGGAGTCATTGATTCGGACTGGTTTTGTGGATGGCTTGTTTCCACGACACCATATTGTCCACAATATGACTCGATTCGTTCGATTTGCATCTGCATCTTATGGCTCTAGCTTTTTGCGTGTTATGGGAATCACCACTTCAACTGAAAGTACCAAAGAAATCGACACTATTCATCACTATGAACATCATTCATTTTCAAAGCATACGCAGCTTCCCCCAGACAGCATTCTCTTGTCATCGTTTGTTGATCCCCAAGGTGGTACGGATTGCACTGGGCATACAAATACTGGAGTTCCAATGGTACACTTCGTTTCCCTGGACCATGCATCGAAAGCAGTTGTTCTTACTTGTCGTGGTACCCTTGGATTTGAGGATGTTCTCACAGACATGACTTGTGACTATGACGAACTAATCTGGCGAGGAAATGCGTACAAGGTCCACATGGGTATTCATGCTTCAGCGCGACGCTTGCTTGAAGGAAGTGGGGGGCGTGTAATGGCGACTATCAAAGCGGCTCTTGAAGAGTTCCCAGATTACGGCCTAGTCATGTGCGGGCACTCTTTAGGGGGTGGCGTCACTACTCTCCTCGCTCTCATGATTTCTGAACCGGCGAACTCTGGTTCTGCATTTGTCACATCATCTGAATATCAGCGTTCTCCCTTGCTTTTAACATCAGGCGATGTTGGCACGGATCCTTTGAATATAACCCTCCCCCCAGGGCGTCCTATTCATGTTTATGCTTACGGGCCGCCGGCCACTGTATCACCTTCCCTTCGCCTAGCAACCCGAGGTCTGATCACAACTGTAGTGAATGGACAGGATCTTGTTCCCCATCTTTCGCTTGGAATATTACATGATCTTCAAGCTGTCGCTCTAGCATTCAAAACAGACGACACCGGAGCAAAAGGGGAAGTTAGGAAAAGGGTTTGGGCTGGTATGACAAGTACATTTGCAGAGAAATGGTATGGGGGTCCTGGAAAGGGGAGTGAGGATGAGGATGATCAATGGGCGTACTCAGCGTTGAAGGTTTTACGAGCTAGTATGTTGAGTGCAAAATTGCTGCCTCCCGGTGAAGTGTTCATTGTAGAGGCTATGCCTGTTTTGAAGCGGAACGCTTTTTCAAGAGACGAGGGAGACCAAGGATTAGGAAGACCGGCGACTAGAAGTGTACTCAAATATGTAAGAAACGTGGAAAAAAGGTTTGGCGAGGTCAAATTTGGGGGGAGCATGTTATTAGATCACAGTCCGGGAAGATACGAGGCGAGCTTAGGCGCATTGGGAAAAGGAGTCTTGAGTGAGTAGACAAAGAGACTATCAATTAGAGGCTTTATTGGGTTTTAGTCCAGCGCGAAAATTCCATGACAAAATGTCATTCGAGAGGATAGGGAGGATCTCGGAAGGATCTAATTCTAGTCGAGGAGAAAGAAGAGGAAGATATAGGGGAGTAGGAGAGGAGTTGTAAAGCTCTAGGCGTGGGATGTTAGAGCGGATGTGGGTTGTGAGGCTATCGGCTTGTGGATTTTATTTCTTGTCATTTTAGATAAAGCACGTGATAATTAATGGAACTAACGAAGGAGCATATATGAATAGATGAAGAGACTGTTGGTAGGGTTTAATATATAAGTTTAAAATTGCCGCCTTTCTTACCGGAGTTGGGATTGTAGTGTGCTAGCTTGCTATCAACATCATCGAAATTCTTTCAGTACCAGCATGGATTAGCGGGTCTACATAAATATCCAGCGAGGCGCATATATCGGCCTAATCGTTGCTATTGTGATCTAGCTTTAGGAACTATTGGCATGTGCAGGCAAAATTACATTCATCGATTTCCTCGGAACTTTTACAAGTGCTGAGGTTGCGAATCCAGGATTGCGAGAGTCCAAGTTAATAGAAGAGATAAATGAACTTAGCGGTAATCTCAGCGTTGGAAAAGGCCGCAAACGTGATCTAAGAAGGCTTCGGCAGTCTGTTAAACTGCGAGCTAGAATTATAATCATGTCTTTTTGCTTTCTAGTTTCACCTTCTCTACCGTGCTCGGTTATCTCTATAGGGGCTCGTCTACGTGCATCCCTGCGATCCACCTTATGCTTACCTAGTACAAAGTCTTCATTTCTGGTTTCTCATTACGAACTAAATCCAACCGATAAATAACATTGTTAAATCTCTTTTCCGACCCTTATAAATAACCTAGAGAATGGATACTAGCAAGACAACATACAGCGTCAAGTCAGCTTTACCCAAACCAGTTATTCCATCCTAGCAATACTACAATGCGCTTGGATCTTCGGATGGATGCCTTCTTGAACCATGACTTTTCTTCCAGGAAGCACGCAAACACCTTCTTATATGAGCCACAGTTTTTGACATAGGATGCGTACGAGGAAGCCCAAGTCTCGACGACTATGGCTAGCCGGCCGTGGATATCACATTTACGGAACCGACTTACCATCTGCAATGATATTCTAACGGACATCACTTCCCGCATCTAAAGCCAGCTGAGGTTCGAGTTAAACCGGGCAGACCCCGACAAACTGTCCATTTCTTCCGTTGCTCTTTACAAAACTTAACCACCGCTTAGACTATGGGACGAGAAAATTTATCAACTTCCCCCGTTTGTTCTATTACCTATAAGTTCTTTCCCCACTAATTTCGACTTTGTCAAGATTGTGCCTGCCAGAGCCAAGATCGAACTACTAGTCAATAATTCCAATACCTGCAAACTGGCCTCTAACTCCCTTGTAATCCAATTTCGGATCTCGATGGCTACTAAAGAATCTAGCCCGTAAACGACAATTGCTTTCGAAGGATCCATTTCCTCTCGGGGCACCATGAGTACCGCCGAGACTTTATTCATTAAACCATCGCAAACGAGGCTGAGTGCTTCATCCCATGAATGAGCTTGCTTTAAAGCAAGGCTGAGGGATGCTGTGGCTGCGGCGATATTGGTATTTGCTGATTCTGCTTCTGCGGCAAGGCGGAGATGAGTGAATTTTCCATCGTTAGCCCAGAACACATCTTCCACATTGGATCTAAGTTTGAGACCAGTTATGCAGTGGTTGTTGGAGAGGCTTGCTAGCTGTCCGGTTATTGCTGCTCCAAGCAATGCTAGAACCTCTGTTTCTTTAATAGTCTCGCTTCCAAGATTTTCGGTGACTTGAGCTTGCTTCTGGGCATTCTCCGCTAAGTAACCAACATCACTGACTGCAGTGAGATCTAAGCTGGAGGCAGGAAGACCTTGTTTGATTCTATACTGAACAAAGGCATCCAAAAAGGCATTTGCAGAAGCATAGGCAGCCTGGCCACGATTTCCAACAATTCCAGCGACAGATGATAGTGCCACAAAGAAATCAAGCTCGAAACGCTGGAGGGCATGGTGGAAATTCCGAGCTCCCGCAACTTTCCCTTCCACAACGGAATGCCATTGCTGGAAAGTCATCTTCTCAAATAAAACGTCCTAAACGAGATAAGTAATACTGAAATAGGCAAAGAGCTCCACGGACTTACATCAAGAACCATAGCTCCATGGATAAGTCCACGAACGGGAGGTAGAGCAGAAAGATCTTGAGATACCAGTTTTTGGACCTGTTCCTTGTCCGACACATCGCAGGCATAAACAAAGACGTTGGAGTTAGCAGCATAAGCTTCTTCGACCAACTTGATCACATTTTCGTCTGTTCTTCCACTACGTGAAAGCAGGACGACGTTTTTCGCTCCTCTTGACAACATCCATCGACATATGCTGCAACCTAGACCGCCAGTACCACCGGTAATGATATACGTTGCATCTGCTTTGAGCAAATTCTTGGATGCCTTTGCTGGGAGGGCCTGGAAGCAATTAGTATCACCCAAACTAGGATGATCATTGAACACACCTTAATCTGATCATGAGGAGATGAGACAATCACTATCTTTCCCATAATCTTTCCAGACTGCATAATGCGGAAGGCTGACTCAATATCGGAAATCGGGAAGATAGTAATTGGTTTGATAGGTCTGATTGAGCCCTTCTGGATCAAGGCGAATACATCAGCAAGTAATCTTTTCATGAGTTTTGGTCGCTCAGCTGCCATAACCGTTAAGTCAACTGAGGCAAACGTGGCATTATGTTCGAAGATAGCCATCTCAAGTCTCGTGTTTCCAGTGATATCTCGCTTTCCGATCTCGATAAAACGCCCAAAGTGTGCTAGACAATCCCATGTTTCACGAAGAGCATTTCCAGCGAGTGAGTTAAGGATGACATCCATACCTTCACCTTTTGTGGCTCGCCGGATAGCGCTGGCAAAGGAGATGTCTCGACTGTAAAATATGTGATCCTCAGGTATGTTGTACTCGCTCATGATGAACTCCTTCTTTGCCAGACTTCCTACAGTAGCGAAGATCTCCGCTCTAACAAGAATCGCAGCTTGCCCAACACCACCAGCAGCGGCGTGGATTAGTACTCGTTCGCCCTCTATAAGATGTCCAAGATCGAACAACGAATAGTAAGCTGTACAATAGATAACTGGGATGGTTGATGCATCCTCGAAAGACATGTTATCGGAGATCTTTTGCGCACTAGTCCCAAGACATCGAGTATATGTCGCGTATGCACCTTCGGTCATTGCGCAGACTCGGTCACCGACACTTAGACCAGAGACTTTGTTTCCAACAGCACTAATGATACCACTGCATTCGACTCCAAGATATGGACTTGACAATTGACCCATGGAGACCATGATATCTTTGAAGTTCATACTTGTTGCTTTGATTTCAATCTCGACTTCATAGCTAGGGATTGATCCTCCTGCAATAATATCATCACGGAAGTATAGAGTATCGAGGGCACTAGGTGTTTGGATGGCAATCTTGAGGGGTCTGCTGGGTTGATGAAATAGTTGGAGATCTGGGTGTGAGATGTCTTCGGTTTCTTGTTGCACTAGGTTGTTCATTCTAGAGTCATTAACCACACGTGGTACAAGAAGTGTTCCCCCGTGCTCGTGGTATTCCATGTCTTTTGAATTCGACGAGAAGACAGATTTGAGCACAACCAGGGTCATGTTAGCAGCCCTTTCGTCCGAAGATTCAGAAGACAAATCCAATGTTGCGAATCTGAGCAAGGTCTCAGAACGAACACTCCGCGCCAACCCAAAGACCATGTTGAGCTCTGGCGATTGAGGCTCCGCATATGCTCCACGAACAGGCCACACGATTCCTGCGGAATTGGTAATCAACTTCTGAATAAATGCAAAGTTGGAAACACCAATAGTCGAGATGAATGATTTCTCCAGTTCTAACAACACGACACAAATTTTCCCACCAGTATCAATGGTGCCTAAGGACCCACTGATTGGTGACCTGCCAGTTAGAACCCTCAAAGATTCTTTCAAGTAAGAAACCAGTGCGCCTTGTGTTGGTTCATGGCAAATTATCGTAATATCGAGCTCACCAAAAGGTACGACAGAGTTGGTACCTACATTGTCTTGCGTCTCCGCTACATTCGGAAACTCCCAATCAATCTTATAACAAAGCTCTCGAGGGGCTGAGACTAATCCACTATCACCATCTAGTACCGGAGTCATGATAAGTCCATTCATAGTGATCACGGCTTCACCTCCTCCGAGAGCAGTCGCGAAGAGGTCCAGCTTAGTTGGAGAAGGATTGGCAGGAGTCGGAGAGCCACTGCTATAAACTCGAAGGCGATTACCGCTCTTTGTAGGAATGCTGGTCGAGATCGACATGGCTTTGACAAAAGAAGGCATGTAGAGAACATTGAGATTGCTTCTTCCAGCTCCAAAAATAGGCCAAACAATCTGGATGAATTGGTCGAGGAATCCTGGGTGGATAATGTAATCAGGCTCGTAAGTCATCGGCATAACAGAGGTGGTATCTAGAACAACTAGCTCAGCCATAGCATAATGGTCATTCGCATAACATTTATCTATTCCTTGAAAGGTAGGACCATAACCCACGCCTATGGAGGACAAATTTCCATACATCTCAGCGGAGACGACAGGTGTTAAGCCTGCGCTCTTGATAGCAGAGATTTGCAATTCAAGGAAAGATGAGGAATCCCTCTTTGCACGCTCGCCATCAACAACATTGCATGACGTCTTTACAACAGAGATTAAGCCTCGGCAGTGCTCAATCCATGAGTGATCTGGTGCCCAAGAGAAGATTCGAAATTCGTCCCAAAGATCGGATGACGTCCTAGTCCCCTCGGAGTATGGCCTGAAGTTGATGCTCGTCTCGATGGTAGCGCCCTCTTGGATAAGTAAAGGTCTGCTAACAGTGAGCTCACGAAGCTCAAACTTATCAAATCCTACGTTCCTCACAGTTGCTCGTTGGACTGCAGCCTCGAGGGCCATCACAATGTAGCCAGCCATCGGATAAACAATAATGGACTGCATTTTGTGATCTCGTATCCATGGCACATCATCAGCACGAAGGATGTTTCTCCATGTTGGCTCGATATCATTGCTGTAATTTGCAAGAGTACCAACAAAGTCGTTCCGGGGAAATTCGCGATTCACGTGCTTCTCGCTGATCCTTGAGGTGTGCCAATATTTCTGTGAATGGTTCCACGAATATCTGGGCAGATTGGTTAAGACCGTGCAAGGTCTCGCGAGTGGAAATGGAGAGTTAATTGCTCCAAAATCAACCGAAGCGCCTTTTGTGAATAACGTTCCTGCTAGCTGTACCATGGTGTCAACGGCATCTATGTTTCGAACTAAACTTGGCGCATATGGGATCTTGACAGCATTTCCTCCAACAGACTTCAATATCTGCTTGACCGGGCCTTCAAGAGCCGAGTGTGGTCCTATCTCGACCAAAATGTCCACTCCCAGCGTTGCACTCCCTTTTTCGATCGGCATACACATGCTTTGCAATGCCTCTGAGAATTTGACTGGACAGGTGAGGTTCTCAACCCAGTAAGAAGGACCAAGTAAAGATGGCTTAACCAGATGGCCAACCAAAGACGAGTGGAATTCTACTGACGAAGATTCTTGTGGTTTAATATGTTTGATAGATTGACCGTATTCCTTTGCCACGTGAAGCATGTGGTGGGAGTGGTAAGCGACGTCGACACGAAGTTTTCGGTTGAAGATTTGTTTCGCTTCGATGACTTGTTGAAGCTCGTTGATTGCCTCTTCATCCCCAGAAGCTGTAATGCTCGATGGACTGTTGATACAAGCAATACCAGCTCGGCCTCGCTTCAGCATCTTCACCAGCGGTCTTATCTCTTCTTGGCTCCCTCCAACTGCCATCATCCCGCCTCTCAGATCGGGGCACTGCTTTTTCAGAGCGACAATGGATTGGCCTCGATAATAAGCGGCAACAGCTGCAGCTTCTAGTGACAAGATTCCAGCAGTGTAGGCGGCAGCTATTTCACCACTTGAGTGTCCTGCAACTGCTGAAGGTTGAATGCCCCAGGAAGACAGGAGAGCAGCCAAAGCAATCTGAGTAGCGGTACAAGCAGGTTGGCTGATGTGCGCCTCAGAAACTCGAGATGATTTTGAGTCTTTGCTCAATTCCTCTACCAGTTCCATGTTAGTAAATATTGCATCATCCCATGAGAAGGATACATACCAATTAGGGAGAAGTCGGCACCCTCTTTAGTGAGAGCAGAGTCAATTCTCTTCATAGTGGTAGCAAACACGGGGTATGCATTCATCAGCTCATGGCCCATCGCATGCCATTGAGCTCCTTGTCCAGTAAAGATGAACCCGATCCTAGGTTCCTTCACACTGCGCGAAGGCGTAGTCGTAGAACTTGCCAGACTTGAGATGAGTTCCAATGATGAGCGAGCAGGAACTGCGACTTTCCAAGCCAGGTGAGAGCGTCGTTGTCCTAGAGTATAGGCCAAGTTTGGTAACAAGGACTTCTGAAATACTTCGGGGTGTTGTTCGAGGTAAATGGTCAAATTGTGCATTTGAGCTTCAAGAGATTGCTTGTCATATGCAGAGAGCACAAAAAGTCTCTTTACCTCAGCTTCTGGTACTTCATCATTGGTCTGCTCGGGTAGGTGTCTTGAAACATGTGGAGCTGCACTCAGGACTGCGTGGGCGTTTGTTCCCCCGAAGCCGAAGTTATTGATACTAACGTAACGCTTCCCTCGTGGCCATGGTCTCTGGGATACTGGAACCTGTGAGAAAGCTTTGTAAGCATTTGAATTGAGAGAGCGCATTCATCGCCTTACCTTCATATTCCATTGTGCGAACGGAATACTTGGATTGGGTCTTTGAAAGTCGTAGTTAGGTAAGATAAAACCTTTATCTAACATCATAGCTGATTTAATAACAGAAACAATACCACTGGCCCCCTCTAGATGGCCGATATTGGACTTAACTGACCCAATATAAAGCGGCTGCCTTGATGATCTGCCGTCTTTAAAGAATTTATGGAGGCTAAATGCCTCAATTGGGTCCCCAACCTTTACTCAGGCCAACATTAGCTTTATAGACTTTGGAAGGGTGGGGGGAGAGTGAGGAGAATGCTTCGAAGACCCCTTAAGCAGCTAACCCTTGAAGCCACTAAATCAAGTTGTACACTTACCTTTGTACCTGTTCCATGAGCTTCTACAAATCCAGTATCCTTAGGGTCCAGTCCTGCATTTCGATATACAGACTTCATCAAATCCACTTGAGCGGCACCGCTCGGCATAGTGATTCCTTTTGTTCGTCCATCCTGATTCATACCCGTTCCAACAACCAAGGCCCTGATCGAGTCATTGGATTGGATGGCGTCGTTAAGAGGTCTTAAAATGACACATCCGACTCCTTCACCGCGACCGAACCCGCTACTACGCTCGTCGAAAGCGAAAGAACGTCCTTCATTTGAGAGTAAACTGAGAATGTCAGTACGCAAGAAATGCTACCTAGAGAGGAAACTTACCTTGACATTGACATAGTAATGAAATAATCCGGGAGTATATTCAGATGACAGGAAGCAACTACTGCGTAGCTGCACTCTCCACTCCTTAAGCTTTGACAAGCCAAATGTAAGGCTGACAAACTTGAAGAACAAGCCGTATCGACAGTGAAACTCGGGCCACTGAAATCGAAGGAATACGAAATTCGGTTTGATAACAAAGCACCGGCGCAGCCTGTAGCTTGGTACATTGGAGCAGTATCGGTATCTCTAACATTGTTAAGCTCATAATCTGCGAACGAACCCCCAACAAAAACTCCCACATCTTTTCCTTCTAGACTTTGCTTTGGTATTCCACCATTCTCCAAAGCTTCATATGTACACTCTAGCAGTAACCGCTGTTGAGGATCGAGGGAGATTGCTTCTTTCTCTGTGAGATTAAAGAAAGGGGCATCGAATAGGCCCAAATCCTCATCGAGGAAATGGCCTCCCTTAGGATTATAGCATCCCAGCCTATCGGGGTTTGGGTGATGGAATGCAGCATGATTAAACCGCATCTTAGGGATCTCCGACCATCCACTGCGGGCACGAGAACAGAGCTCCCAAAATTCTTCAGGTGTGTTCACTTTGCCAGGAAGACGACAAGACATTCCCACAATGGCAACTGGACTTGAGGAATTTCCAAGAGGAGACATAATGCCGCTGTCATTCCTCAGAGCATGGCTATTCGTTGCGTTCTTAAAGAAAATGTCAGCATTTCCGTCTTTGAATAGCGGTTCAGAGGTTCGCACATTTTCATTTGCATGGGACTGTGCCCTAGTGGAGTAAGAATGGGTGTGTAAACCATTACCGGCTACTCGGTCTGCAGATGGTGGTCTTCATAGTAGAGAATGAAACATAACACAAAATTGAAGAAACGGTCATATGCAACCTCGGAGTTTAGATATATCAATCAAGGTTCGGGGTACACGCTATTGCACAAGCTGTAGGGTTGACACTAGGAAGCACAATGTCTTACTTGTCCACAGGCCCATAGAGAAAAGAAAGTGTTCCTTCCACTGGATGGTTCCCAGATCTGGATCCATTGAAAATCGCATAGTGAGGGAGAATAAGAGAACTAGGCTATTACAAAACAAATAAGAAGACTGTAAGAAATTGGGTATAAACACTACTTTAAATGAGATATCCGCCATCAAATTCTGAATAGATATCCCTTGTGGTTGAAATATTGCAGCCTTTGGTCGAGACAGTAGGTGAACCTGTTGTTCGGGGCCCAACTAGCCAAAGATACCATTTTAAGATCTGCATTTGAGACCTAGAGTCCTGGTTTGAGGCCGACTGATTTCCACTGATATCATGGTCGCTGGATGAAGGCAACTCTCTTCTAGGTAGCAGAGGTGAAATTAATAGATTGAAAACCGTCAAAGCTGCTAACATTGAAGTTTTCAGAAAGTCTCATCAGGTTATCCCATCAACAATTTTTTTCCCTTGCCCTTTTCCTTCTTTTTCTACTTATTATTTTTTTTGTAAAATAATATGAAACTCTGTTGTACAGCTGGTTGAATCTACCCATTGCTAAATTTTGGTGTCGAGAGATGATGAGCTGATAAGAGACAATGGAGGCTAGAAAATATCACATGAGCATGTAGCTGCGTTTACAACGCAATAGAACCTTAATGAATAGTAATCCCCGTCGTCCCCATGCTTCGAATTAAGGCATAGATGAATGTTGATGGTGTTACCGGTGCGAATGGTGCATGTCGTGAGCCCTAGTAGTCCACGAAATGAAAGCATTTCTGAAGTGCCTTTTAGCTAACAGCAGCACAGGAGATCACATCTCGTAGCTAATTCAAAATTAGCGGCTTGCTAGAGCTTCAGGATAGGGATTCGTCCACAGCACATCCTAGTGGATATCGAATGATGAGATGGACGTTTTAGCAGGTCAGAGAAAATAAATTTTAAAGTCGGTAGAAGTTGGATTTAAGTTCGAGTGCAAGCGAGCCGCTAAGGTTAATACAGTATAGTGGCCCGTAGCACGGGAAATCACCGCTTAACTGCCTGGGAAGGACCTCCTTTTCTACCTCCTATTGCCTCCTTTCTTCCTGCATCAGGTGAAGATAAAATCCTACAAAATTACAGAAACTACCGAACTGAAATTTATTCTGTCGATCAGTTCGATGTGACCTTTTAAACGATTCCGATAGAACATTCCCTTTTCTGCGCTAAGAATGTCTGTCATGGATAGCTTATTGCCCTAGTGACCTTGATTGTGTACACTGAGATGTATTTCTGTCTCATAGTAATACACCAAAAGATGCATGTGCACATAATAGCTACAGTGACACAAATTTTCGGTACTTGATGCCGGCAGCCATAATGTATCTTCGGCACCACTACCTCTCTGATATGCAGTCTACTGTTCTTATCACCATCCCCCTCTAAATCTTCTATGAGCTATTTGCTTGAATGCATGGCATTTGTCTCGGCCCTTTTTTATCTACTTTAGAAGGCTCATAACATCTCCCCTTTCACAGTCACATTATCCCAAACCCGCTCGCTTCTAAGCCCTTATTAAAAATCATTAGGAGAAAAAGAATCAATCCTACTCAAATATAAGATCATTCCATTTCATTCAGCATGAGATTTCTTTGTCTGCCAGGAGCCTATGGCAGCTCAAAGAGCTTTCAAGTGCAGCTAGGTAAGCTAACTCACCTTCCTGTATACAAGGAATGCTAATATCCTCATAGCCCCTTTCTGCGAAGAACTCTTATCAGACGGAACTGCCACTTTCCACTTCACCCATGGCACCGTGCCATGTACCCCACCACCAGGATTTGAAACCTACTTCGGGCCTGCGCCGCATTACCGTTTCATCGACTATGATGGAATTAAACACAACGATGTCCTAGAAAGAATCCGTGATATGCCTGAAGGAAGGAACGCCGAAGATGTCTTGCGAGAGCTGCTCCCTGATGGAGCGGCTGACGTTAGGAAAGGCGTCGAGGCTGCTCTAGATGCATTATACCAGACCATGGACGACTACGGTCCCTTCGATGGGATCTGCGCTTACTCTGAAGGAGCTACCGTGGCCGGAACTCTAATTCTTGATGAACAGAGGAGATGGGTGGAGGAAGGAAGAAAGCCGCATATCAAAGCTGCGGTCTTCTTTTCAGGGTGGCCTCCTCTTCTACCAGGCTCAAATCAAATGGTTTTGATGGATGATTCGGATGCTGTGGTTGACATTCCGACCTGTCATGTTGTTGGAACTGGGGATCCGTATTTGCACGGGGCAATGGCGTTGTTCAATGTTTGTAGTGAGGGTATGTCGTATTTGTTTGATCATGGGAAGGGGCATACAATTCCCAGGGATGCTAGGACTATTAAAGAGCTTGGATCTGTTGTCAGGGCTATGATTAAAGATATCGCCTCGTTTGAATATTGATTTAACTCGGGGTTTCTAGGTGTTCTTCTTCTCGTTAGGAGTTCTATAATGACATTATTTCAAATAGAGGTATTTCACCGATTTAACCCTCATTAGATTCAAGCAAGACTTTAAACAATTATCTATGTGACATGAAAAAGATCTCAAGACCTGATCCTCCTCAAGTCTTGAATTTGAATTCCACCGCGGTACTTCAATCACCATTCGCATTCAGATTTTGCAAGCTACCATAATCTGAAGTTAAACCCATATAAACTTCATACTCAACATCGGCCACTGCATTCTAGCGAGGACGATCTTCATAGACATCAATGTTTTCCTCCATGACTAGCCGCTCCACTTCTAGCCGTTCATTACCCTCAACCAACTTGAATTGTCCACTATTCCTCATTGTTATGATCTGTTCCGCCAACGCTCATTCGGTATATAACTTGTCTTCATAATGCTTTCCCTGCAGATTTCTACAGAGATATTCTCGCAACTACC
The DNA here is from genome assembly GCA_003988815.1 of Chlorencoelia australis. Classification (NCBI taxonomy): domain Eukaryota; kingdom Fungi; phylum Ascomycota; class Leotiomycetes; order Helotiales; family Cenangiaceae; genus Chlorencoelia; species Chlorencoelia australis. The sequence continues at coordinate 350,484 of QYAN01000056.1, read as the reverse complement.
TCCCCATCCTCTTCATTATGGGTTATTCTGTCTTCCAGTCTGTCACTCCAACAGGTAGTGGTGTCGAAAACAGAATCGCTATCATTTACGGGTCAGCAAAACCTAGCTATGGTCTCTATCCTTGGGCAATGGATAAAATCTAACTAGTTTCGCTTTTTAGTAATGATGCTTTTCTCATCTCTGTTAGCTTCTGACAGCTCACCGTACTCCTCTTTCTACGTGATTCATCGACGATTCTTTCAAATTTTGGTATCGTTCATCACTGCACACGCAGTTCAAATACCCGGAGATGTTGCATTTCCCCCTCTATACTATCCGTGAAAGACTTGAGACACCTAGCGAAGTTGAACAAGCAGTTGTAAATTCGCGCGTGGTCGATTAATATGTGTCAATTCAAATAATCATGATATTCAAAGTTGGTTAAAGCGCAAAGAGTACAGGTTGGTAGAAGCGCTGAAGAGTATACAGTAGTGCGGCAGTACTAGCTCTCTAATTGTGCGAGAAATGATCTAAGTATTATAAAAAAATATGTGTTTGATTAAAGCAGAGGATATACCAGAGATAGCCCAGCAATTTTTGGCAACCCTTGCCAAAAAAGGTATAAACTAAAACAGCAATTAGCAAAACCGGTAAATTCTTTCTAGAAGACTTTCAGGCAGCATAGAGGCCCATGATATACCCCCTAGCCTCTTGCCATGTGTCCTTTTGAACAACTAGATCGGCCCTTTAATTACTTTTCCCTGCAGGTTCCCTTCATTAATACGTAAATTTTACAAAAAACGTAGTGATTTAGACAGTTAAAGCGTGTGACATTAATCTGTTAGATCTGTCGGAATTCGAGTTGAAGTTTCTGCAACTCTATTTGAGTAACTTCAAGTACATTGCCAGGGCTTCCCAAAGTTTCGAAGTCCTGCTTTATTGGGTTCAACGATTAACCAAAAGAGCAATGGAAAGCGATTAAATAAATTTAGAAACATGCTGCTCCTAGAGGGAGAATATTATATGTGTGGTAGTAATAATATCGTTTAATTTCACTTCACATCTGTCGCAAATAGTTTGGAGCGTGCCAAATGGTTGTTCGGATGCATCTAGAATCACTGCAGCAACGTTTTCCTGTATTTCTTTGATCTACTCCTGTATTGACGTATTATGACACGATCATTAATATGCTAGTTCAGTCATCTGCTCCTTTATTATCCTAGTATCAACTGCAAATTAGTTGGTTTGGTTATTTAATTCAAGAGGAGCCCCTTTCGGGGGGTAGGCTGGATCTATAATGGTCAGTACCTTTCAAACCGAATAAGAGAGGAATAATTACAGAGTATAGAACAATAGCAAGACCTGAAGCGATATTCTCTCACTCAGGTCCTTGGCCTCGTGAGGGACCTAGAAAGCCCATAAAAGCTTACTACCGCCGCCAAGTAGGTGCATACCCCAAGCGCTCCCTTCACCAAGATGTTTATCAAAATTTGCCTGGAACTTGGTGGTAGAATACAAAATAGACTTTAGTGCTTCGGCTAATTTGGCTTGGATTTCGCCATTGTTTTGGTCAATATTCGAAGATGCACTGCAACGCATGTAACCTTACCTGCATGCATGAAGAATCCGTACTGCTCTAGTGGCTAGAACAAAAGTGGATCTCTCATGAGACTTTGAATTATAGGCTTATATCGACCTATATAATGGGTAGTATGTAGATGGGGTGAGATGATGCCTGTTAGCTTAGCTAAGGAGCTCTTAATAGCGGCTACCACTAGGTGATTAAGCGCTAAGCGAGGCCACGTACTTCGTAGTTGAAAAATAAAAGTATTTGCCGCCAAAATCACATGATCTACAGCCTTGCGCTAAAATAAGGCTGAAGCTGAAGCATTTCCCCGCGCGGTCCCCTGTCTTCCAACTTCTCCATCCCAACTTCTTTCCTCAATCCGAAACTCTACAAACCCACCAATACAATACAACTTCTACCCCCCAAATCAAAGATCACCAAATACCCGATATTCACAAGCATACACATCCACATCATCACGATGCCTGCGAGTCCTCCCCCCGCCCCCTCTCTTCCCGATCCTTCATCGCTCGCAGCTCTACTATCGACTGCCTCCCTACTCATACCTGCTTATCAAAAAGACCCTGTCCGCGATATCAAACTATGTGCTCCCCCAGCTTTTCCCCCAGACCTTTATATAGCTGTCGTGCAAGAATGTCTTATTGGGAAGGAAGACGCAACACCCCCAATCCCGCCTCCGCCCCCCGCCATGTTACTTGAGATCCTCTCCGAACTGTATGACGTACTCCAGGAGAATCTCGAGTTCACAAAAGACCGGGCTTGGGAATTGATACCTGTCCTTCTCCATCTCACGGGAGCCGATGCATGCTGCATCGCCATTGCTCGCCTAGGGGGCCCACGAGAAGTCTTATTGCTCGTAGACCATGCATTGACTGCAATTCAAGGTTTAGGTGAAGATAACGTCGACGACTTCTGCCTATATTTAACGCTACTATCGATTGTTCTTCCGCGAATCAAAACCCGTTATACATCGAAATCCTTTGCAGACTCTGTCTGCAGTATCGTATCTGCCTATCATCCGACTCCCAAACACACCAAGGCAGTCATAGACTTTCTCCACGGAGTTTCGGGAAAGAAACGGCCTTCACTACCGAATCGCAAGTCCAGCATCGCCATTGCCACTACTACAAAGTATGCCGCCGAGGCCTCTCTGCCATCAGCACCCGATCCACATGCTGAGGATATCGACCCGAGTCATGTTGCCATAAACATAAAGCTGTTGCAAGGACTTCTATTAACCGTCCTTGAGAAGCTCGTAGATCAAAGACCTTTGGAATGGGCCATACGCTTACAAGAGTTGTTCGATCCGAAGAGGGTTGTACCTGGTAGGAGCGTGAATGAAGCGTTCAATAGTGATGATGCTCTCCAGTGGCAAGATATCGCCACGGGGCAACTTCTGGTAGGTTTCTCTGTCCAAGAAATGCTTCAAAATCTAACTTTTTAGGCCCTTTCCAGAGATCTAGGACTCGCAGACTATGACTCTCTCTTGGCCATGATTTTTGCACCACCTCCCATTTATTCCAAAGAAAATCCGAAAGAAAATCCACCGTCCTCGCCAAAAGACATTGCTTTATCCCAAACAGGATGCTTATATCTAGTGACGTCCCTATTATTTTCGTCCGTTGCCTTCAAGACCAAAACTAGCGAACCAAATATATCCATATTTCCCCATCATGCAAAATTACTCGACCGGTATCAGGATACCAATCAAAATGGGATTATGGATGCATTGCTCGCAATCGGGCTTTATTTGGAGAACTCCCAGAAATTTCTGTCTGGAAGTTTTGAGGATAAAGACATCCTTCAGTATCTCCGGGCCTTATCACTGTTGTCCGCGAACAATGCATCGAAAGGTTTACGATATTGTGCTCATATGCTCATCACTGCAATCTTACACAATCATCTAGTGGACAGCTTAAGGCTAGAATTCATTTTAGAGACTCTTAAAGCTCCATCAAAGGATACATTGTTTCCAGAAGTACTAAAAGCATCTGCTATCAACTGGCTCAAGGAAGAGATTATCACAGCCAATGAGCGTCAAGCCGAGGATTTGTTTAGATCTGAAGCTGCTCTGATCGCGACAAAAGAGTATTTATTTCCAGATATGTCATCTCTTGATGATGCGAGTGGCGAGGATCTTATCCATGAGGTGATGGAAAAGTATCCTTTCCACATGGCCGCACTAAACTTATTGTTCCTTCTCGTTGGGGAGCAGTATACACATATTCTGCCATCCGATATGATAGGAAATATTGCCAAGGACTACTTGACACCACTACGACTTGCTCAGGAGAGATCTTTAGCGACTTTAAACCACGAAGATGATTCCGAAGCCCACAACTCCAGTACAGAAGAGCGGGTCCTTAGACATGGGCCTGCTGTGGCGCTGGAGATGCTTGATCAGCAAATAACACTGTGTTGGATTAAGATTCACGAATGATGTACGATGATGACAGATGAAATTTTACAATAGTCACGGAAAGATTTGTGATACATTGTACTGTAGCAAGAATAGAGGACTTTGTATGTGAAAATAAGTTTGCATACATACATACATAGGTATGACTAAATGGGATGGGTCAACTATATAACTCTTCAGCAACTTGAAGTGATGTTCATAAATGCTAGAGGCGGCTATTCAAATTTTTAAGCCCAAATGGAGAGGTCAATGACTGTCTGGAGAAAGCAGTTAAATAGAAAACAGAGCCCAGACAAGTAAACTTCCAAATATATATATATATACAACACAAAAGTACGAAATCATGTACAAAGAAATATTTAAATTAGGAAAATGTATGCATAAAAGCAACGACTATCTAGATCAAATGCTTTCAAACACAGCCAAACTCGATAACGCTTCACCACTCGAGCTGAACATCAAGTTATTCCCACAACTACTTCCTAAATCCGCATTATCCAACCAAGCAGGTTCCCAGTAAAACAATCCCTCGCCACCAGAAACAGCCGCGACGATCCTGGCGACGTCTTCGACCCACGTTACCTGACCCGCTGCAGTGAACGGAATGTTGGAGGCATCTGACGGGAAAGCGTCTTCTGGATCTGGACATGAAACTGGCCAATCGGTCTCAGCGACGATCAGGCTCTTGCTCCAAGTCGATGCCATATTTGTAAGGCTTGTCTTCAGATTTGCAAGGGTAGCGTCGCTGTTGTAAAATGGGTAGTAAGAAACACCCATGATGTCAAAGTCATCCAGCACAAGGTCTCCAGCGGCAAGCATAGTTGTGTACCACCATTGTTGCGTAGACCATTCCCAGCCGTTATCCAGATGGATCATGATTTTGGGGATGGTGGAGAGAGAGGAATCTTTGATGCCTGCGGAGGCGGAATGGAGGAGTCGCGCGATGTTGGCATAGTTTGGCAGGGCGCCGAGAGGCCAGAGAAGACCAGATGTGATTTCGTTGCCAATAGAGACGATGGAGACAGGAAGGGAGGCGTCAGAGAAGGCGTTGCAGACTGCTTGTGTGTAGTTGTACACTTTCCAGGCTAGGTCAGCGATGTCTGAAGGCCATCCACTCGGCGTGGCCTAAGTTGAAGTCAGCAGCAACACAGTTAAACAAGGGGTCTCAGCATACTTGGTGACCAGGATCGGCCCAAGTATCACTGAAGTGCAGATCAAGATAAATGCTCAACCCTGCGGCGTGGGCAAGTTTGCCCAGCGCAATGTTGTAGTCCAGATCATAGTCCCCACCGGAGGGATTTACCCATACCCGCTGGCGGACAATATTGATACCACTTCCGGTGAGAATAGTCTGGAGGGCTTCGGTGGTTCCGGAGGACGTTGAGTACTTCTTCCCGGCCTCGGATTCGATTGTCAAAGACGACCAATCTACACCTTTGTAGGTGAGGGAGGCCAGCACTCTTGGTACGAAAAGAACTAACGAAGAATAGAGAAACAGCATGATGGAAATTTTGAAATGTGAACGGATGAATGATGATGATGGGAAAAGATCTGTCGAAACATGGCCCAGTACTTGGAGTATAAATGTATTATTTGAGGCTAAGAAGATTACGAAAGGTCAAATCTTCCATCAATCAAGGAAGAACCTCGAAGTGGTTCGAGGTTTATAGTGGGATAAGATAGTGGATCTCTTGTTTTATGAAAGAAACAGTCCCAAATACGGGTTGGAATTTTCTCTCATTAATATCAAAGTACAGCCTCTTCGGCCCTTTTGCACAATGATAATCCGGCTATGATGGAGTTGAAGCGGTTACCAACTGGATAAATGAATTTGTCAAGGACAATAAGTCGGATTAGATCCATCAATCAAAAATGCTGCTTCATCTCGTCTAATTATTCCTGGTACATGGGGTTAGCAGATTTGCTTGGCGGATGAAGGAATTCGTGTTTCCAAAGTTAACTTAGGCTTGAGGTGTTCAACGATTCTCACGTCGTTGAAACAATGAATTATTCCCGAATATATCTAAGGAGAAAATGTTACTTTTATAAGCCAATGCCACCCTGAAAAGGGGTTCGGTTAAGTGGGTGAGATGGGAAGAAGTGGGAATAGGAATAGGAGACAATAGAGGAAAATGCAGATCCCAGGATTGATAAGAGATTGATCTTTCGTCTAAATCTTCCCCTTTATACACTTACTATGATTGGTTGTTTGTTACTTTATGCCACACGAAAAGGGCTGAAAATAGGAACCGCCGCTTACTTGTAAAATGTCTTGGCTGACAAGCCACAGGAAACTGTTCGCTATCGATTTTATTAGAGCCTTCTTCGTACTTGTTATGTCAACAATGATAATTGTGATGAGATCTTAAAGTTCTTGATACTAGAATACTGATTCGATTAAGCTCGCACTGACCTTGGCCTTGGAACACAGCTTTGGTTATCTCGCTGCCAAAGAGTTATAATGTAATGAACATAACATGGGGAACATTTTCTATGGCAGACAAAAAATGAATTAATATAAGTAGTTATTTCAGTCAAGAGCCAGAGAGTAGAGACTAGCTAACTGAAACACATCTGGCCCTGCAACCCTTTCATATTAAGTTTTTATTAACACATTCCTTGGTTGTTATAAGTTATAAAGTAAACTCTTCACATTATTTATCCCACGCAAAAAGCATACCACTAATATTCATTTATACTGATAATCAAATTAACTCAACTCCTATGCCTACGTGAAAAATAAACCCTTGCCTTGCTCTGCCAAAAAGCCCAAAAAAACAAAAACAAAAAATAATCAATACAAATCTCTACTTCCCTCCCCTAAGACCATTCCCAATCTCCTGCTCAGGCTTTCGTTCATCCTCTTCGCTCTCCACCTTTGGCGACTGATAATTACTGCTAGCTTCTTGGATAACTTCCCGATTAGATATTTCATCGTCAGCATGTCCATCTTCTGCTTTGGTTGGGGCATTGTCCAGGATATGATGACAGGGAGCGGATCTTCTTTCTCGATCTAGTGGCGGCATCCCGAAATCTCTGACTGAGGTACCCCTTCTATCTCTCCTCTTTCCTTGCTCCCTCTCCTTTTTCCTTCCCCTTTCCTCATCACCCCCATTCAAGCCATTTTTCTGACCATCTTCACCCTTCGCTCCCATCTCCTTTAATTCCGTCCACCGCCTAACCACCCTCTCCACATCCTTCCACCCCTCCTCATCTATTCCCAGTCCACTCGCCCCGTTTCCAACCTCATCGCTTTTCCCTTTCCTATCACTCACAAAAGGAATAACATCCTCTATCAGCATCCTAATCACCCCTCTGCTTACATTCTGTAAATAATCCCCACTCCTCGAATTATCATCATAGAATGATTCCAACCAGTCACTCAATCTCTCTAAATCAATAGATTCGAGCAACGAAACAGTTCTCGTTTCCGCCGTCGTGTGTGCTGGTGAGGGGGAAGGTGATAACTTTGCTAGAGAGAGTGAAGAAAAATGTTTCCCTTGCGACAGAACATGTGAATCCCCATAATCCTCTATATCCTGGACGTTAGGTCCGTAAATGAAAGCCCCGTTTCGCTTCCCTCCATACAATGCACACCTCTCTCCCGTCTCTTCGACATCCAACAACCAAGACCAAATAACATTCCCCGCTCTCTTCCAGGTTTTTCTTGATTGATCAGCTCGAAATCCATTATAATACCCCACGAGAATGTGATCTTTTAATATCCTGATTAAGAAATCTCCATCTCCACCTCTACCTAAACCGTTGTGCTTAGATGGGGTTGAATAGAGAAGGGTGTGAAGGTGATAGTCTAGAGCGTTGAGGTTGATGCAGGATAGAAGAGCGAGACATTTTCTTTCTTCTTTTGTTGGTGGGGGAGGGTGGAATCTAGATGAGAGAAGTCTTGTGAAAGGGTACATCAGTGGCCTGAGTGGTTCCCACCGACTAGAAATCCTTCTCAAACCTGCCTGGTGATTCAATCTCGATCTCATAGCCCTCTTCCCTCCCTCTTCCCCATCCCAAAGTCCCTCCTTCTCAGTTGTCTTGCCCTTGACGGTACGATCCAGCCAGGCCCAAATCATACTATCTGCTTCTTTCCAAAATTTCCTATCATGTAGAAATACCCTAAGTCTATGCCCATAGGCAACAAGTATCTCATCAACTATCTCTTCGTCTCCTTTATTCCGTAGGTAGGTCGTGAATTTAGGAATGTTGATGCAAGATAGGAGAGCTAGACAGTGGTTTCCTTTTTCCGCCTCTTCTCTTCCTTCTTCCTTTATTGTCCTAGAAAAGACAGGATATTTGCTATGTTCCCTCGGAGTAGAGCATGTCGAGGAAGAAGGGAATGAATCTCCTGTGTTCGAAAGAGGTGGTGAGGTAGTAAAAAGTCCTGATGATAAACTTCCTCCTGAAGAATGTCCACTACGTCTGCGGCTGTACATGTGGCTTCCTGCGTTTCCACCTTCAAAACCGTCTCCTTCAAAATCATCTTCGTCAAAGCTATCACTCCAATCAAAGCTAAACCCCTCCTCCTGCACCTCTCTCAACCCCCTCCAAACATCCAGAACATCCCTCACCACCCTTTCCGAATCTTCATCCCTCCTCAAAAGTTCGGGATTAACCTCCCTCAACAACCGCCCTACCGCATCTTGCAATTCGGGATATAAGTACTCTGTAAATTTCTGGAGGATAGTTAGGGCTCTGCGGAGATTGAGGAGGGATGTTGTTGTTTGGTATCGGTGGTGGAGAGGGTTGTATTTATGCGGGGAGGAGTTTGTGATGTGGTGATTACTGGGATTGGTTTGTATATTCGGTTCTGATGGAAGACGGGAACAAGAATAAGAAGAGGGAGAGAAGGTGCGTGGATGGATATTTGAGTGTGCTAGAATTTGATCTTGATTTCGAGAGGTGCCGCGGGGATCAAGACGAAGTGGTAAGATATGAGCATGAGCAGGAGAATGAGAAGGGGGGGGGATATGGTGGGGGAGGTTAGACTGTGGACGGGGGGAAGTTGGGTGGATGTTGCGATGGCCGCTCATTGTTTCATAGCCAAGAGAGATGTAAATGAAGGTAGTTATGGAGATTAAATCGGGTGATATGTGAGTTTTTAATAACCCAGGAAGTGTTTTCAAGGCTGAGTATTGAGTTGCTGTCGAGGATAAAAAATGGTTGTAAAAGGAAGAGAGGCATTTGGGTGTGAGAAGTTGGTATTTATACTTTTTGGGGAAGGCTGTGTGTGAATTGGGAATGTCTGTGAATCATTAATGATCATAATCGAAGAATAACTAAATCAAATTATGACTCTAATATTGGCAATGTGAGTAATACAAAAGAATACTAGGAAATACTCATAGAAGGCATTTCTTAGTTGATCACTGTGTTAAGAAACATCACAAAATAACAAACTGGAGGTTACGGTTAACTTAACAATTATAGGGCAAATTCTTAGTTTATTAAGATAGATACAAGGTAGAAGTTCTTTGTCGATGACCTCAATCTATTCTAAAAACCATGACTAGCAAAAAGAGACTCAGCAAATGATTACCAAATAGTAAAGGTAATGCTGAATCAAGGATAGAAAATAGCACCACTAATCAGAGAAAATCCTGGAATACTCCTGCTTAATACCCGTAGCATCCAAGAGGACGTCGCGTATCTAGTAGTATATGTTTTAGCAGCATCATCTCGGAATCAACATTTTTCGAGTAACTGCTAGTGTTAAAGTCGTGAAAAACAAGAGCAAGAAAGCAATTCTGACCCGAAAGCTGATTACCATTTCGCTTCGCGCTGCCTCCAGTAGTCCCGTTTGCTTTGGGCATGGACTTTTTCGGCCTTCTTGTGATGATCGGCAACGGTCTTCATCACATGCTTCACCTTATCTTTATCGTCCTTGGGAGAAACCTTTTGGACTGCATATCGAATCGTCGAATCCTCATGTCGACCACTAACATGACCAACACCCCAAGTAAAGTCATGAACTGCCTTGTCGTAATCATTAGTCTCACGGATAGTACATCTGACACCTTGGGCTTCCGAGTGTTGCGTGAGAGCGGTATATGTTCCAAAGTAACGGAGACAGTGTCTGCATTGTAATTTCTCATCTCTGTGGGCGGCGGATTTCAGATGTTGGACAAAAGAACCAGGGCTATCACAACTCTTTCTGATATCGTGTTAGTAATTGAGCTTGGTAGCGACGGCAGTTAAGACTTACGGGCAGCCTTTATGCGGGCACTTGTACTTTCTAGTGAACGTAACATAGTATTTTTGAATCCGGAAAGCCGGATTATCGGGGTCGTGCTCGAGCCAATCATTCTGCTCCTTTGGGGCAATAGTCATTGGTTTTGAGAGTTCGGCAGGAGGGGCGACAGCCTTCGGGGCAATATGGAAGAGGTTCTTTTGTTGTCCCCAAGCGGAGTGAGAAGACTCGGCAGCAGGGCCTTGGGTAATTGTGTGAGGTTGCTTGGTGATAAGATCTTTGGGTCGATTATTGAGATTTTGGAGACTCAATAGCTTGGTGATAGTGTTGTTTGGGTGAGCGATATTGGGACTGTTGATAATGGCACCCCTCGCACCATTTGCGGCTGGATTTAAGACGCCCATAGTGATCGGAATACCTACCAAGTTCGTGGCAGCTGTTCTGCCTTGTATCTTTGGTACGGCTGCGGCTTTGCTAGAATTTTCTTTCTTGTCAAAGGCTCGTGAGGTGTTCTTAGAAGCAGGCTTTTTGTTGCTAGCATTAGACAGGACAGGAAAGTCTTCAGCGTTCTGGATTATAAAATTGGGTGTTCCCGGTGCAGTTATGATGGCGCTTCCATCTGATGAGACCCATTCTGAATTAATAACGTCGTGAAATTCCATAAGATCTTCACCTGGTTTCAATTGTGCAGGAACTAGTGGCTGGGTGGGTAGGATACCACTAGGAAACGATGCTTCTTTCGGCTCTGCAGCATTGTTAGTGAGCGTTGGTAATTTAAGATCGAAGACATTATTACCTGATGTCTCCCATCCAAGGCGACTGGTAGGTGCGGCAGAGTTGTTCTGTGAAAGTGATGCGGCGGGATTTCTGAAGATTGGTTGCTGGGGCTTGGACTGGCTGCTTTGAAGACTATGCTGGCGGGGAGATTTGTTAAAATCAAGATGGTCCTCGGGGGACATTGATTTCGCTTGTCGATCTAGTTCTGCTTTAAGTTGTTCGAATTCTTTTATGCTTTCATATTGCTTTGCAAGTTTTTGTCCCATCTTACTGCTTGACCAGCATTCCCGGGTCTCGATATGACCCATGAGAGATCCAAGGCGGACAAATCGCATTGAGCAGCCCACACACCTGAGATCCTGCTCTGCTGGATGCATCTGCCAAGTGTTAGAGCGTGTTGGGGGGGGATAGGCGTGAGCTTACTAAGTGACGGTGACGTCTCAGACCTTCATCAGTATTAAAGTCGGTAGCACAGACCTGGCAGAAGTTAGATTGACCCAATAAACAAATAGACATTGTTGGAAGGCATTCTTCGCATGTGTAGATACTTACGTCGCATGCAATATGGTTTCTGCTGAAGATTTTGTGTCTTGCGTAGGCCTCCCAATTAGGGTAGGTTTGTCTACATATCTTGCAATACTCTTCGGTGGAAGATGTAGGGGGCGTGTTGCATTCCATGGTGGCGGTGGGCCGATTCGAAGGTTGTGGAGTAGAGTTGTGTAGATGTTGAGAAGAGTAGGAAGAGTTGTAGTGGAGTCGGAGAAGTTGACGGTGTCAGATCAGCAAGAGTGAATGATTTCACCTTAGTTTTGCATGGATTTGATAGGAATTGGTTTGGTGATAATGAGAATTTTGAAAGGAAGAGGGGGAGTGTGGAAAGATGTCGCCAACGCGGTGAGTGGGAAGCAAATCGATTAGAGGACTTACTGTTATCGCTGGGTGTAGCGATTTGAAGGTGAAGGTAAAGGTTGATCAGCGTGATAGATGTGAAGGCACGGCGGTTAGATAGATCGGGTGGTCGCGTCTGCGAGAGGAGGTTCTAGTGCTTTGTAGAGGACCACCGCGGGCGGAGATTGATAGCAGACGATTAATCACCGTGTAGTAGTAGTAAGAACCGATGAAGGATCTGCTGCAATGCTGAAGGGGTTGTAGTGGAAGTTGAAGAGAAGAGAAGAGAAGGGAAGGATTAAGCTTCGGGAAATAGAGAAATAAATCACAGCCGTAGAACTCCTCGCATGTGACTTGGCTGTCCTCGACAAACCGTATGGGGAAAGAGCGGGCAAGAGTTTCGTAGTTCTTCCTTATAGCAAGACTTCTTTTTTTAATCATAAACTTCTCTTGCAATATACTTAAAGAAAGCGTGAATTTAGCGAGACCATCTTCAACACCATAACAATAACATTCAATCCAAGACAGGCTCAGACAAGCAAAATGATTGATATTAAAGCAAGAATCAACGATGGGCTATATAGCAAATCATATTTCTAGCGGCCTGATTCATTCGCAACAATAATAAACATTGTTGTGGCACTGAAACTTGCATTATTCTTAACAATGCTGCGTCCTATGTTATTACAGCTGTTATCATTCTGAAATATATGAAGCTTTTATAATATAGGTAAAACCCTCCTGCATAGTGTAGTTCAAGCTGATCTAGGTTCAAAGGAAGACATCAGATATACTGGTAAAGGAGTGACATTTAAGGAGCAAAGCTGTGAATCATCTGAAACTGGGTATAGCCCACTCAACTTAATATGGCATATCTTAATAAGGACAATAAGTGATGGAGTATGTCCAGTATTGGAATCTGGATCATAAACGAATTTGAATAGATACTTTGTGTATTTATTGATGATGGAATGTCGTCTCTGGTCTAAAATTAGAGAGATATGTCTGGAAAAATAGAAAGACCGACTAGCCGGGTTTCACCAGCTTTACACAGCCCTCAGCAAACACCCGAAAGCCCAAAGAATGTGCTTGACAACGTTATGACCATTTCGAAGTAATGGCTAATGGTCTCCTCCCTTCTCCTTCAACCTCCCCATCTCCCCCCAGAATGGCTCGACGGTGGGCTCGGAAATGTGAACGTTATTGCTGTTTAGGGGCAACTTATTTCCCACTCGTCTTCGTCTACAGCATTACAACTTGGGCTGTATGGGTCGAGACTACAATCGGGTTTCTGGCTGCAAAGACATCATGGAAAGGTCACTTCTCTCATTGATTCCGGCCATACCATAGCGCATACTAACATCTCCCACAGGTGAAGCTGTATCATTCCTCGGAATCGCCATTTACATCCTCCTGAATTGGTCATACACTACCGCAGTCTTCACAAGTCCTGGAACAACAACGTCCGCGAAACAAGGATACAGTTCTCTACCTACATATGCCGAACCTGTAGCGACTAATTTTACAGTCAAGGCGAATGGAGAATTACGATATTGCAAGAAATGCGATGCTAGGAAACCGGATCGCGCTCATCATTGCTCGACATGCAGGACATGTGTTTTGAAAATGGATCATCACTGCCCTTGGCTGGCAACTTGCGTCGGATTACACAATTACAAAGCTTTCCTATTGTTCCTCATCTACACGACTTTATTCTGCTTCCTGTGTTTCTTCGTCTCTGCGAATTGGGTTTGGAGCGAGATATTGAGTGATGGGCAATATACGGAATCTTTGTTACCGGTTAATTATGTTATGCTGGGAGTGATATCAGGGATTATTGGACTGGTGTTGGCGGGTTTTACGGGATGGCATATTTTATTAGCTTGTAGGGGGCAGACGACGATTGAATGTCTCGAGAAGACGAGATATCTATCACCTCTGAGGAAATCGATGAGGTCTCATCATATACCTCCTCCAGCCGGAAATCCGGGATCATTGAACCCAGCCCAAAGATCATACGAAGAAATCGAACGAGCGAGGGCCAGGGTCCGATACGAAGAATACCTTGACGAGCAAGACTCCGAGAAGCTACCGAGTGCATTCGATCTTGGGTGGAAGAGGAACCTGGGACATTTATTTGGACCCAAGCCAATACTCTGGATCGTCCCAATCTGTAATACTACTGGAGATGGATGGAGTTGGGAGCCAAGCCCGAAATGGCTTGAAGCACGAGACAATATAGCACGAGAGCGAGAAGCTCAAAAAGTACGAGAACGGGCTGCTGGATGGGGAGAGCCTGAATCCCCTCCTCCTATACCTAGGCAAGAAGTTGGTGCCGCTCGTCACTACGTGAACTCGTATCCCAACCGGTCGACTTCCAAAGCGGATAAGATCCTAGGACGCAGCCCAGGTCAGTTTTCGGATAACGACACAAACTCGGTATCGATGCAGACATTAAATTCGAGAGGGCGTGATGAGGATGATTATGATTCGAGTAGTGATGAGGACGAGGTTACACGAAGAGCATTAGATAGGAAAGCGGCAGTTGGATGGCCTCAACGGGTTGGGGTTGTGACGAATACTTTATTAGGAAATACTATTGCTAGGCAGAAAGATGATGTTAGGGGTTGGGATGGACTTGATGATGGAGGAGTGGATTAGGGGATTTCAAATATTTGACAATACCCTCTGGCCATTTTGAGGATCAATATAATTTTTAGAGAAATATTATGGCTGTTCATGATAAATACGGGGGTACTTCGTGTTTGTGTCTGCTCTTAATCTATACTGAGGCTTTGTCTCCAGACCATTAATCTTGAAGCCATTCTCACGTCTTCAACTTTAAGACATCGCCCCGCGAATGAGGGATTCATTACCCTCACACACGTGATGTTGGGGCCACGTTTATCTTGGCGGCGCTAGTCTTATCACAGCTCCAAGCTTTCCTCATCCATCTCTCTCAATCTTCAGCCTTCTTCGCGTCAGATATCTAACACGTTTCTCTTTATTGAAATATGGCACCTGCTGCATTCAGTTCTAAATCTCCCACCATAAAACGAATCCGTATGTTATTCCCATCTCATCCCGTACTTAGCTTTCCTCCCCTTTCCTTCTCCTACCTAACAGTATTCTAGTCCGCGAAGCATCCGAACTAGCCACCTCCCCTTCCCCCGATTACACCGCATCCCCCGCTTCAGATTCCAACCTCTTCGACTGGCACTTCACCCTTCGAGGGCCCCCCTCTTCTCCCTACTCCAACGGCATTTACCACGGCCGGATCATTCTTCCTCCAACCTACCCTCTCCGCCCACCTTCCTTCCGTTTCCTCACACCCTCAGGCCGATTTGAACCCAATCGCGAAATCTGTTTATCAATAAGCGGCCATCATGAAGAGACATGGCAGCCGGCATGGGGAATTAGGACTGCGTTGGTAGCATTGAGGAGTTTCATGGAGACGGATGCGAAAGGGCAGGTTGGGGGGTTGGAAACGACGGTGGGTGTGAGAGAGAGATTGGCGGGCGAGAGTGCGAAGTGGAGATGCGGGGGGTGTAGTGGGGGGAAGAATAATGAGGAGATTTTGAAGGAGTGTGCTGAGGAGGCGGAGAAGTTGGAGGCGGAAAGTGGGAAGAGAGAGGAGGAGAAGGTGCCAGAGGAGTTGAGGATGGGGTTTAAAGATGAGATGGGAGGGTCGGAGGGGGGTTCGAAAGGGGAGGGGTCATCGAAAAGAGGCGAAGGGTCTGCGAAAGAAGACGGGGAGGCATCTGCGAAAGTGGATAGAGCTGCGGAGTCGAGTTGGCGATATCCTCCCCCGAGACCAGCGCAGACTGTACCGCAGCCTACTACTCTCGTTCCTCCTGCTTCGGCTGTTCAAGCACAAATAACTCCTGCTCCACGGACAATCACGCAGACACGACAACCAGCACAAGTACACATACAATCGGAGGACACGATACCAGTGTGGATCGATCGATTGATAGTAGGGCTGGTTATTTGTTTGATATTCACAGCAGTGAAGCTTTGGCTGAAATATTGAGTGCGGTTCACCTGTATGATTCTCTTCTAGATGGGTTTGGGAAGTTTGGCGTGCTGGTGTTATGGATACATGCCTTTGGAAAGGATGTTCTAGTGTTTTAATTTTGGATCGGCGTTCTAGAGTTGGGTATAGGTCCAGACATCTGATACCAAGTAAAACAGCTATTTTACGTTAGCCGTATGGCAATTTAGGCACTTTCAATTTTTCCCACTCTTAGAAAAGAAATTCCAAGTGGAAGCTTGATGCGCATAATTCTAATTGACCCAAAGCGACTCTATTACAGGTAGGTAGCTCTTGCTATCTTAATTATTTCTAGAAACAAAACTACTAACGGCGATGAAATGAACCCCATTCAACTTGGTTCTTTCTTCGGTAGCAAGCTCCATCAACAAACACGTCAAATTTATCCTTTCTTATTCATACAAGCACTACAAGTATCTCAGTCCCGCTTCCTCTTCTCTTCCATCTTCGCAATCCCTCTAGCTTCATCCCGACCCCCTTCCCAACCACCATCTCAACCCCACAGCTAGCCACCTTTGATTCAAGCCCCTTAGCAGTTGCAGCACAACTGATCACTAGCTGACTGACCTATTGCCCACTCTGCTCTCAAATCCCTACAACAATGCTGACTTTTATAAATCCCACAGCGCCAATGCTATCCCGAAAATCCGAATTCAAACTTTCTTTCTCAAAATATTCGCTGTTTTCAGGAGGAAAAGCAGCGTAAAGACAGCAGCGCTACAAAAACAGACTCAGAGCAATCTCCCGCATACACCCCCTCATGTCTAAAACAAGTTACGTAACGGCTCGAGAAATGCTCTTCTTTAGCACAGACATCTAAATAAAAGCCTCCGACGTGCCTAAGTGGCTATGGTCGAAATAGCAATGTTAAGTCTAGCTCCCGTATTCATAACATACTACAACAAACCACGCAGTACTAGCATTGAAGTATGAAGGTTTTGGCGTGGATTTGTATGGCACGGGTGATGAGAGATAGAGAGATAGAGAGCATTGTATAGTGATATGTTAAGAAGGCGGTTTATGAGTTGATTTTGAGTTCAATACCGCTAGCTGTGCCGGGGAACTGCGAGGTTGAAGAATTAATTAATGCGCAATAGTTAAGAATAAGTCAGCTCGGATAGATAAGCCAGAGAAATATCAGCATGAAAAAAAAATATTGAAACCGGCGTGCTATTGGCTAATAGACATCTTAGGTATCTCTCCAATCATATTCTGTTCATCTTGAAAGTTTATAATTATTAGCCAACTCCCCAAGTTTTCATTCTGTAACTATGTATGTGTTTTCTTTAGCTCATATATCATAGTTACTTCTTTTCTCTAATTCCTAGAGCTATTCTCTGTGTTTGAAGGTTGGAAATATTCACGAGCCATAGCAGGAAATTGAAATCAATAGTTGTGTGAATAATGGGGAAATTTCGACACCTGAAAAGTGTTATTCATGGGCACGAAGAACACTAGTTCAAGATTGACAAAAATATTTCACCGTCTTCACTTCCCAAGCAGAATTACCAATAAGCTCGCAACAGCAACACATATCACACCATACTTTGCTCCCATACCACTTCATGAAGCATGGTATCAACATCGACCTCCTCACTACCCGCAACAATCTCCACCACTACTCAAAAACCCGCTATCCGACCATCCGCCCACCGAAGCAGAACCACCTACCTAAAAAATACCCGCGATCTCAAAATGGCCGCGAAGCAAACCCTCTACGAACAACTAGACAACAAGGCACGCTCTGAACAAGATAAATGGGCACAATCCCAAATTTGCGCCATTGCACCATGTGTCGCTAGTTATGGTTGGAGGCGAACGAGTGCGTTTGGGGGAGGGTATAGGTGTGATGGGCCGGGAAGAGAGGGTGGGAGACATTTGGTGAGTGATGGGCTGTTAGCGGAAGGGTTGGGGGGGTGTTATACTCTAGTGGGAATAGAGAGGATGGTTTTGGTGGGGAGAGGGAGAGGGAGACGTTGGGTTGAAGGAGAGGAGAAGTGGACGGGACCGAATTATGGGGAGGATATTAACAGGGCGTTGTATGATAGGAGTTTTAGGGCGGAATCTAAAGAGAAGACCGGGTGTTGTGTGATGCAGTGAGAGGGGGGTATGGGGGTGTTCGTGTATTAGAGACTCCCGCACCATAAAGAGGATGTTGAGAGGTGCTATACGATAGGAGTCTTATTCAGGTGGTGTCGGAAGGGGGAGTGAAGAAGATGCTGTGAGTGGTGGGTAAGGGGATGTTTATTACACCTCAACCTCAAGGGTGTTTTTTAATGGAAAGATTTATATATAATTTTACCTTGGGAGTGTGCGACCTAGGGATTCACTCCAAGATTTGCAATAGATATTTCAGAGATTGATATGACCCGAAAAAGGAAATATGAGAAGAAACAAGGGAAGAGAAAAAGAAACAAGAAGGGGGACAGAGAAGCAAAACCCAATTGCCACTTGGGCCAAATACCTAGACAAAAACACAAGTGTTTCACTATACCTTAACAAGAGATTCTAAGTCCTGAATAACGATTTCGATCTTAATAATAGCCTAATACACCCTACCTCTCCTTCTCCTTCACCATCCTCCTCTCCTCTTTCCTACACCTAACATCTATTCTCATCCCCTCGGTAACATCCGGCTTACCTACGCTCTCCAATGGTTCATATTTCATCCTTTTTGGGGCAAACATACGTGGCAGGGCATGTTGCCAATGGTACCTATGTAGGAGTCCGTGTCCTTGACGCGTTGGCTTTTAAAGGGTACGGGATAGGTGGCCTTTGCGCAGTTGAATCTCGTAAGATTGGGAATGGAGGACTTGTGGAAATTCTGGTGTAGAAGGAAGTGAGTGTGGATAGGAGTTGAGGTTAATGATGAAGCGAAAGGAGGTCAGTTCAATGCGATTATTTTTAGTGGGACAACTGATTGCTATCCGCTTGCAGCTAAGCCATACCAGATCGTTATCTAAGAGTTCGAGTATATTAACTTGAACTCATCATTCTCGAATGCTGGGGCTTTGGTAGCAGAGAGGGATTCTGGCCTTTCTATTCAATAGATAAAAGTAACGACAAACACGAAAGATACGAGTTACATTCGTATTTGGATGAAATTTAGATTAAATCAAAGTAAAGGCAAATGGGAATCGCTAGCCTTATCTCCTCCCTCTAGGCGTAAAGACCAATCGCTAATCGATCGCTAACCGCACTCCTCATATCTAGGTCTAATATCGAAAGCCATTAGTGAGGATTATAGACTTTGATCAAATCTTATTAGGTCTCTGGACTTATCACACTTTAACAGGTCATAATTATAAAAACTTCCACCATCATAAGCTGTTTACCAGAGCTTCCGCAACCGATAGTCCCTCAACAAAAGCATGCCAAAGAGAAACAATCTTCCTCCCCTATCAATACCGTCGTCATCCTCAAGCCCAATTAACCCCAACCTTAGCCCAAAAGAAAAGAGAGAAAAAAAGAAAAAAGAAAAAAGAAAAGAAATTGCCACCCCCACCCCCTTCGGCAAACAATACCGGCATCCTCACAACCTCCCCGGAAAATCCGATCTCACACCACTCCACTCCCTTCTCCTATGCTCACTCTCTTACTCTCATCCATTCACCCACCAACACCACCAACACCACCTCATCACCACCACCCAACTCACCCTTCTCCAGGTCCGAATGGCACACCAGCAGCATGTGGCTGATTCATCGGGCATCGAAGATCTCGCCACAGACGTCATGCCAGTACTTGGCTGCAAGGAGAGACGAAGATTGTACGGAATTTACCCATGATGCTTGATGAGGTGGGGGTTTTGGACGGAATCGTGCCAACACACTAGTCAGGTGATCATCCTGCAGCCTTCCCGCCGCCGTCGGATTGTCTCACTTTTTAACTCCGTGCGGGATCCAACACAATATAACTTTCATCTCTCCAGCTGTACATACACTGCAATATCTCGAGAACTGAATGGGTTCTGGGTTTTTCGTGTTTTTTGACACTCGCCCAGTGAAGACAGTTTTAGCATCCTTCCGATAAGGCTGGTACGACTCCAGAAAATTGCTACTAACTCCCTACAAAGGGATTCATAACACTCGAAATGGACATCTTCACCAACCTCGCTCCCGTGATCATCTCACAAATCACCAACTACCTGAAGACAAAGTCCACTTCGCCAGGCCACGAATTGGCTATTACGGCCGCAACCGGCAATGTTGATGCTACAGAGGCGCTTCTAGCCAAAGATCCCCGCTTAGACAGATCGCAAGCCCTTGTCGCTGCAGCCGCAGAAGGTCGTATAGGTGTGCTCGAAGTGCTTCTGGAGCCTCCTCCAGACAAGCACGCCGGCCACAATCATCATCATGAGCCACCGACACCACCCGATCTGAATACATGGGTCGACAACAAGACGCCTCTGCTAGCGGCTGTACAAACGGGACATAAGAAAACCGCTGCGTTGTTGATCAAAGCTGGAGCAGATCCAGATCTGTCGCCAAAGAATACAGGGCTCGCGGCTATGCATTTTGCGGCCAAAGATGGGGATTTGCCTATGATTAAGGTTTTACTACATCACGGTGCAGATGTGGATCCCAGGGACAATGAAGACAATACGCCTTTGTTGCATGCAGCTAGATGGGGGCATGCTAACACAATGGCCTTCTTACTTGAATCGGGCGCAAATCTTGAGGCGAAAGATAACAAGGGATCGACGGCCTTGTTGCTCGCGAGTAGACATGATTCTGTGGAGGGGGTAGAGCTATTGTTGGAAAGGGGGGCCAACGTGAAGGCTAG
Source organism: Chlorencoelia australis (assembly GCA_003988815.1). Classification (NCBI taxonomy): domain Eukaryota; kingdom Fungi; phylum Ascomycota; class Leotiomycetes; order Helotiales; family Cenangiaceae; genus Chlorencoelia; species Chlorencoelia australis. Next base: position 329,798 of record QYAN01000056.1, on the reverse strand, counting down.
GGACATTAAGGGAAGAAATGCATTACATCGGGTAGTTGCCGGGGTGGATTTTGTTGAGGGAGTAGGGCCGGAGAAAAAAGAGATCTTGGTGAAGATGCTATTGCTGTCTGGGGCTGATCCGAGGCAGAGAAGCAAGGAAGGGAAAACGCCAGGAGACATGGCAGGGTTATTGAGGGGTGGCGGTCGAGTGAGAAGGTTGTTAGATGCAGGGAATAAATGAGGTTGGGAAATCGAATCTGGGAATTGGGGAGTCGATATTTCTGCTGGGGGGGTTAATATTGGGCTAGGCTGGCGTTGCTTTCGATACTATATTCTTTAATTTTGAATATCGTCTCCTAGCAGTTCACTAATGGGTATTGATGATGAATAGATAGTAGCTAGGAAGAGTGATCAGAGGCTCCTAGGTGTATTTTGGTCTAATGTAGACTTTGTCGAAATGGAGGACTTGTTCATAAGAATAGAATCTTGCTTCTCTGAATGGCATAGCGATCCGGAGTTCTCATGAAGCATGGCTATAGTGGTTTCATTTTGCTTGCCGATCACTAGAAACACTGCGCTGCTACTCTGGATCAAGCTGTCGACATGCAAGAACTTGCAAGGAGGTTGCGAAATAAGCACTCTGTTCTGTTCCTTCCCTTCTGCAGCCGCTCTTGTCTTCTCCGTATCGAGCATCTCCCAAAGTCAACAGGAATCGTATTTAGGTCCTTCTCTTCTGGGGATCTGCCCATTCGTGTGTTGTTTGGAAAGATAGCTTCGAACTAAAGCAAATAGCCGTCGTAGCAAACAGCATACACAAGAGGATTGATTTCTAGTTCAGGGCTTTATATGACTATTTGGCAAAGGAAAGGTTGCTCTGGGCGAGGTTTGGAATCGACTCCTTCTCACGAACTGTACTCGCTCGCGTGTGTCCCCTTCCCCTCCCTATTACCCATCCCATCCCTCTTCTCAGCCGGCGTGATATCTAGACTGCACCGCAGTAGGAGAAGTTTAGTATGCGGGTGGCTTTATTTTCGCTTTGATACCCTAGATTTTCGCCTTCATCTGGTTCGTCTAGGCATTCTGTTCCATATGTGCTAGTAAAGTCCTATTCAGTATGGCTGATGGGGTTTTTACTTTTTCTATTGGTACGTCTTTAATTGCCCCATCCTCGTTTCCATGAATGAGAAATATAGAACGAGGGTGAGAAAGGAAAGTAGAAAAGAAAGGCGGATGTGTTAATGATGGAATAGGACTCCTCGCCACAGCAAGAATTCAGCTAGGAAGGGAATTGAGGCCATGGTATTTGATGTTCTTGGCTCAGTATGATTCCCTTTCCTCTCTGCCAACACCCTTCCCTCCCTTCCTTCCAAGTTTTCTTGAAGTTGAACATAGCTGATCGAGAAAATAGATGCTGGCACTCAGTTTGACAGCAGTGTTCGTCAAGACTAAGAGGTTTGTGAGTAGAGAGAATTTTTTAGATGAAGTGGGAAAAGGAAAGAGAAGAAGGATAGTTGAAAGAAATATGGAGATGGGTGAGGGGCAATGAATTGTAAATTTGGTTAGAAAATAAAGAAGCACAGGATGTAATTCGTGTAGCTATTAACTACACGCTTTTTTATGACATTTTTTTCGTGAATTTTGTTCCGGCAGAGTGTTCTCATGATGTATTCATGCACTAATTTACTTTGAGCAGCCATCTGACCAGGCTATTGTCCTCCTCAAGCGTTACTTAGACAAACCGATACCCTTCTAACAAACCTCGCATCTATTTCTTCGCTCGCCTCCACCTCCCAATAACCCACGCCAACACGCCAACTATTCCCAGCACTCTCACCCCCACAGCAATCCACACTCCCCTCCTCATCAAACCATAATACCCATCCAGCATAACCCCCACAGCATGATCATTCGTCCTATTCCTCCCTTTGCCCATGCCATTTCTCCTCCTCTCTTCCCCCTCTCCCGCAACCGCCTCCGTCTCACTATCCATCGCCGTCTGATTCCCCTCTCCACCCACCAATTTCCCCCGATTCCTCTTCTTCAACCCGCTGGTCAAGATATTAACAATCAATCTCACATCGAGAGAAGTAAAAGTTGGGTAATCCCATAGTTGAACGGCGTTATGTGGTGGTAATTGATCGAGAAAATCGGCAAGCATGCCTAATGTTAAACCCCATAACAGTAACGGTTTCCCTTCATTGCCCTTGGTTGGTTGTTCGTATCCCGAGACCCATCTATATATTCGAGAGAGCATGTTTCTGTTGTCATGACTATAGATTTGGGAGGAGAATTCCTGGCTTTCGCTGCAGAAGAAACTCTCGCTGGGTAGTAATCTCACGGCCGAGAAGCGCATCTGGCCTAACAATGCTCCCGTGATTACTTTGGTGGAAGGCCCAAATAGAGAAGAGTATCGCGAAGAAAAATCTACGTATTCGTATGTGCGCACCGAAGGGGAGAGCAGGACTCGGAGAGGAACCCAGTGGGTAGAAGCCACCTCTGTGGGTTGCAGCGTGAGAGGCGGGAGAGTTGGCGAGCTGTGGAGGAAGATGAAGGGGCAGAGGACCATGATTCTACTCCCAAAAAAATCAATTGGCATTCCACTTTCACAAAATAAAAGGGGGGAAGGAGACAGGGAATTTACGGAACAGTCCCCCAAGTAGTCCTCACAACCCTCTCCGGCAAATTCCCCACAAACAAACACTGTCCCCCCTCAGCACTGATATTCAATCCCACCTCCTCCCACGTCTCTCTCACTGCCACACTCCGATCATCTTTATCATCTGGATCCCTCTTCCCCCCTGGCAACGCAACATGGCTCGTCCATCTATCGCCTTTCCTTGCAGCCCTCTTTATAAACAGGATTTCCGGATCACCATATTTTACCCATTCCTGCGCGAAGAAGTCATCTATATCCTTGGGTTTTCTATCTGTTGTTGACGATGCGAGTTGGGCATGACGGGAAAAAGGTTGGATGCGGATGATTAGGGCGACGGAGGCGCGTTTTTGGCAGGACTCGGGGTTTGGGACGTGCGGGTAGGGGGAGGCAGAGAGGGAGGTGAGAAGGTGGTGAAGGGATGGGATTAGTGAAGAGGGCGGTTGGGAGTTGGAGAAAATTGGAGTTGGAGACATTGAGATCTATTTAAGGGTACTCCGTAAGGGGAGTGTTGAGGATGGTGAGGGGTGAAGTTGAACGGGCCGAGGCCGAGGCTGCGCTTAAATCCCTGCTGCTGTTATATTATATAATATTATGGATAAGAAATAATTTCTGTTTAAAAAAACTGTGACGGTCGTGCTATACCAGATCTTAGATACGGAGATCTAAAGCCAAAGAGGAGAAGGAGAGGAGTTTCTGAGAAGGGAGAGCGGACCTATATAGGGGTCTGCCAGCCTACGTAACGTACTAGCTATAGGCTGGGACGTCACATTACCCCTCCGTCAAAAAAAAGCTTGCCCTTGCTTCTAAACTAAATACACAAAAATCTAAAATAATAATAGTCATAATAAACCCCCAACTAGTCCTCTGCAAAGGTGCCAAAAAGGCTACGAGACGCCTAAGGGCCAAGGGCGCTGCAAAGAGATATATTCAGATGGATAATCTGAATAAGGATTAACCTCCAATTTTGTTAAGTTTATTTCTCCTAACTGAATTATTCCATTTCCATAATTAATAACCCTTCGCAGTTAAGGTTTTTGGACCTTTGAAACCGGACGACGCTGGCGAGAAAGAAATTACCTATATCTTCTCAAGGGGCTTTAAGCTGCTTGGCAGGGTTTATCGTTAGTTTGGGTGCCAATTGGTCTAGTGGATTGGCGAAGAATAGTCACTTTAGGAATTATAGGCAGAGCTTCTTTAGCGGAACCTTTGGGGAGGTTTTAAAAGCCTTGCTAGGAGGCTTCCTACTGCTCTTCTTGACAAGGGGCGAGACACGCGGCTTCTTCTTTGCTGCCTCCTTTAGCTTGTTGGGTGACAGTGGTAGTAACCAATATTAGCTGCTCCCCTCAATGTTATTTAGATCTTTTCTAAAAGCTTTGCTGACGCTGTTCAGCCGCCTTAACGACTTCTGCTTGTCGGCGACATTCCAACTGCCTTTGTTAGACCTTATAATCTACATTTATATCTTACAGATGTTCTACTAGCTAAGCAAAAGTTTATAATTTAAAGGAAGTTATCTTCTTAAAGCACATTGTAGGTGGAAAGAAAGCTTTTTATAAAAAAACTTCCTCATATAGCTTAACTAAAAAGCTATAAAAAGATTCTTTCTCTTCCGTAGAAAGAAGCTATAAAGCTTTTTGGGCAAGGCGGTGATTTCTGTAGGGATGTATATAAATAATGTATAGGTGGTATAAGACCCATCTTCTTCTTTAGTTTAGAATCTTGTAAAAGAATCCAAGAACTGTTCTTGTAGGTATCACCGGGTATCGGATTGTGTACACAATTGAGCTCAATTCAGATGCTTCAATAATGTATGATTCTTCTAAGTTCTATGAAAGGATACGGTTATATAGGCATTGTGGTTGGTTAGTCATATGACGCTTGTCCCAACAGTTCTACCTCGTTCCTATGTTCGTCACAAGAGGCTCCTCTTTGTGACGAATGGCCTTCTCATTAACCCTTAGAATCTAAAACTGGCACTGAAGGCCAGAATATATTTACATGAAGTAGGGTCAATATACTATATATAGGGAATATGATATGCTAGGCGAGACTAGTATAATGCAAAAATACACATTAGCCTATCGCAATAGGGTGGTTAACCCGTTCCCGTTCCAGGAACGAAAAGAGGCGCAGGTACTCGGTTAGGTTTAACGAGATCCCATCTCCTGTCGTTTATACGGCCGCGGCTAACTTCTCCCAGTTGGATATCATTCTATAACAAGCAGAAAGTAAATGTATAAATTGAAGAAGCAGCCTTTCTAAAAGTCCTATAGCTATCTACATTCTACTCTAGTCTCCATTTATATCTTGGATATATAAAACCCCAAACATGCCATCATGGAAAGTAAGTCCCTGTATTCATCTAGTGGGAGATATGAACATATTTAGTGACTAACTAATTTTTTAAAGACACCTACCCACAAACACGACTCTAAAAAGGCCAAGACGGAATATATGTCCGAACTTGATCTTGGAGAACCAGCTATAACTTCGGGATCTGTAGCTGCTACTCACAAGAAGACGGTAAGGAAAAGCGATGGTGATTCAAAGGAAATAGTAGAATTTGTCCCGTGAGTTCACAAATTCTTAAATGCTCTTGGGAGATTCCTTGTCCTGGTGCAAGAAAATAATAACTAGTTTTCTTAGAATCCAGAAGGAAGAGAGACACAAAAAGAGTTGATTCTCTTATATATTATCGTTTTTGTTTTTTTTGTTTTTGGCGTTTATGTTGCTTCAGTTAGACTTAGAGCGCACCAGGTAGTGAAAACATATATAGGTAGAGTATTCCGCAAGTCCGAGTCGGACTTAAGGAGAGTTTAGACTCTAACTTTAACCCTATATAAATCCATTAAATCTTTAGCCCGAAAGTTTAAATTGAATTCGCGAGTTTATAGTGTGAAAGTATACGAGGTCGTGGTAGAGACGCGTGACCTCAGGTTGCGTGGGCACAAGAAAGAAGTCAGTAGATCAAGAGAACAGAGAATCAATAAGTAGTGGTAAGAATGATATCTAAGGTGCCTGCCTCATGAAGGAGAGGTTAAGCCTCTCCTTTATAGCTATAGACTAGTATTATGCCCTTGTAGCTACTCCCTATAGGGGTAGCGTGACATCACAACTTCTAGCCGCCTCACAATAGTAAATTCGAGAATATATTTTGAGCTAAAAATGCTAATAATAAATGGCATTAAAATCAATAAAATATTAATAAAAAGCAGTAGGTAGAGGTTGATTATGACGATGAGAGATAATTAACAGTGATAGAGTTTGCCTAAATAAAATTTCAATAGTGGTATTAGATTTTAAGAGTATAAAAAATAATATATAAAAAAACTAGTATTCATATCACTATAGTATTTCAGTATCAATAATACGGGATTAACACGACAGATATCAGTATACTCCTGACAACAATATATGACGTTATCATAAGGTTATGCCAAAGAAAGTCAAATTTACTGATCTGTGTGGATGAAGGGATCTAGTTCGGCCTGTGAGGCTTGCTACAAAACTTGCTACTAAGAGATAGTGCACTATATGAAATTCATTATTGATGTTGAAGCTTATGGCACGCCTTTGACCACTAATCACTACTTCGCCGATGATCATCGGAAGTTCATAAATAGCCAGCAGCAAATATTTCTCGCCAAACATGTGGATCATGGAGAAAGTGGTGGAGATTAGAGGGGTTGAACAATAAGACTTTTGGGGTCGATGGATAATGAGAAGTGAGGTTCAAGGCTAAGATAGGTGAAGGACTGTACGTAAGGTGGTGACTGCTTGGCATCATTCTAATTATCGAAAGAGGTATCGGGAGATAAGTTGAAATGACAATATTGCAAGACCATTGTCATAATGTTAGTCGTTGATATAATAGCTTGTCTCTAATAAAGAGTAGTACTACTACTGCTAAGTGGGTGTAAGGAGAAGCCCACTAGAGCTTCGCATAGCAGTATAAACAGGAGAAATTCTAGCAACGATTTTTCTAGATAGGACTTCAAATCTTCATTAGCAATCAGTAATATCATTATGATCCTCATAAACCAGATCGGCATTACATCCCCTGCTATTCTCTTAATATTCAGATGTCTACATCACGACTTTATTATCTTTCATCATCTGCCTATACCCTTCCATCACAGTCCTCCTCACCACCCCCAACTCCTCCCTCCTCCTCAAACTCCCACTCGCCTTCGGCACATCCCCAACTTCCACCATTGCCCCAGCTTTCACCTTAAATTTCTCCCTCGGCACCTTCGAAAATGTTGGAGGCGCCTTGACCACATCATTCAAACCAACTTTTTCCTCATTCCTATTCCTCTTTACCACCGCCCAAGGATCTTCTTCTCCATCGTTAATCTCTCCAATCGCTTTCTTCCTCTTCCCTCCCTTCTTCCCCTTTTTCCTTTGTGCCCCCTCCGCATCACCATCTAAATCCCTCTTCCACCGAACTTGACCATTCTCATCCTCCTCCACCTCCTCTTCTTCCGCCAATTCTGCAGCTTCTTCCCTCTTCTCTTTCCGTCTAGCTTCTTCAGCCCTCCATTCATCATACATCCTATGCATCCTCTTTTCCGTCTTCGTCCGTCCTACTTTCAAACCTAAAGGATCTTTTCCATTTCTTGTGCCTTTGTTTATTAATCGACTAACTGGTAAAGCTGCGTCGACTCGAGCTGAAAATTCGGACATTTTTTCACCAGGTTTGATTGTTAGCATTTCTACTGCGATTCCTGTCTCCGTCTTCTGCTGCCTCTTATTTTGATTCAGAGCATCTTCCTCCTTGCACTTTCCATTCTTCTCTTTTTTGGATTTGGGACCCAGCACACCGTCGTCGAGGCTTTTGGGAAGTTTCTGTCCGCGCGAAAAGGCCATGAGCCGCTTGAAGGCTTTCGGTGTATCGTCATCGTTATCTTTGCCTACGCGTTTACGCTTCTTTGAGGAGCGGGTAGGATTTAGTTCTGTAGTGAAAATGCCGTTTGCAGCGGAGGATTTGGAGGTTGGGAGGGGCCGGGCGATTGAGGTGGGTGGGAGATTGAATCTATGAGTTGTTAGATTTCCTGAGGTGGAAGAGAAATAGGTAGTTGGAAATTGGGAATTGAGGAGGGAACAGAGACATACGTAGATTTATCCTTCCCTTTACGGGTGTGTTTATGAGGCATATTGAATTGCGCGGCAATGGTGCGTCAATTGTGGTGATGAGACGTTAAAATTCGAAGTTTTGCATTTTCTTTAGCGACTTGTGGAGACATCTCGGAGGTTAGCGGATTAGATCTAAAATGTATAACTTCCCTTAGGATATTAGCCTATTAGATCAACGCATATGAGCATGTTACACCGGCAGCGATATCTCAGACCTTCGAGTCCTTTCATTCAAAGCTTAACATTCCCCAGTTGAGGTTCTTTCTATCCTTCGCCTTCTATGCTTCCCCGCCATGAACCCTATGCGCAAGCTGCAGTGACACCCTCTTTGCGCCTTTGTCGCGAGTCGGAATCTGGCAAGCTATATTTCCTTAATTCAACAACCTACAATTGTTCTGCATGGAGAGATATCCTTAACCCCCGAAAAAAAGGCAATTGCTGCAGCGGCACCAATTCCCTAGCAACAACCCCGACACGAACCAGCTGCAATGGCCTTTGTTAATGTTCCGCCAGCGCGTCAAGAGGCCATCCCCCTTTCTACCTCCTACAACGATGCAATCTCCGAATCTACCTATGCCGAGTCCTCCCATCCACCCATGTCGCCCAAATATTTCGAATTCTCGGAAGATGGGCTGGAGGATGGTTATACAAGCAGATCAGAAAGGAGAGAGAGTTGGCGGGATTATTTCAGACGTATAATGTCTATTAAGAGGAAGAAGAAACATGTTGAAAGGGAGCAAATGGATGAGGCTCAAGATGGATTGTTAGCAGACTCTTATTTGGAGAGGAGATTGGAGAAGAAAAAGACATGGTATAATTATTGTATTTATAGAGGGATTGGTGCATTTACCATCTTGTGAGTATTCCTATTCCCATTGAAGAGATTCTTGCTAATAATTTCCCATAGAGCATTCCTCCTCGTCCTCAACCTCTCCCTCGGTGTAGTAACCTTCTTCTGGCCTTCCGGAATCGATAAAGTACTTCGAGATTGGGGGAAATCAGGAACAGACACAGAACATCTCGCATGGTACCCCACAGATTTCACCAGAGACATAAATCCCATCCCGTGTCATTCACACAACGATTACTGGCGCCGTGTTCCCCTCTTTTCCGCTTTACGTGCAGGATGTACTGGCGTAGAAGCGGATGTATGGCTCTTCAATGACGATTTATACGTTGGTCATAATACGGCTTCTTTACAACGCAACCGAACCTTTCAATCTCTTTACATCAATCCATTAGTTCAAATTTTGGAGAAACAAAATCCAGAAACAGAATTTTATAACGGCACTTTGCATGGGGTGTTCGATACCGATCCCGAGAGATCCCTCACTTTACTTGTAGATCTCAAGACAGGAGGGGCGGAAACTTGGCCATGGGTATTGGAACAATTACAGCCATTGCGAGAACGTGGCTGGTTGAGTTATGTTCAAGATGGAATATTACATCATCGTCCTATCACTGTTGTAGGGACGGGAAATACACCTTTTGATGTCTTAACTGAAAATTCTACGTACAGAGATGCATTTTTCGACGCCCCTCTTGATACGATGTGGGAGCCTCGTGCCGGTTCTGATTCAGATGAATATTGGTCAGACGATCGTTCCGCTCAAGAATCCTCTTCCCTTCGCCCCTCTTTCCCCAATGTTGACCGTGGTAAACCGGGCATCTCTCCCCACTCACAATATACCCCCCAAAATTCATACTATGCATCCGTATCCTTCAAAGAAACTGTTGGCATCTTATGGCGCGGTAGATTTGGTGAAAAGCAATTAGGGATAATTAGGGGACATATTAGGGGTGCGCATAGGAGGGGGCTAAAGGTTCGGTATTGGGATACTCCTTCGTGGCCGATAGGACTGAGGAATTATGTGTGGGATGTGTTGGTGAAGGAGGGAGTGGATATGCTGAATGTAGATGATTTAAAGGCGGCTAGCGAGAAGAAGTGGTAAGCGCTTTGCCGCTAAGAAGGGGAATGGGAATAGATAGAAAAAGGAAGGGGAGTTGGGAGCTTTATACCTTGACTTTTAGGCGAGGGTTTTGAGTTGGCACTGGTAATATGGATCGTATATATTTTGCATGAAGCCTTCATTGGCTACTGTAGTATTGCAATGAGTGTGATATGGCGTGAGCGAGGCCGTGGACTGCCTCGTGGAAAGAACGGATGCCATGATAAATGACAAGACCCTCCCCTAATTTTACATTTCTCTCATCTAGTCAAGGGTATAATTGCTCCAGGCCGTGATAACGTGACACCCGAGGAAAATGCGGATACATACTCTATATTTGCTATATGTAAGTTAATATTTCACAGTCATGATAGGGACCAGCTAACAGAAAAAAGCTGTATCCAGTATTAAAAATATGGTCAGTTTCAACTGGTATTCAGGAGGAGCTGAAAATCCTTAGAGGCTCACTACATAGGCAATGGGATCCAACAAACAATCCCCTTGAATCTCGAGAGGTTGTTGAAGGCTAGGCCGTAAGTAGACATTGTTGAAGAGTAGAGTAACTCGGAATTTGAATTACGGATTAAACCGTTAATGAACCTGTCGGTTTACTGATAAACCGTTCGAATCTACCACACAGCACACGGGTCACGATTTACGTGGCACGATGCTTGATGGTTATGATTCTTAGTTGTCCTCCTATTCTAAGGAGGGTAGAATGCCTATATAGTAGTCTAAGGAATGCGTAGGCCCTTGCTGCATTCTTAGATATATAGGCATTCTCTAACTATCGAATTCTATTGACTATTACATTCTATTGGATATTGCATTCCAGGCTTTATTGGTACCAACAGAACCTTAATACTTCAAAATGAACTCGTGCCGCGTTTTTGACAAGTAAAGGTATTGGATTAGTTACCTGCTGTACACTAGGAGATCTAACTTGAAATCTTTCTATTACTTTGTTAATTATGACGTTAAAAGTATCCCAATTATTTTACTATTCAAGTTTGATGAGTTAACGAGTATTAATTAAAAGTTAAAAGCTACAAGAATTATAATTGCTATAGAATGTTACTTGGAATGGATAACCTTTCATTTGAACCTTTATCTTTAATGCTACGTTGAAGGGATTCTATCTCGAAGCTATGCAGCCTCTATAAAAATTCTATCTGAGAAATAATTGAGCTCAGTCTTTGCCATATTAACTATTCCTATAGTAGTTGGATCATAAGATAGTTACTCTTATGTTTGAATCTCATTTTTTTTATGCTTTCCATATATTCAAGTCTAAAGAAGAAAGCATATGACTACAGATCAAAGCTGAATACAATGAGCAAACCAATGAGCTGAGCCCGTTCTAGAGATCATGCGATTTCAATTTGACAGTAAGCTACTTACCTTTAGTAGAACAATTAATTTTCACCTGAATTTCCTTACCAGCAACATTTATATTGTTATTTATTAGCCTATTATTACCCGAAGATTCCGAGTAACTGTTATCTTAGTGCAATGGCGATAGTACCTCTATCTCAATAAATTGTTTGGCTCATTTAAAAAAACAACCCTCCTTTCCAATCACTACGACACCATCGAGCTTCCCACAAGTCCCTATTACTCAACATTCAACCAAAATGGATTCTCCTCCACCCACTCCTCAAACCCAAGCCCAGGATCCAACCTCAAACTCGGATCAATCACTCCCCCCACCACCTTCTCATCCGTCCCATCCCAACAGTACCTCTCAAAGCAGCCCTTACACTGCTCCGTCCTCTCCATGCCCACATGCTCTAGAGTCCTATCTATCGCCGCACAACCTAGACAGACTGGCCATTCCACATCTAGCGTTCCGTTCCCTTGCGTCATGTAATTAAAGCTATTTTCGAAAATCTGCTCCATTTGCTTTCGAGGGAATGCTGTTCCTGCCCAGGAGAAATTTGTGTATGCGCTATAGGGAGCATTTGCCATATAGAGGATAATTGGGGCGCGAGTATCGCCTGTAGTGGTGAGATTTGCGTCGCAGCCGAAGAAGACAGGGCCTAGTGTATAGTTGCGGTTAATAATCGTATTTACAGATGGGACAATTGGGAACGGGATTCCAGATGCGTTGGCGGCAAGAAAGGCATTATAGATATTCGTTCCATTATTCCAATCATATGGAAGAGAGTCCACACCATCGTCCCACGCTATAATAAACGACGGTTTCCGTTCTTGCTGAATAAGAGGAGTGAGAGGGATAGCTTGACCTGTCTCGGAACTATCTACTAACGTTAATTTCTCTGCTGAGCGGAGATCTTCCGAACTGCTGTTTAGGCCTAAGAAAGGGTTGGGGAGATTTGTGTAAGCGATTTCGGCGAGGGTTAGGTTGAATATTGAGGAAAACCCGTCGACGAGTTCGTTGAGGTCGGCGAGGGGAATCATGATTACTCCCTCTGGGGGGGAGGGAAAATCCCGTTCTTTGACCCTTTTGGACCAGCCGGATAGGGTCCCGTTGGAGGAGGCTTGGATGTACCATTTATTAAAGGCGGAGGCAGCGGCGGTCCAGATGAAGCTTTTTCGGAGGTCAGTTAAGTAATTAGGGAACGGATGGGACAGATGGGAAATACCTAACACGATCATAACCTCGAACACAGGCACTTTCATTGACAACAGCTCCGTTCCTAAGGACCGTCCCAAGATATTCCATGGGGGTAAAGCCTTTCGCTCCTCCTCTCCAAGAACCGAATTCAAACGGCGTAATTTCAAACTATTCGCTTAATCAACATCCATCCATCCATCCATTTCAAACTCAATTGTAACTAAGACTCACATTCGTAGCATTCTTCCCAGGCGTCTGCAACCCAAAAAGGTCTTCCCCACCAACCCCATCCAACTGACTCGTCATCAATATGGGAAACGGCATCTCATGCTTCGCAAACTTGTGCACATCCCTAACCGCTGAATACGTAACGTTAAACGCACCGTTGACCCCAGGAAAAAACTCATAACTATACGCTCTACCAAAATATTCTGCCGCACCAACATCGAACCCCTTCTCAAACTTAGCAGACAAATCCTCGAAAATCGATGATGAAGTGCCGAACGCATAAGTAGCGTTGGCCGGGGGAAGAATGCGATCTTCCCAGGGTGCCCAGATCTCCAAGATTTCGTCGACGGTGGGGAAATCATTGAGCGCGAAAGATATTACTGGAAAGCCGCCCCCTGATTGTCCGGTCATGTAGGTAAGAGATTGAAGGAGACCGCCGGTTTTTTGTTCGTTGGCTGCTGGGAAGCGGGAATCTAGAGCGCGCATGATTCCTGTACCGGTGAAAGCCGAGCGGGAACCACCTCCGGAGATGGCAAGCGAGATGGTGGGCACGTGAGCGTAGTTGGACGCTTGGAGAGCAGAGATGTAGGTGCAGACGTCGAAAGAGGTCATGTTGAGGCGGGTGAGGTAGTCGGAGAGGGCTGAGAGGATGACAGTTTTGCGGGAGGCGACCCAGGCGGTTTCGGAGGAGGAGAGGCGGGTGGCGGGGCGGAGCCATTCGGTGTTGGAGGGACAGCGGAAGGTGATGGGTGCGTAGCTTTGGGAGAGAGATGGATCGTAGAAGGCGGTGGTGGGGACAGAGAAGATTGCTATTTAGTTTGTTAGGGATGATTGAGGTAGTGTATATGGGGGAAACAATATACCAACAGCCAGTGAAACGGCTGAGAGAGAGGAGTGTAAGTTTATCATTCTGATTTATAGTATTTTAAGACCAGCTAAAGAGATCTTTAGCTAAAATGGAATGAAGTAGGGCCAAAAAAAAAGTTCTGATCATAGAAAAGGGTCTTTATAGGCTTGTACAGTAGTACCTTTGCAGACTGCCAGTCTGGTCCAGAAAGGTAACTAGCTTATGAGGCTGTACAAGATCCGGTGATAAAATTTCATATTAAATGGCTGAAGAGCGTCCTACGAAACACCCATCCCGAATTAAATTCATGTAGGTAGCCATGACTTACGTAGCAGATTGCGTAGCAGAAGTAAAGAAAGGATTCATTGCCCTTTTAGGAACGAGTGGATACGAGGTGCATATAATCTGTGGGGACATGTTCGGATTTTGAAGCCCAAGAAAACTCACAAGAGCGGCTAATAAGGAGAATGACAGTAGAGAAATGTGTGGTTGTTGTCAACGAACTTCGTGATAGCCGCTTTAAGAAAGACTAATGTATTCGCTTAAGACTGAGAGCTGCAATGTTGTGGCGCAGTAGGAAAGTTTCGCCAACTCAAAAGTATGGACTGCAAAACTTAGATCGCTGGTGCTTTAAACTAAACTGTAACCTTTGTCATGTAGCATCAGTAAATGAACTCTCCTACAATCACTCTGCCCCTCAAAGCCACGGGAGAGCCGCTGGCGGTGTCAAGAAAAATAGTATTCTAAATAGGGTATAATAGAAGCAAACTTAATGCTCGGCCCGGTATAATTTAATAACGCATAATTCGAATTAAAAAAACCATTCCCATAAATAATAAAAGACAAGCCATCCGCACTTTGAACAGCAATGCTATGAAACTAACTTCGAGGTAGCCTAAGAAATCAAATTTCTGGGAATATTCGCATATTGCGGAGAACGGAGGCAGTGCCGGACCGGAGCACCCTCGCCACAAGGGAAAAAAACCGCCGTCTCCGATAATTGCGCATCCTCAATAGCCTTATAATAAGCAAGTACTACAAGGTTGTCCAATAAGAATAAGCGTTGTCCCTACGTTAGAGATACCGGTCTAAGGTTCTTCGGCAGGTGCTTTAGTGGGCTCTCCGTTCCCGATCTTATAGGTGGTAGAAGAGCATTCTCATAGGTTGTTTTTAGTGACGATGGGTGTCAGGATACAAGACCGGGGAAAGGAGTGCGGATTCCGTATTCTGTGGTGGGGAGACATCACGTGAGTTTTTGTAGCGATGGCTGATATTGGAATGTTGAGTATTGTTATTGACTCTTGAATTATTGACTATTGATTGGTGTTTCAATATATTGGCTATTGAAACAATATGTACGGATCTAGTAGTTTACGAGCTTTAGAGCTTCTCGAAAAGGTTGGATATTTCTCACCGAGTCAAGACTTTTGTACTATACCTGGATAGAAAAGAGTAAGCCAAATTTACATGCTTTCTCCTCAAAACTTCATTCGTCCAAAATCCAACAGCTGAGCACGAGCCATTCTATTCTTCTGACGTTAAATTCTCCCTAGTACAGAAGGGGTTCGCCGATGCAGGTTCAACGAGTATTGCCTCTATGAGGTATCAACATATTAGTGCTACTAAGTGAAGAAGTGCAGAATAAGAGAATGTGCGAGGATCGCTGTAGCACTTAGGAGTTAATGTTTCAGCTTTCTTAGACATTTACTGACTAAGGAGGGAGGAAGAAAATGCTTAATTATCTGTGAAGCGTTTACAACTCGGAGACATTAACGCCTCAAAGTTGACATAAGAAACTAGACGGAGGGATGGGAAGAGGAGAATGCTCCAGATTTCTTGAGCTAATTTATCTTTACCTGTACCCATTATACCTTTTTATGATTAAGATCATAATAAAATATTAACACCAATATTTTTAGCCATTGTCTTTCCGGAATAGTGTTCCTTAACAGAACTATTTTCTTTATTTACTACTGTAGGAGAAAACAGCACTACTTTCTCGGATACGGGGAATGACCGAATATTCTCCGCGCATAAAATATGAGGGAAGCTGTCATTGAATTAAAGAAAATCTGTAATAGATACAGGATGAAATTTCACTTCAAATGAAATTGTAGAATATATTCAATTCTAATTTCAGTTTTAATTTCAATTTTAAGAAATATGCAAATATGTCACTAGCCTTTACCAACTCACGTGACTGCAGCCAAAATGGCAGCCTTGACTTACCCCGCTAATTTTTCAGCAGCGAGCCCCACGTAAAATATATCTTTCGCAGCGATAAAACAAATGAATCATTCTAACAATCTCGCAACCATCAACCCAACCACCACAATTCCATCTCTCCAATTTCTTCCTTGCATACCCCAATTGCTTCTTCTGCATTAGAGAATGCGCCCTCAACCATTTTCGCAATGTCGCGATCCAGAGATGAAATGATCAAGTGGGCTGCCAATCAGGCGGGATTCGATGGTGAGTTTGCTCTCTATTTTTTTTTTGATTCGTCGGAACAGATGGGAGGGAGCGAGCACAAAGAAGCGAGGATAACGTGGATGCGAGTATGGCGAAGGAGAAGATGGAATACACCCGCCCGCAGAATAGGCAGTTTCTGGTTGAAAAGATGGCTGCAGGAGTGATGGCCGAGTGGCTTCTTTCTATTTTTTGGAGCTCGCGATCACGTGTGATCCACCATTATTTTGCTTTTGTTTTATTTCTAATTTACGGTCTTTGGGTGGATGCTGATGCTTATTTTCAATTCAAAGGTATTACATTAGATGTCCTTTTCGTACATTTTGATGTCCAATTCAAACATGAACTAGCGAGAGATCCCTCGTTGAGGAATCAAGTTTGGGAGGCATTAAAGAAGCGAGATGATTTGGTGATAGAGGAGGGCATTTATGAGGAGATCAAAGACCATATCATCGATGCTTTGTTGATCGATGGCTTTGGATGGATGAAGATTATGAAGAAAGAGCCGGCAGGCCACATTAAAACGAAAGTAAATTCGACAGAGGAGCAAGCTCTAACCATCGAGCAGTCCGGCCAATCTTCCGAAGATATCATCGTCATCAATGTCCAACCAGAAATCCAATCACAGCCAGCAGAAAATTCGTCCCAGAGCGATCCGACATCACTACTCCCCACACAACTCTCAAGTGATCCAACCAAAACACCTATAAAGAAGAAACGCGGTCGTCCCAGGGGATCAAAGCAGGTGGATATCGATTCCTCGTTCATCCTCCCCGGAACACCTACAATAGGTCCTCGAACATCAGGTCGAACACTCAAAGCCCGCGACGTTTACCATCCCAGAAAATCGTCTCCTCCGCCGCCCTCAGACTCGACTTCCTGCGTGGCAGGTGAACGAACTGCTATTTATACTCCACAGGCTGATCTTGATCGAGAAGAAGATATCAAGCTGCGACAAGCAGGCATACCAAGAGTCTATATTAATCTGCCGGGAACTGCTGAAGGACGACCGAAGAAATCTATGGTCGCACTCTTCAAATCGGAGAAATTGAAGGATCCCAATTGGTTGGAAGATAGACAGGCGACTTGGATCGAGGTATTGGAGGAGAGAAAGAAGCTGAGTGCTGCTCCGGCGGCGGCTGAGAGAAAGGGAGTCGACACGGCTACGGATGAAGCTTCGTCGAAGAAGAGAAAGAGACAATCTATAAATCCAAGCGAAGATTCAGGGACGGGTGCGCCGGCTCCGAAGAAGCGTGGTCGTCCGAAGAAGAATCCAGTGGCAGAAGATGCAAATGCAGCCGAACCACAAGCTTCAACCCCTGTGCAATCGGGTCCTGCATTTACGTCTTCTCCATTCTCAAATGCGAGTGAGATAGATGCAGCCTCGACGCCGAATAGTATTCAATACTCTACTCTTCAAGCGCAGTCGGGTTCAAATACTTCGAATACCTCGATCGACAAAGCAAACACTGGTTCAAGTCAGCCTGTGATTCCTCCTCAAGCGAACCCCATCTATCAACAAAATCCCTTTATTTCACCACAGCAGACTGTGCCTGGCGATTATCGAGCGACCAATTCTCTCTTTCATCAACATTTGCAACCTTCTCCCAATCAAAGTATCACTTATTCCCAACCTCCCCCGCAACCGCCGGCTTCTACACGTCCTATCTCCTCAGGGAATTGGCATACCAAATACAGTCAGAAACCTCCTGCTCCACTACCGAATCAACAACCTCCTTTCAGATCACATCCGCAAATCTCTCATAGCCCATTATTAGTGGCAATTGGCAATTCGTCCAACCAATCCACTTACAACTCTCCCTATGAAGCTAATACAATTGATCCGAATGCATATCGTTCGCCGTTTACAAAGTTTAGTCTGCCGGATGATTCCACTGACAGTTCGCCTCTAAATGAACCTCGTAATAATATCAATATTACCAATCATTTCACACCACGGAAACAATATACTTCCCCATATGCATTGGTTCCTATTACGCCTCCGGTACTTTCTCCGGCGAATTCAGATGCTTCTCTTCCTAGACCATCCCCTGCCCAAGAGGCTGCTCAACCAAAAAGTCAGCATTCTAAGGCCAAACCAAAACCATCTGGTTTGTTATCTCAATCACACCAGAATGGCGCAACACTGAATCAACAACTTACATCCCTTTCACAAAGTTCAGCGCCACCATCTCAGCCCACCTTCATATTTCCTTACCCACGTTTGCCTAATGCGAATACGTCAACTCATCTACAGCCACCGCCTATCCGCCTCCCTCAGCCGGAAGTACCTAGAGCAAATACCAGCGACCAGTCTAGTCCTCCTATACACCAAATGGCAAATTTATCGCACATGCATCCAGAGAATAGACCAAGTGTGAGCCCGCAACGGGGTCCGCTATTTCAATCTATTGATGATTCAAGCTTTCAAAAATTGCCCTCCACATCAACAGCATTGTCAACAGTATTACCTCCGCAGCAGCCTGCAGCTGTCAATAGTGCAAATGATGCCTCACCTGTGCAAACTGCCTCATTTAACGGCCAAGGATCTACAGGCCCTACTGCTGAGACCGAAAATCAAAAGAAGAGAAAGCGGCCTCTAGTTCCAGATATACCGAGGAAAGTCTCAAGAACGAGTGGCCCTCAGGGAGCAGAATCTTCAATCTCATCTTCAGATAAAACAGTGTCCAATGATGCAGAAGTAGCTACAAAGCCAACAGAGTTCGGACCAATGGCCCCTGTGGTAGAATGGCTGCAGGCGCAAAAGCAGCCAGCGAAAGAAGGGCCAACAAAGGAGCCAGAATCAGCTCCATTAGAGCAAGTTGACCCCTTTGCAGCAGCAGAAGCTATAACCATCAATGATGCATCAGCATGCATGCCTTCTATTTACAATGAAATTCTTGGCAATCTTGTTTTGTCTGAGGATAAAACCAAGCTGACATTCCAACCAGTTGAGCAAGATGCCTCCTTGTCTCCTAAGCTGACCTTAAAGATATCAAAATTGGCAGAAAATCCAATCACTTCAATGAAAGGTTCTAAGCCGATGGAA
The DNA here is from genome assembly GCA_003988815.1 of Chlorencoelia australis. Taxonomy (NCBI): domain Eukaryota; kingdom Fungi; phylum Ascomycota; class Leotiomycetes; order Helotiales; family Cenangiaceae; genus Chlorencoelia; species Chlorencoelia australis. The sequence continues at coordinate 310,907 of QYAN01000056.1, read as the reverse complement.
TTGCGCATCAAGGCAAAGGACTCTAATGATAGTGTTGTTCTTTATCGTTTCCGAATCGGACTCACTGATGTTGCTTATCAGTCGGCTAATAACATGAGATCGAAAATTGTCACTGCTAGAATAGCTGTGCAAATGTCTAGCGCGAAATCCGAGGACGAGTCCGATTACGAGGCTACACCACCTCCAATCGACGAAGCCGCCCTAGCTGCCTTGAAACCTTTCAAATGTGACAAGTGCGGATCTCGATTCAAGAACAGAGAGGGAATCAAATATCATCTTGAGAAATCCCAAACAACTTGTAATCCGAACTTCAATCCTAAAGATCACCAGAAAAAACGCGTTGGTCCAAAGCCAAAGACTAAGAAAAGAAAGGAGGCACCAGATAATGACCTCCCCCGTCCAAAACGAAGACTAAACAGCGAGAGAAAAGTTGTGAGGGATGATTTTGATAGCGAAGTTTCCAGCTCTGAAGATTCAATTTATGAGTGGGCTCGACGACACGCAGCAGGAGATCCAACAAGAAGCAGTTCTAAATCAATCGAACCGACTTTAGCTAAGAAGCCAACCAAGAAATTCGCCAAGGTCTACAAATCTATTCCTGGTGAAGAATTAGTTCTAAAAGAGGCTGTTGAGTTAGCTAACAGCACTCAAAGTCCTGAGGAGGCACCTTCCTTAGACCCTGAGACTAGTGTAAATGCTGCCATTACACCTGATGAACTTACAGACAAGCGATCCGAAGAAGTGGTACTCGATCTAGTTGAAGGAAATGGAGGTCTTTTCCCTGGAGAACGTGGTCTCTGGTATGGTTTTGTGGCTTCCTGGTTGAAGAAATATGCGATGTCAGGAGTACTGCCCGAATACAAGCTGTGCCAAAAGGCTTTGGATGCTCTCATTGAGAATGGAAAGCTGTCGAAGACTGGTATCATGTACAAGAATCGTGACGGCGCAATACATCGGAAGAATTTGATCATCCAGCCATCTGCGACTCCATCCACAACAAGTATCAAGAAGCTCAGAGATGCGATCATAGCAGCTGATCCTTCATATTACGTCCCATCCACATTCGCTCCTCCCCCAGCTGTTCTCGAAAAACTGGAATCTCTCCTACATGATTCGAGTCAAGTTCAGAAATCCGACACTGAGGATGAGCTGGAAGCCGCTGAGTCGCCAGCCACGTCAACCTCATCAAAGGACGACGAATTTTTTCCTGATGAAGATCCCAAGCAGACGATTGAATACTCTGATGATGGTCTCAGCGAGGAGTCTGACGGTGATTTTCTCGAGGAGCCAGTCCGCCCATCTAAGCAACGTCGAATCTCACGAAAGTCGACAACAACCCCACGCCACGGTTCTATTATGACTACACTTCAGGATGCTACAATATTTGCGGGGAAAAAATCTGCGAAACGAGTAAGAGTACCATTGACTGCAGAAGAACTCCAGAGACGCAAAAATGCAGCAGCACTTAGACAGCAAGCCTGGTGTGCACCCGCAGCAGCCTTCTTACCTAACCCAGAGACTGGGGCTTGGGATCAGAAGCCGGCCCGAGCACCTAAAAAGCACATCAAGTATCAACGCAAATATCGTCTTCCGGAACCACAGACTTTTATGCAAGCTGCAGATAGTACTTGGAGCTTTCGACCATTTGGCCATGGCGCACATCCTATTTTTGCAAGACCCTCTAAACGTCAGGAGGGTACTTCTCAACTCGAAGATTATCTTCAGAGAATCGAAAGTGGTTATCGTCCAATCATCTATCCTAGCAAGGATCCGAATGTGGCAGCTTATCAATCACGCCCTGTTCTTAAGCCAACTCCGGAAACAGCGCCTACTGTTAAACGGACTAGGACTCGTCAGTCTAAACTTTCAAAACCTACTGGTGAGCGAGAGATCTCCAAAATCACCGGGAAACCAAAGCGCAAATGGATTCGACGCAGAGAAAGTACATTTTCTGATGACGATGAGCCTCCTCGACGTCAAACACGAAATTCTAAAGCTGCTAAGATCAGTGAGGCAGAGATTCTCAATTACTGGGAGGCGAAGCCGCTCAATCCAGAAGATGGACGTCAGCGAAATCCAGGGTTGGATACTATGCCAGTTAAGTACGGTTTACTACCATTCCAAGATGAGGCAATATCAGACGATTTCGCACCTGTACTTCCTGTCAAATTCTTCTCGCCGAATGAGAAGTTGGGTAAAGACGATGAAGACGAGTTTCTTGGATTCCAGGATTGCAAAACAGCAATTGATTATGAGTTATTGAAAATATATTTCCTGGAACAAACTGCGTTTACTTCTGAAACACTCCCATACGAAAGTCTCAAAACAGATGACGAGGAAGAGGAAGCAGAAACTGCTGAGCTTGTGATACAACATTCAGCAAAAAAGGCTCGTGGAGCAGAAGAGAAGAAGACGAAGGAAGGCCATACTTTGCGACTTCAAACTGCTTCTTATGCCGACTTGGAAGGTATACATGAAACTGTCCAAGCTGCAGCAGCTGAGTTTGGTGTCGAAGTCGTTACATTGCCTGGTCAAACTGGGATTCGAAAACGGTACACCGGAAATGGATTAAAGCCTGATGAGGAGATGCGATTGATCGTAGCTGTAGTCATTATTCGGACCTTACTTGGTGGATTAGATCTGATGGTTGATTGGGTTCTTGTCAACACAGTCTTCCCAAGACTCTCTGTTAACTATCTGATGAAGCAATACCGTGCTATCTCAAAAATCAAGGAACAAGCAATCGAGCGACTCACTGAAAATTTCCGATCCGCATTCTTGAACGCATACGAAGCAGAAAAAATCCCCCCACTAGATTATGACAACCTCGCCAAATACGATTGGAACAAACTCGTCGACTGGACCTTAAAGAACGTAAGCATCAGATGGGGCAATGAATCCATTGACCTTCCTGCATCACGCGAAGAGATCCTCGAAGCATACCATTTCACGCCTTTACCAGCAGATTCACATGCCTGGAGAGACATATATTTTAACCACCAAGCAGCTGTCTATCGACGAATAGATCTCATCACATCTGTGCAACACGCTCGTCCCATCGCTCCCAATTCAGAGAATTACACCACCCAAATGTACTCCTTCAGTACCTCTATAGACGACGAAGCCATCGCTCGCTCTGTCGCCCGCGCTGCCGTCTTAACACCCGAAGAGTCATTCGACTACCGCGCCGCCTCCACCCTTACTTCATCCATCGGCGAAGAACGTATGGCTCTCGCAGCCACCCAACTCATCTCCCGCAAAGTCCTCATCAAGCCCAGCGCCTCACGGATAAAAAACAGTCGCCAATTTGAGCCTTCAGACGCCTTCTCCTCTGCTCTCAAAAAACACTTGTCGTCTGAACATTTTATCTCCGCTTTCCAGTTCAAACTCTTTCTTGATTCCGAATTCTCTTCCGGAAAAGCATTTGTGCGATTCGATAGCATGGCTGATGAAGGAACCGTTTTGTGCATCACGGATTTACAAGCCCATGAACGGATATATATTAAAGGCGAAGAAATCCCCACTAAAAAATTTGGCCTGACGGAAAATGGATATCAGACGAGGAATATTGATAAAGCGAAGTATAATTTCAAAATGGATATCTATCCTACCTCTTCTTATATCTATTCTACCCCACCATCCGTCTTCCCTTCCCAAGAACCGAAATTTATGGATCTCCATCCAGCTCCTCGGGGGAGTGAAAAGGGAGAAATTCCAGTCTGGATGGGTATTTGTGGTGATGCAGATGATGGAGAGGGAGGGGAAATCATTAAAGAGATTTGGATTAAGGCTCTTACAGCGGTAAGTCAGACTGTTGCTTTTAGAGGGGGAGTTGATATAGAGATGGTAGGAAGGGTTTACTTTCCTGCAATGGAGGGATGGGAATTGATGTATTTGTTGGAGTGGGCGGTGCAGAATGGGGTTTTGCAAATGGTCCCATTTTTAGGGATGCAGGTGCAGGCTTATACCACTGGGGAGTGGTGGTGGGAAGTTTTGGGGAGGTGTTGTTTAGAGGCTGGGGTTGGGGTGTGAGCAGTTTCTTCTTTTTTTCTCTTTTTTTCTAAGAGAGAGAAGGTTCTTGTTTTTGAGCGTGGAGTTTGGGTGTTTAGTTCATGGTGATTTTGGGGAAGGGGGTTAAGGGTGTATAAAAAGAAAGGAAGGGAAAAAGAAGAGGTGTGCATGTATATTGCCTGGCGTCTAAGGGGAAAAGAAAAGCAACAGCTTCATATACCCAAACCTTGATTGGTTAGCATCTGTTTTGCGATGTAGCAGTAGGATAGGGAGAGAGATCTTCCTTGTAAGATTGCTTTTACGAAATATTTGTATAAAGCAGATGAATAATATTCTATAAAGCACTCTTCTGCCTCTAAAGCATTTCTCCGCGAAATACTTTTCTCTTCTAAATCTCTATCCCTCCATTAATATCCCTCTATGCAACACATACATACAAAGAAGTCTCTTACTTACTTTTCCTCACTTCTATCCAGATAAATTTTTCAAAATTAAATTCAATCAGCAGGCTAACTCAAGTACTTTCAACTTTAAGAAACAAACACCATCCAATCCTCTCTCCACTTTCAGCCTACACACATCAACATGCTAGAATTCGACGTAGTTCCATATGGTAAATAGCATTGTTACCAAGAATTTATTTAAGTTGCAACCTCCAACGATCGGCGAAAGCATGACATTGATCTTGCGGCTTTGAAACGGAATCTTGTTCGTACTAGAGTATATACTCTTACATAATAGCAACCTTACCTTTCCAATTTTCCTATCTAGTATTGTGTGAACTCCCTCAATGGATTTTGTGGAATTTTATTGTAGGGAGGTGAGCTATGTAATCATGAGTGTTATGATCAGAGGAGAGTGTCTTTGTTGTGTTTAGTTATCGTGGTTATTAATGGGGGTCAAAGGCACTGGATAGGAAATCGGGGGTTGGGATTATTTGGAATTTCCGCTTTGTTTGTTTTTTAGGGGACGGATGATGGGCATCAGCCAGGAAGCAGTATAGGAGGTGGCTGTTCATAGAAAGAATAGATATTTGGAATGAAGTATTTGAGAATTTTCTTTCAGAGGATGAGTATGTATGACAGGGTATGAAACAAAGCAAGGAAATTAGGTTTATGTTGTTGATTTTTGAATCAAATAAATTGCTCTTGATAAGAATCTAACTAGCTTGATAGCTTAAGGTGCCTAAAAGGTCGATTCCGCCTAAATGATTCAGAAACTTCCAAGCATTGACAGCTGTTTATCTTCGTTCTCGCTCATCCAAGTAGGAAGTTGTATTGATTTTTTGGGCATAGGCACTTGATTATCTTGAATTAGAAAGTGAGAATCTAGCTGGCAGCACTCATAAGAGAGCACTAAACTATCTACTAAAGCAACGCTAAAATCAAACGCAAATAAATAAGGTATAATTAAGGGCAAGTGAGTGGGTGAGAAAGGGTCTGCTTATGTGACAGAGAGGGCAAATGCGAAAATGATGAATGGTTGACCTTCGTAGTAGCCTAAATAGGCTCCTTTGATCTTCCAATACTTCTTTGTTAAAAACATGATAAAGAGAAAACCACACCACATTCCCACAAAAAGCCATATCACCAAAAACAGTCATCTCGTCCGCAAGCATAAAACTCCTCATTAAATCTGAGCCTATTTGGGTTATCCTTTGTGTGACTCAAAGATTGAACTACCAAGAATGAACAATGACCCCATTAGGCTTAATGCCTTGATTGTATCGTTTGTACCAAATTGGAGTAATCATGAGCAGTATTTAAAGAAAAAGAAAATCCTCTTTTTTACAATCAATCAAGTCTTCAACACATTTCTTTCTTACTCGAACGGCTATCAACTCGGACAAGAAAGATGGACATCAAAGAAATCAAACAAATCTACAAGAAATACAAATTATACAAACAGCAAGGACGAGATATTAAAGCTGCTATTACCATCACCAAAGGCGTTTTTAAATTCTTGACGACAAATAATATTAAAGTGCAAGACCAGGATTGAAATGTTCAATAGCTGGTTCATCGGCAGCCAGTCCACCAGCAAAAGCCACAACAGGGCTATGATAATGGTGACCAACAGGCTCTGTATGAACCAGGTGCTTATGGTGAACAGATGGGGTTTGACCAATAAGTGATCTATAGGCAGGGCACGTCACATCATAAGCATTAGGGGTTGTCACGGTAGCCATAGTAATTATAGCAACTAAGAATAGCAGAACTATCAGAGACAGTAATGCGAAAATATTTGCAGATAAATATATTTCGTAGCTAGAAAACGAGATTATATTTAAAGAGATATAGTTAGGGCTAGATATTAGAGTTTAAATAAAGAGATAAGATTTAAGGCATATTAAAGATAAAGATATTTTTATAAGAAGGAATATAAATATAACTATTATATTAATCTAGACTCCTAATAAATGTGCTCCTCTTAATATAAAATGATTATGCCGCCTATTTTTACTTACCCAGGATATATAATTATAAACTATAATATAAAACTATAATAAAAATCGGACTCTAAGATAGACTGGCTCTAAAACCAGTTTCTTATTCTTCTTTGATATAATTTGCTCAAAAATGCTAGAAATAATTGCTTTTTGTCTGAATTGCCTCGAAATAAAATCAGTTTATTGAGTATCGTGCTAACCAATGAATGTTCCAGCTAATTCGGTAGTTATTATTTCATTATCCAACTCCTTCGGCATCAGATCGTGGCCCCAAGGTTTTTAGCATTCTAATACCTTACATTGCCTTACATTGTATGGCTAGGATTAACTATACTAATTTTTTGAGAGTGAAATGATTTATAGGTGAAGAACAATTTTGAGGAGAGGGATCTTAAGATGAAAGATAGGATGAGGAAGTAGCAACAATGGAGATATTAAAGGCTTCGGAATTGAGGGTAAATTGACTAATTCTCAATCAAATTCTCTGCGCCTCTCTTGCTGCTGTTTTTAAGGTAGATTAACTTCCTCCTTGCTGTTCAACCTTTCTTACAGATCGCTTAATTAATCAGCGAGAAAGCATCCCTTTCCGTGCTGCGCCAAAACCATGAGCTGAAGAACATGGCCGTCCTTGAGGCTTGATAATTGTAAGGGCATTCAATTCAATATTCATGCGCGCAGTTATGCCCTTCGCCTTGCGCAATGTAACATTTCGTATTCTGAGAATTATTAATCGTCTGCCTCAGATTTGTTGCGTAAGCGAGAAATATGCAGTCAGCACACCCAGCCTCCTGCCCCGACAACAATCTGCCCTAAAATCTGGGTAGAATCTGCCTCGAGCATACAGCAGGCACACCCCTTCACAAAGAACAATAGGATAGAATAGTGTATACGTGTCCACCAGATATGACATTGGCTTTTTTCTGTTTTTGGGAGTGCCAGGGCCTGGGCAAAACTGCCTATGGCTATTCACTGCCTATTGTCCTACGAGCACTTTGTTGTAGGAGGATTGCCCCATCTAGGCTACAGCTATCTATGCCCTGTGTGGCGTGGAGATCCAGCTGAAAACATTCTTTACTAGGAGTTTTTGATGTTGCCGATAACTTTATTACTAGATTCTAATATCTATATAAATGGTTTGTTGTCAATGTCTTTTCTCTTTTTCTCAACCATTAAATATGGTCTCCGTAGTAAGTTTCTATGAACCTCGAAAGTTGTGAAAGATTACAAAAGGGACTGATTCCCCCGCTCAAAAAGTCGTTTGTCCTTGCCCCAAAACCTAGACACAATTATGGACACTGTTACTGATCCCTTGGTCAATACAGATCCCGGTCAAAATTGGACGGAACTCTTTGGGCTTGGTAAGTATCTACTCCTCTCCACACCTTACACTTGTTAACATTGGGCAAAGACAGAAAGCTTTCCCCATATCTACCGAGCTTGCCATCTACAAGTAAGGCTATGTTTGTTTAACTTCTCCCAGAAGCCAACCTTGATTAGTAGCACATCACTTACTCTTTTAAGATCATCCATCATTCAATGTCGCAGACGATATTCCTGGTGGTGGGTGTCATCTTATACAAGCTCTCTTATTTTTGCAATTTACTTTAGCTACATATCATGGGAGTCAAATTGATCCTATACCCAACATCAAACTAACTCACCCAAAGAACAGTACCCAAACAGTGGCTGGTGGTTTGGAGAACACCATCAACCTAGTCAGGAGATCCTTCCTCATATATATATTGCGTTAATCCTAATGATAATGCAGACACAGAACAAAATCAAAGCCTTGAAGGCCTCCTTATCCAGGGAAATCCCAGCTCTGTTATTACAAGGTACCACTTATCCACAATGAAATGATGTCTCAAATCCTAATTTTAACTCCCAGTTTGCAAAATCCGCAGACTTCTTGCGGCCTGTTGGGTATCTGGAACAACATGGACCCAGACAGCGAAAATCTTCTTGCCAAAGTTAAAGAGACAGACAGCAATGAGACAAATTCCTTAAAATGCGATATTGCAGGCTGCACTGATGAGCAAGTATTCACCACCCTGAATGCACTAAGGTATGATAATTTCGAATACTGGCATGAAACAAGAAATCTAAAAAGTATTAATATAGGAGACACCAAGGAAAGCACAGCAAAGCTTTCACCTGCGAAGAGCCAATTTGTGAAAAGATTAGATTTAGTGTCAAAGGCGATCTCGATAGACACAAGCGCGAGGTTCATGGCCCAAAAGCCTTCGGCTGCCCGATACGCTCTTGTAAACGATATTCAAGAAAGTTTGCTCGTAAATACAATCTCATCGAACATCAGAAACGGTGTCATCCTGACCAGTCCCGCCAGTCCTCATCCCAGAATACGCTCAGCTGCTCCTCTAATATAGGGACTTTGCAAGATTTTGATATGACACTAGAGGAAGGCTCGGAAGCCAGGGATAATTTTCCGGAAACAAGCACACTGACCATGAACCTGAGAAAGAAACTGCAGAGTCTCCGGAATTCACGATTAGAGGTAGTTGCAGAATTTGATAGGGATATAACATTATTGGAAAACGCGTTGAGTCTTGTGAGGGAATCTCCGGTTGGTAATAGCTAGAAGTGAAGGAGCTGAGGAATATTTCGTGCTAAATTGAGAAAAACCTTTTTCCCTTTCATCCCTTTCATCTCATAATACTACAGCACGTAAAATCAATTTATCTCCACCTCTTCACTCATCTTCGTTCTTCATTTGAATGCAATATAAAAAGGGGTAACAAGCGCCTTGAGCAGAGAGCTGACGATACTAAAAATCTTAAATCGTTCTCTCTACCAAGATTCTAGGGGGCTCGCTTACTGCCTTCATTTTCTGTGATTTACTTAGAGGTAAGTCACATCACCTTCGAGTAGTCCCATAGTAATCCATTTCATTGCTGTCGCGATATTTGAATGTTACAGGTAACCTTAGTACTTATACTACCGCCTAATTATACAGTATGCTGAAATTTACAGTGCAAAAATAACGCTTAATAAACGAGATACCGTACCGTAATTGAATTAGCTGAAGATAAACAAGAGGATAATGATTCAGATTACGTGGAACATTCAAGAACTGCCGGCCAGTAGGTGATTGATACTTCTAGACAGCAGATCAAACTCGCGAGTCACGCATTACCTTCATCTCTAGCGTCTATTACGTCTATGAAATAGCTTAATACGCTTAGGGATAACACCCCTCTTACCCCTAACACTTAGAAGCACTCACTTCCTCTTACCTCGCCAAACAACCTATGCCAGTCTCGTCCAATCTTGGATATCTCTAACAGTTTCATTTTTATCCTGTAGTTGCTAGTCGTAATTGAGGATTGAATAATAGAGGCGATTAGATGTTCTGAAAATATTTTGAAACGAAAGAAATTGTAGGGGTGACATTAATAAATATTGCAATGCCTATTTAGGAACTCATTCGAAGGTGGTCACTAGTAGCAAATAATTCGAGCACTTTTGATTCCGTAGATGGCATATATATGTTTTTCGCCACTACAGTTGTGCAGATAACCTCTCATGTAGAAAGATTCTAAAAAAATTGACACTTCAATCGGAGAGATGGCTTCTCAGGATGAGTTTTTCATTTTACAATTAATCTCAATTTAGGATAATTCTCCCTCTGAATTATTCTTGGCCTCACAATCATTTTCCCAGTAACAAAAGCATCCTCCTGTCCAAAAGATACACGGAAAATATCAAGAACCTCTAACACCATACCATTATATTCACAGTTAAAGTATTTGATGGGTAGAAATATTTCATTATGCTACAAGACGGGATTACAAAAATAAGGATCCAAAAATTGGAAAACCGCGTCCAACTATAGCGCCGTGCATGGAGAAAGATACTGTATATGTCCTCATTTGAAGACTCCAGAAGTGTACTCGAGGAATTCCTCGCCCCCATGAAAATCAAATCCCTCCATCATAAGATCCTGCCTCCCTAAAGCTTCCTCAATGTGGTAACTACCCATATCTACTCCTCCTTCAACTACTTTCTATTGAAATAGCTGTGAGTGGTGAACGTCTTGCTATAGTGCTTCCTAATACTCTCCTCTTCTTCTCTTCTCTGTACATGTCCGTTACACTTATTCAAAAAGTAGATGGCTTGACCACGAATAATCTCTGGATAATCCATCGCTGCCATCTTCCACTTCAGGCTCCAGTTGCTGAAATGTGTCAAGCTATAGAATGGCAGGCCGTAGACAAGACGCTCAACTGCCAAAGGTCCATTAGTCTTTGAAGTGTCGAGGATAACGTCTAAACGCTGAAGAGATGCAAATGTCTTGACGATTTCGACCACATCCTTTATCAAGGAATATCGAGGAGTAGTCATCTCGACATCAGCGACGCGATAAGAACCAGCTGCGTCGACCAATTTATCATTCTTAATTTCCGGGAGTGAGATTGTGATGAAGACTTTCTGAACCTTGTCAGCGAATTCTGGGCCTAGGCTCTTGATCCTCTGCATGACAACTTTGACTCCAGCCTCATCCTCAGGTGTAGTGAGATCGACTTTGATTGAAACGAACTTGCCCTTCCAGAAATTCGCTCGTGCCTCTAGACTCTTCTTGTTCAACTCAGCAGCAACATCGTAAGCCGGTCGAACTTGTTTGCGTTGGAAACGGCGGCCATCTTGACGGGTGATCTCGGTAATGCGAGCGATATTGTGGAATATCCCAGATGCAGAGATTTCAATGTCGTTCTTCTTGGTATCAGCCCGGGTAGTCCAGGATCTAGTTGAGACGATGAGGTTTGGATTGGCGGGGGACTGCTGGCTCGGGAATATTGTGGGTGATCCGCTCGACTCGTGCGCTTGATTTTTCGCAGGTGTGGCTATACCTTGGGGCATAGAAGTTATAGATTTCAATGTAACGGTATGGAGAGATCGGAAAGCAAGGTTGGCTTCAGCTCGCGCCGAATTTCCTCCAACAGACCAACCATTGTGATTTGAATTGGCTGTTGGCATGATGGGGATGCTGGTTTCCTGAGCGGCACCTGTAGCGTTCTGGGTGGTAGTGGTATTCTTCATGCTGGATAGCTCACGATATTCAAGTCGACGGAGACGACTTTGGAGTTTGGGTCGATACGAGGCGCGTAAATAGATGATTTAATTTAGAAAATAAGCATTAGTGATTCAGTCCGCAAAATCTTGAAGAAGAGGATAGAGTAAGAATTAGTTGAATTGTCTGCGTATATATACACAAGCATTATCGCTTAAATAGACAGTAGCTTAGCGTTCTGCTCACGTGTCATGAGACTTTATCATTCCAACCATGTAATTGGAGGCACGCGCTAGCATGTGTATTGATATGTGCATAGATAGTGTTAGTACAGATACGATATGACGAGGTAGAAATACTAGCAGCAAGGGCTCCAAATAAGAGCAGATATTAGCTCTAGGTTGTAGCTCATATTATTTCCTCGTGTTCATGAATCAATAACAGTAGCCAACAGATTGTAAACCAATACAAATTACCCCATAAAGTTGAAGCATGTTAGCCGCTACCTCTCCTCCGTGGTGTTGAAATAAGACGTTAAGACAGGTGTTTGTGAAGAAAGACTATATTGTTGCGGCATGTTAGAAGGTGGAGTTCGAGAATTAATGTGATTAATTTCTTCCTTTACTTGAAAAGCATGAGAAATAATCATATGTTATTCCTTGTCGATATGCAATAGATGACATTATGAAATTTAGCTTCAGGCAAATCTGTGAATAGTAACGCCGAGCAATACCGAAAAAAAAAAAAAAGGAAGAAAGAAAGGTTCCCTAAAAAAAATCATATATAATCCTGAAAAGCAAAAAAGGTTCAGCTCAGTCGATTGCCTACATCCTTTGGTGACCAGTCGACTTTTCCACTTCCTCCACACAGTTTGACCCGAAGTACCACTATACCAGTGGTGCCCGCCTGCTGTGCGTTTGACCTTTTCTTATTTGAATATATATACCTTACCCCGAGTTAGCGACATAACGTGACGTGAGGTTAATGCGAAATTTAGAAAGTAAAACGACGGTATTCGGCCGAGCAACGACAAGCACCTTTTTTTTTGGCGAGATATATAAGATAACTTAGTAGTTCTTATGATTTATTTCAAGAGCGAGGTTTGCCCTTCTTAGATGGCCGCCGCTGATCAAGACTGTACAAAATTCTTTATATATTGAAAAGGGACAATTATTTTGATATGGAAAGGGATTCTTGAATACGAGATGGATGCGAGAATAGATTACTATTCAGGTAAGCAGAACTAGTTATCCACTTCTTATGCTTTACTTCCTATTTTTCGATTGTCATTCATTACAACTAGTATTAGCTAGGGTTGCTAGTATTGAGTATACCAAGAAATTAGCACAAAGATACAAAGATGGGGGGGTATCGACGCTAGATTCATATATAGACTTACGAGCAGTTAGAATATTATAGGATGTAAGTTATATAAATTGACCTTGACTTCTATTTACGTCAGTTATTATGCATCTAAAATTTCCGAGAGCGATCCGTCTCAGTGGCAGGAAAGGAACTGTGAATACTTCTTAATTTTGGGAGTAGTTACCTTTCCTCCAAGACAAGGTCAGCCTTTCAATATTAAAATTAGCACTGAATAATAACTTACTTCGATCTCCTGCAACTTCAAGCAAGATTCACCACAGAGAGTCCACTTACCAGTTTATTTATGCTGCCCTCTACTTGTGCTTAGATAACTTCCTTAAAGGAACTTCCATACGCAAAGTAGCAAAATGTCATCAAATCCTAAACCCACAAACAACAAAATGACACAACCAAGCGCACCATCTCAACTACAAAACGCTACTTCTAATTTTTCTATGTCTCGCAGACCCTCAATAATCCATGAGCCGCCATCTCAGCGAAAGCCCTCAAGCAAACGTGTCTCCTTCTCTGATTCCCAGATGCCAAGAAACAACATTATACGGCCACCGACTCCCGGAGACAAGTTGCAGAATACTACTTCTTTGTATCTCGACGACGATAAAAAGAGCCAGGGAGAGAAGAAGATGAAGAATCAAAAAAGTCAAAACAAGGAGCTTAAACAGAAGAGAGCAGCGGAAGACTAGAAGCCGCTAAGAATAGCCAAGGAGAGGGTGATGAAACTTGAAAGGGGAAACGCATTGACAGATTTTTTTCGGGAAAAAAAAGAAGTTAAACAGTTGGATGATGTGCCTGTTTTCAATGTCCAAAATGATGGTATTTGGGTGCTAAAGTGACTCAGGATTGAAAAGCTGTTTGTGCAGAAAAGCTTTGCGTCACCATGCAAATCACTCACACAAACTTCACGATAATGAATCACATACAATAATTACACTCATTTGTCATTCTATTTGTGATCCTACATATACTACTCCATACCTCGAAATCTTTCCTTATTTTCAACACGCAAAAGCCTGCTTCTCGTTATTCTAGTTTTGTCAAGATATTTCTATGTCCAGATCTAAATCACTTATTGTTATTATTAAACATCACACTCAAAAGAATGACCGAAGAACCCCTTATAACCACCGAAAACCCCGATCCTGTCTCAAGCGACGACCACCCAGTCAAGCTCTCCTCCCCCTTCAACACCGTCAACATACATATCCTCGCGCTAAACAGGTTTCTCGAAACACCCCTACCAAAACAGAATCTGAATCGCGGCCAGAAAATCCAAGCCGAACTTGCGCGGCGGGATTTCTTCAAGGAGTATAATATGAGAGATAACTTGGAGGTTGCGAGACAGATGGAGATGTTGAAGTGGGAGAGGAAGAGAAGAGCTAAGGAGGATACGAAGGAAGCGAGGAGAAGAAGGATGATGGAGGAGCAGGTGGAAGAGATGAAGATGAGGTTGAGGAGGTGGACTGGGATGAATAATGGGAGACGAGATTTGGTTTGAGTGAAGGCGTAGTTTAGGAAGATTTATGACGGATTGTATGAGTGATGGTTGTATTGAAAGTGGAAGCACTATAGCCAATGCTTAGGTGTTGCAAAAGGTGGTGTTTGAATAAGGCTGAGATATTTCTATATTGACAAGTACGCCGCCTTGCCTATTTAGCACTTCTTAACTTCCGAAAAAGACAACAATACTAGGTCAATCATATCTTCTTAACTTCATTTATCTCTTCTATCAGAGCTACACATCGATCCTGCCTTGAATATACCGTACAGCGAACCTATATTGATTGAGCGTTCTCGCAAATAAATTGGCTTCAGACTTCTCTAAAGCGCACAGCAACAACAAAACCTAATCAATAATCCTCCTCCTCTCTCCAAACATTCATAACAATGAGCAAAATCCTCGCCTTCCCCACAGAACAAAGATGGAACGAAGTTTACCTCCAAGCATACTACAAAGCCTACCCCAAGGCCTACCATCAATTCGCACCTTTGCGAGAAGAAGTACAGAAAGCTAAGCTACGAGTAGTTGAGAAATTTAAGGATATGAAGAGAAGAGAATTAATTTATTCAGTGAAGAAGGAGGGGTTGGTAGATTCGGACTCGGATTCGGATTCGGATTCGGATATTGATGTGGAGGCTGAGGTTGAAAAAAAGGTTGGAGATGGGAAGGAGGCAAAGATATCGATGGAAGAGGTGCAACAGGGTATGGAAGCGAGGCTGGATACGCAGCAGTTGAACGAGAGGGATGATGAAAAGGAAGAAACCAGAAAGAAGAGAAGATTCTCTGAACTAGTCGAAGTGCTCGGTAACAGCTTCAGGAATGGCAATAATGCGGGGAAGAAGAAGCCAGGACCCGAAGACCGTGCGAAGTATATTGGTGTTGAGATGAATGAGTTGTTGAAGAAGAGAGAGTTAGTTAGGGAGAATAGTGAAAATGGGAATGGGAATGGGATGAAAGCAAAGACGAAGGGAAGAGGACTCAAGAGTCGATTAACGGTTATGGGATTGAAGATGATGAAGGAAATGCCTTGGATTAGGTTTAGGATAAGGAGTGTTGATTTGAACTGATTTACTTCGACGGATTTTGAGATTGTATGAAGGATATTTACATAGATGTGAGAAAGCACTTAATCAACTTCTGTAGCTGAATACATAGTACGTCGTTATTGAGCACTTTTCAGAGGCTAAAAGAATGGAATTTTAAAGTCTATTCGTCCATTTAATATTTCACGTCAGGCGTTAAGGTTACAATAGGAAATAGTCCGAGGCATAACCTTTCCCAAAGCTAAAGAGCAACTAGATGCCTACTCTGCTTTTGCTGGAACCGAATTAAAGCTTAGAGTAAAATTGAGACCAAAGAGAGCGGCTGTGCCTTATAATTACCTTTCCGAAACAAACACAGCCGTGGAAAGATTACTGCTATGCTTGGGTCCGGTACTACTTATAAGCCTGCTTCTAAAACAATCATTTAAGCGCGAGGGAAATTGCTGAATTTCAAGAAATAAAGGTTAGAGATGAAATACTATAATCATTGATGATAGAAAGGATGAAATGGGAGAGATTTGAAACTGTTCTCACTCCGTGATCGGGGGTTGTTCAGAGTCTTCGGCTATACCTTAGTTTACCTCCCCTAAAAAATTATAAATCTATTAGATTAAAAGCCATTAATATAAAAAAATTAATAGACAGTAGCTAGCACTCTTACTTTAATTACATCTTCGAGCTTTTATGTTAATCTCTCAACATAAAGGCGATAATTAACTAGACTTAGCTAGTCCAATCTCCAGATCCCTCCTTTCAACGCTCCTTAATTCTTGACTTATCATGCATCTTATTAAACTCTCCTTTTATCTCTCTCCTAGAAATAAATAATTTAAAACATCAATAGCCGGCATAGTGCTGGGTGTATAATTTTAATAAAAGCAATTGTGACGAGCTGTTAGCCACACGAGATCTAACTTTATTCACAATGTCGTTATTGAAAAACAAGGAATTTGAGAAGCAAATTATAGCAATATATATTGTTGGATGTTATATAGGTGAATGTAGGTTTGAGTAAAGAGCATGTAAATTTGACTAGTCCTTTTCCAACCAGGTGTGACGTCCCAGCTCATGGCTAGTATGTCACGTGGGCTGGCAGACCCTATATAGATCCGCTCTCTCTCCTCAGAAGCTCCTCTCCGTCTCTTCTTTAGCTTTAGATCTTCGTGCCCAAGAGATAGTATTGCACGAGCGTCACACCAGGAAAATAACCATATATTTAGTACAACAGTCCTGACTCACCTATTCGAGGAGCTCTCAAACCCATCACTTGACAAGTCTGTAAATATGAAACCCACTCCAATATATTACAACGATAAGTATTAGATACTTTCAGCATTTAATAATCCAACAGATATTCTTTCCACTACGAAATTTAAACACTAATCATAGTCCTCTACATTCCGCTCGTCTCCGCTCTGAGAGAACCCCAGCCTGCGTCTGCTCGGCTTAAGCAAAACAACCCCGCAGTTGAGCCACCCTAATTTATATTCCGCGTTGTCCTCGGCTCATTCTTCGTCTCTTTCGTCTTTTCTGTCTCTTCAAACTTCTTACAAAAGCTAAGGAAACTTAATCTTATCTCTTAGACTTTCACTTTAAACTTTCACTTAGAGCTTTCACTATTTATTATATTTCCCAGCCAAATCTCGTCAACCGATCAGCTAACCCCTTTTCTCTTTCACACCCTCTACTTATTTCTCCCCTTCTCCTGCCTTTCTTCTAAGTAACATCATCAAAGATCTCTCTGTCAGCTCGAGTGAAGGGATTACTCAAAATGGCGTCAACAAGCAAAACCATCTCTATGGGTCAATATCTCTTCACTCGTATCTCGCAATTAGGAATCCAGAATGTGCTTGGCGTACCTGGAGATTTCAACTGTATTCAACGCCCCACTCTCCACTTCCCCCTGCACTAACAAAAACGCCTAGTAACACTCCTCGATGAGCTCTTCAAGCTCCCTTCTCCGCGCTGGCTAGGCGTCTGCAATGAGCTCAACGCAGCCTACGCCGCCGATGGCTACGCACGCATCAAAGGCCTCCCAGCATGTCTCGTGACGACCTATGCCGTAGGGGAATTATCAGCCATGAATGGTGTTGCGGGAGCGTATGCTGAGCATGCAGGCATGATTCATGTTGTTGGGATGCCTGCTAGACCCGGTTCGTCTTCTTCTTTGCCCTACCCTCTCACTTATCGTTTAATGGGAAGAAAGGAGAGCTAACACGTGATTCTATGGCGAAATAGTTCAACAAGCAAGACTATTGATCCACCACACCATTGAACCAGGGATGGACCAGTCCCTCTTCGTCGGAATGAGCGCTCCCATCCGAAAAACCCACACACAACTAGTGGACGATTCAACCATGGCGCAAGAAATTGATCGCGTAATCAGCGAGTGTGTGAAATCCCGCTTACCAGTGTATATTTACGTGCCTGTCGATGTACCATTCGTCCAGCTTGACGCAGAACGATTAAAAACTCCTTTGAAGATAGAAGTTGAGAATGAGGATAAGGAAGCTGAGGATGAGGTTGTGAGGGGAGTTTTGGAGGCTATTAAGGAGGCGAAGAATCCGGCCATTTTGGTGGACGTAGTGGCTGCGAGACATGGTGGAGGGAAGTTAACGAGGAAATTGCTGGATTTAACAGCCTTTCCGGGTTATACAACGCCGTTGGGGAAGGGAATTGTGGATGAAACAAGTCCTTATTTCAACGGTCTGTATAATGGAACTGGTAAGTCTTTCCTTATTAATCCCTCTCTTGCCGTCTTACATTAAGAATTCTTTTTGACAAAACATTATTTAGTTTCCTTCCCCGGTGTATCTGATGCTATCGAGAAATCAGATCTTGTTTTGAATATTGGGCCCCTCCTTTCGGACTCGAATACTGGAGGGTTTACCCGCAATATTCAAGAGAAGAACCTCATTATGCTTGCACATGACTACTGTCAGATTCGAGCGCAGAAGTTCCCTGGCCTTCATTTCTTACCTATCTTAACTCGCCTGGTCAAAGAGGTCGAATCCAGACCCACTGCCTTCAATCTCCCCCGTCCTAAAGCTTGGACTAAACTTCAGGTATATTCTTTTCTCTTCTCTTCAACTTTTACTTTAGATGTAAAGATTAATGGGATCTAGGTACCTGTCCTAAACCCTCAAAAATCCGGCCCAATCGAACAATCCTACCTCTGGCAACGACTTGGTTCCTATCTTCAACCTCACGATATCATCCTCGCCGAAGCAGGAACCGCACAATTCGGTCTCCCAGACGCCACATTCCCTTCTTCCACAAGATGGATCACACAAACTTTCTGGTCTTCTATCGGGTACACCGTTGGAGCCTGTCTCGGCGCCTGCGTAGCCGCTTCCGAACTCCAAACCCCCGGCCGAGTAATCCTTGTCGTTGGAGAAGGAAGCTTGCAAATGACAGTGCAGGAAATTGGAAGTATGATTCGCTTCGGATATAAACCGACGATTTTCGTGATCAATAATGGCGGCTATTCAATTGAGAGAGCGATTAATGGACCAGAGCAGACTTATAATGATGTTAGTATGTTGTGGGAACATCAGATGATGCTGCAGTTTTTTGGGGCGAGGAAGGAGAATGGTATTGAGAGCAGGAGTTTTGCGTGTAAGACGGTGCAGGAATTGGAGAAGGTTTTGAGGGATAAGAAGTTTGTCAGTGCGGATTGTATTCAGGTTTGTGAAGTTTTTACGGATAAGTTTGATTACCCTTGGAGGTTGACGGGGCAAATTGATATTGCGAGAGAGAAGGCAAGACAGGCCGCTGCAGAGGCGTAGGTATTGAAGCGAGAGGCGAGGGAGGGATTTTGGGTTGATCGGATAAGATATCTTGTTTAGAATCAGTGAGATGGTAGAAATAGATTCCGCGACCTTCTAAAGAGAAATACTTTGTTGCACATCGCGGCTGAGACATTGGGTGCAGTTTGTACGCAAACTTCATGTAGGTTTGCTATGCATTATCCCGTAAGTGCAGAAATCAGTACCTAATTGGACCCGAAGCCGAAATATTTGCTAAGGAAAGAATAATACTCAAAGAAAAACAAAGAGAGAGGTGTATGTTGGGAGAATAACGCACGCAAGCAGTATCTGCAGTCACAATCCTAGATGTAGAGAGACTAGAATGACAAAGAGGGTTAAGACATAGGCCCGACTTGCACTATTTCCAGAACCAGGCCATCCAGTACCTCGCGGGGAGAACGGAAAGATACCACGCGGGACCAACCTGGGCTCAATGTTCTTGGCTGCTAATGCCAATGCAGAGTACCAGCCCTTTGTCCTTTGTCCAGGCAAAGGTGTGTGTGTATTCCTTCAAATCCATTTTGCAAAGAGGCATGTCCTTGCACTCGCCCCAACCTATGTGGCTTTCTCATCCACGCTACTTCCCACTTAGCCTCTAGCCCTACGACCGAGAATGCTCTGGATATGCTTCGATGCTTTGTATTCCGTGTTCGTGTGTCTTGCTAGAATCATTCGATGGCGATGTCAAGAGGGGTAGGGGGTCGAGAGACGAAGAGGGGAAGGATTGTATGGGTATGTACGCCGCGGTGGCAATAGCACTGTTGATCCAGTGTCGGTGGCGATACCTAGGTGGATATTTATGATGTTGTGCTGTTGGAGGAATGGGTTTATTGTTTTTGGGTCGTGGTAAAGGTCAATTCGGTGACGTGCTGTCGAAGCGAGGTCTCACCGACTACCCCCCGCTCCCCCCACCTCGACAATATTCCTCCTTTCTTACCACCCTTCCCATTTCTTCCTACAAATCAACGACAACTTCGAAAACTAGGAGGGAGATGGGTATGGGCATGCTAACATTATCGATATGTGAGTATCCACAGACAGGAATAGCGTCATGAAGCAAAATATATTTATCACGTTAACCTTATCTTCATAAGCTTGAGGCAAGTTCGGCATTCTCGAGACACCACCTTGGCTCGAAATTCATGCACCATCTCAGATTGCACCACGATTCTCACAATTGTGGTGAAAGATCCACCTCATTCCACCGTCTTTGGACTTTATCAACAAGAACAGAAGGAGAATCCCATCAACGATGGCCGAGTCCACGACTACCCCACCAGTTCAGCCTCATCCTAAACCTCTCCACACCATTCTTCTGCCTACAAGCTCAAATCCTCGCCATAAACCACATCAAGGTCTCGACGATCTGCCTCCAGAATTGATCCTGTATTTGGCCAAGTTCATGAAAAGAGAGCCTGTCAGTCGGCTGGTGCGCACCTCAAGGCGTTATGCTATCCTTCTGACCCCCACGCTGTACCACAAAGCTTTCCGAAGCCATACCCGACCCGGCAAAGCAGCACATGACCTCGAGTCTGGACCTCGAGGCAGAACGATTTCTGTGTACAGTCGTGGGCGCAGCTATGTATCACAACGTCGGCTTTGGGCTTGTGCTCGTCTATGGCATTCGGAATATCTCATGAACTACTTCACCGAGCGATCGCTTGAGTGGTGTAAAACTCAATTCGGAGGGCGAGAAAGAAATGGAGCAACTTGGCTGCACGTACTTGCTGAGGCAGACCATGAGGAACTGTTGAAAATGTTTCTTGCCAAGGGCTTGAAGGTCGATGCCCCTGATTGGGATGACAATACACCAATCTACGCTGCGGTTGGCAAAGGAAGTAAGAGAGCAATGCAGATTCTTCACGAAGCCGGTGCAAACATTTTGATCAAGGACAGCTTGCAAAGATCACTCGTGATTCAGGCTCTTCGAAAGGACCGAACAGACCTTATTGATCATCTAATCCGTATGATGCTCGACAAAGGCGGAGATATTCATGCTCCTGATTCTATCGGCACCACCCCCTTCTTCTACGCCCTCCAGATCAAGAACGTTCCGTCGACATTGATCGAGCTCTTGATGACGCATGGCGCGAACATCTGGGGCCGACTCACAGATCGCAGCCAAGATACGGCGCTTCATGTGGCTTTGAAATCCGGGAATGAAGATGTTGTCCGACTATTGATCAAACACATGCATGATCAGGGTCGTCTTTCTGAATTCATCAACCTTGGGGGAAATCTCCATAATACACCGCTGCACATGGCTATGATCCGGAATAACTGGCCACTCTCGCTGGAACTCATCCAATACGGAGCCGATCTCGAGATACAAAACAGCCGAGGTTACAACGCCTTAGATCTAGCCATCAGTGCGAAAGAAAAGCGCATCTTCGAACATATCCGCGATCATCCGAGAGCTCCAAAAGTATGGTCATCCCGGAACATGACAAGAAGTCTCTGGGGAGCCATCAGGTACGAAGATCTGGTAAAGGTCAAAATGATCACTGGTCTTGCCCACCGCAAAGTAATCAAAATCACTCTGCCAACACTACATCTAATCATCGAACGCCACCGATCTGACAACAATTGTTCTGCTCTCGTCAAAGCTCTCATCAAAGCCGGTTCAGACGTAAATTTCACCCGGAAGCCGTCGGGAGAAACACCCCTCCATGTCGCTCTACGGTACTACGAAAAACAGCCCGAACCCACGAAAGCAGATCTCCTCCAAACAATTGAACATCTCATCTCCTCCTCAGCAAGCTTCTCTCGACGCACCATCAAAGGCGACACAGTCCTCCATTACGCCGCACGCTATGGTTGCGCCTCCGCCATTGCGCTTCTCATTCCGAAAATGGACAAAATCCACATCATAGCCTCGAACATCTCTGGCGTCACTGCACTGCAAGAAGCGGTCCGAAGACCAGGAAACAATCGCAAAGTGATAAACCTGCTCTTCGCAGCTCGAGAAGAAATCCAGAGATTAGAAATCAGGACATTAGTTCAGAGAAGGAGATCAATATCTTCGGATTCATTGTCGAATTTTAGCAGCCCAGAAAATTCGCCGACCAAAATCACGCCGCCGTTTCAGAAAAGTATTGAGAAATTGAGGACGTCGAGGAAGAAGAGGGAGGTAGGTCCGCTGAGGAAGGTGGTGGATGGGGTGGAGGTGGAGGTGGAGGTGGAGAGCTTGGATGAGCATGGGATTGCTTGATGGGGAGTTTTGTTGTTGGGGAAGGGGGTATGGGAATGAACTAATGAAAAGCGATGAGAACTACCGGCTTTAAGGCGTTTTAGGAGGGGGAGTTAAGGGGGGCATTTTCCGTGAGATTAGGAATATGACAAGCGTGAATAAGGAGGGAGCGGATCTAATGAATAATGAAGTCGGGTAAGAAGCATATTCATTGAGAGAGAAATATATCTCTGCCTCACATCTGCATCAAACATTCTGATCTAAAATATTTTTTCATGGAGTAAGGCTAAGCTTATCTTCGTAGGTAGGGGTTACATACCTCCACTCTTCCTAATTACTGCTTAAATTAAATACGCAAGCTATAGCTGCAGTAGCCAAAGATAACATCTGTTCTTCCGATTATTATTGGTTTTGAAAAAAAGGTTGATTCAACTTCTATAGGCAATCGGCAAGTAAGCGGACCAAAGCGGAGCTAAGCGAGCTGCACAACGCATAATCTGCATAATATGCATAATATGCATAGAATTTTCATGATGCATATCGAGTACGGCCGCTGCATCTAAAGATAATGTTCCTTTTCAAATCGGTGTATCAGTTCTGCTTTAACTAACGAAGGCGCAAGAATTCGTCGGGATGTAGTTCACCCCGATGGTTGAGTATATAGTATATAGATAGGTAGTCGTCGAGGTGCTTTTATTTCTCATCAGTTCATGACATACACATACAAGCAAAGCATCACTACTACTTCTAAAGTTGTTCCAATAGTGTGAACATTTGCCAATATCAACGATAGTTGTTTCACAAAGTTATTTACAGCTCTTGCTCCTTTCTATACTTGAATCCCTTCTCAAGTCTCTCTCACAAACCCCTCCAACGACAACAATGTCCACCTCCACCACCACTACCAAAAAACCCACCTACGCCATCATCGGCGGTGGAATCGCAGGCCTTTCCCTAGGAATCGCCCTCCACAAGCGCAACATCTCCGTCACTATCTACGAAGCCGCCTCCCACTTCGGGGAGATCGGTGCCGGAGTAACCTTCACCCGCAACGCAATCCAGGCGATGACTATCTGCGACCCGAGCGTGTATTCCGCATTCGACAAAGTCGTAACTAAGAACCAATGGGAAAGCAAACAAAATGTATGGTTTGACTTTTTGGATGGGATGAAGCAAGATGAAGGAGTGGGACGTCAAGAAGAGGAATTTACGATTAGAAGTGGAGTGGGTATGAATGGTGTGCATCGAGCGTCCTTTTTGGACGAGATGGTTCAAATTATTGAGGGTGATCATTTGGCTCAATTTGGGAAGAGGTTGGAGGGGATTGAGGAACTGGAGGATGGGAGGTTGAAAATGAGGTTTAAGGATGGGACGGAGGCGACGGCCGATGCGATTATTGGATGTGATGGGATTAAGAGTAAAGTTAGACGGGTGTTGGTTGGTGAGGAGAGCCCGATGGCGAAACATGTTTACACGTATAAGTATGCGTATCGTGGGTTGATTGATATGGATGAGGCTGTTGAGGCTGTGGGGGAGGAGAGGGCAAAGAATTCTGTTATGTGGGTGAGTGTTGAATGAATATTTCCCCTTCTCTCCTTTCCCTCATTTGAAGTAAGTACTAATCTGATATATTGTCTTACTAGATGGGAACAGGCCGCCACGTCCTAACCTTCCCCATCAACCACGGCTCCAAACTCAACCTCGTCGGCTTCTGCTCTACCAATGAAGACTGGCCGGATTATTCGCGCAGCACACTCCCCGCCCACCGCGACGAAGCCATCCGGGATTTCCAAGGTTTCGGTCCCAGTGTAATGAAACTTCTCGCACTAATCAAACCGGATCTTGACATCTGGGGTATTTTCGACCTCGAACATCCGCTTAAAACCTACAACCAGGGGAAAATCTGCGTTTTGGGTGATGCGGCTCATGCCACCTCGCCTCATCACGGTTCTGGTGCTGGATTCTGTATTGAAGATGCGGCGGTGATGGCTATGATCTTGGATGATCCGTTAGTGACGGGAGCCCCTGGGACCATTGAGAAAGCCTTTGAGACGTACACCGAAGAGAGGAAATTGAGAACGCAATGGCTGGTGAATCATAGTAGGAGACAGGGAGATCTTTTTGAATGGAATTTGCCGGATGTGGGAAGGGATTTCGATATGATTGAGCAGGAGATTACGGCGTCGAATTTTTACATTGAGAAGATGGATGTCAATGAATTGTGTGAGAATGCGATGAAGACTTTGTATGGGAAGTTGGGGAATTGAAGAAATCGAGGGAGGATGTTGAAGGGGGAAATTATAAGGTAGTGTGGATTTTGAGACGAGTGTTTTGCCTTTCTCTAATATTTATATCTCTTTGCGTATGTATTTCTTTCTTTTTGTTTCAACAATTAGTATAGGCATGTCTTTATTAAATCTGACATCATTCACTCACTCTCTTGATCCCAAATTGACACTTGTTAAGTCGTTAAAATAGGTTAAACCCTAAAGCATAGGAAATGACTCTGTTAAAATAGCATTTTGTTTCTATTGCTATTACTATTGGCTATACTAACTGCTACCTGCATCCCCTTCCTTTAGACTCCACATAGAAGCCCTATCAGCAAGTACCTCCATAAACTGCGTTAAAGCAAACAGAAATAGTACTATAAAAGTACTTTGGCATGAGCGCCCATAGGAGAAAGGGTAGAAGAAGAAGAATATCATTTGAGAATAAAACACACTCTATTTGCTCCAGTTCCGTTCGCTCCCCGCTGGCCCCTAAGACCATTAAGGTAAGATTACATCCTCGTTTTTATTCCCTCCAGAAGCTCGTCCCGTCCAGATTCGGGGATTCACTTAGAAACGGGAGAATGGAAGCCTATAGTAACAATCATCACAAATCAGTAATCATCCTTTTTCCCCTTTCCTCCTGCACAACATGATCGAAGAACAAGGAAGGGAAAAAGAAAGAAAAGAAAAGAAACAAACCATTTCCCCCTCAAAGTAATAACCGCCCAACTGTTCCCTTGCGCATCCACCTCCTTCTCGACCTTCGTACTAAAACTAATCGCACTCATAATGCCATCGCCAAACTTCTCGTTCAGCACCGCCTTATACGCATATCCATAATTCTGCACAATCTCATACAACCTATAAATCAACGGTTCCACGGGGGGCATAGGCCCCGCCCTTCCGCGGTCTGGGAACCCACCAAGCTGTTCAGTCAAGGTGGATTCAGGGATGGTGAGGATTTGGGACAGCTTGGAGATATCCGAGGGACTGGCTTGCGCTTGTCCGTAGAATAAGGCAGCGACAGCTACTTCGTCTCGTCCGAGAGCTTCGGCGATCGAGCTGAAGGTTAGGGAGTGCCTGGCTTTGGCATCGAAGAGCGTTTTGGAGGAGACGGGGAGGCGGTCGATGAGTGTGGTCTGTTAGAGGTTCGTTAGGGTTGTGGTTGGAAATGCGGGGTAAATTCTTGCGTTCTCCTTCTATCAACAATACAAAGAAAGGAAAACTTACGTCGAGCAACGCGATTTTGGATTGGTCTGACATTTTGTTTGTTTGGTTTGTTCGTCCGTTTCTTAGAGTTGCTGGTGGATTGATTTTGAAGAGGAATCAACACGGTTGGAATTGGAATTGAGAGATATGGGGTCGAAGAAGTAACATATATACTTGTGCTTGAACCTCTCTTTCTAGGTCATCCGCACAGTCCTGACTAACACCAAATCAAAAGACATGCTAGAACGTGTCCAGCATAGCATATGCCAAGAGAAGAGAAGCCCGATACCTTGGCCGTTCTACCCCGCTATTACGCCTGCATTTGAGCTTTCTTTGTTAGCGGTGGAGTCGCCTTGTGTTATCGTCTGCTCAAAGATTCCGGGAATTAATTGGCCAATTAATTTGGCCATGAAAAGCCACTGGGATTTCTGGGGGAAAAGTACAGGGAAGAGAAGGGAAATCCCGAGATAACCCAGGCTCTGGGATCTGAAATATCCCGAATATCGGGATCTGAAGAGACGGACCCATCCGAATGGATGGGGGGGGAAAAAAGATTTTCAATTATAGAAAAAATCTTATATGCACAAGACTTACCTAACAGATGGAAGAGTAATCTATTTATAATGAAAAGAAGTTGGTCTTATCTTCGTTTAAAAAGGGGGTGGCAGATTACTTTTAACTGGTTCCTGAAAAGTGAGGTGGGCTCCGGGATGAACATCTCTATCCACTTGCAATTGCGTTTTTTGATAGATTTCTTTTCACCAGCAATATCGAGGAAAGTATCGTCTCTATGGACGAGTGTTCCATTGCAACCTGAGACAGCTACCTCCAATACAATCAGCGTGCGCCTAGCAAAAGTAGTAATTTATATTTAGTTGTCTAAATCTACCAAAATCTAGTAGAATTTGGTTTGTTCTTTTGACCACTTTGAGATTTTGCTCTGAGACAGATTATAAAAAAAAAGAAAAAAAAAAAAAAAAAAAAAAAAAAAAAAAAAAAAAAAAAAAAAAAAAAAAAAAAAAAAAAAAAAAAAAAAAAAAAAAAAAAGGACAAGAAATAAAAAAAATAGAAGAAAACAGAAATATAGTTCAGAATGGCAAAAGAAATACATCACTTACCTGATAATATACTCACCGTGACCCAGCTGAATGGCGATCATCGTAGAAGCGACCGCTTCTACTACACCACAGGGCGGAACCGTAGCTGAACCTTTGGTGAAGTAGCCATGTATTAAGTCAAATTATATAGGTGGTATTAGTGAGGTCTTTCATCCGATAGTACATCCGGTGGTTGCTGGGCCAGGAAAGATGTTTGTTATTATGACGGTTACCTATTTTTGAAGACTTCGTATGCTTATATGTGAGATGGGAATGATAGGAACTCTACATTCCTCCTTGCTAGTTGAAACTGATTGCTAGTAAGATTGCGAACTAGGTAGAGCGATCTAGAACTTGACAGCTATCTAGAAAATAATGGGAGTTTAGACTTTCTATCCTATACAACTTCGAGCTATTAACTTTTGTGGATTATGTGTAGAATTGTATAGTTATTAAAGTTCAAGACCTAGAGAATCTGCCGGGAGATTTTAGTTCTATTAAGGCAGGGCGCGAGCAAGCGCAAATAATACGCGTATCTCTGATAGAAGGTCGATGGCACATGAAGTTGAGTAATTTTGTTGAAGCTGAAAGCTCTCCTACGCCGGGCAAGAAATGTGTATGAAAGGCTTCGAACGTCTTATGAAGCATCTCTTTATCGTCTTGGCCTATTCGACAGTATGAATTTTTCTGTAGTGGTTGGCCTTGCCATAATTGCATGTACTGTGCAACGTGCGTTTCGATATACGAATGAAGCTTAGCTAGTGTCAGCTCTTTCCAAGTGGGAGTCTGCTTCCGGTCGATCCACCTGAAAATAAAATTTTATACAGATAGTAACTCTCTATTCCAAGAGCGATATTGCAAGGAGGCATGGGATGTTTGAGGCCAAACCTTTTTTGAAGTGGCGAAAGATTAAGACCTCCAAACACTTCAAAAGTTTTGGACTGGCTTCGCAGTTTGGTGTGATATTCTTGGGAAATGGGAACAGCAACCTAGGGGCTTGAGAATTAGCAAAAGAAGAAACAAGGAGATCCATTTGGGAAGGCAAAACAAAACGGAATTCCCCTTTTCTATTAATTGTAGACTCGTCTGAATGTAAGATTATATTTGATTGAGCTAATTATACCGTGCTAACACTCCCATGTTCTCTTCATGCAGCGACGATGAGACCTTCGATGTATGTGTGTATAAGCTTGTCTATTCCGCTACTAGAGCAAGAACAGAACCAACCAGACGCGTGGTACCCGTTACAAACGTCTGCATTCCATTTGATCGATCACCAATGGATTTGGCTAGTTCCATTGCATCATATACGCTTGGTTGAAGTGATATCTGAGCATTGGGATCCATCATCCTCCAAATCTCAGCATACTCTTCCTGGATATCTGTTGTGACCTTTCTCCTGGATGAAATTTCTAAAGTGACTTAGCGAATGTTGTATAGAAATATGAGACATACCATTATTTGGAGAGCCTATAGGTTCTCTATCAAGGGTGCTAAATATGACATGTTCTATTCGCAAGTCGCTGTCATGTAATGCTTTCCAAAGGCATTTTAGGAGGGCGGCTCCATCTCTATCTGAAACATGGCTGAAAATAAGAACTCGTTGAAGAGACAGGTTTTCACTAAAAAGGTATTCGTAAAAACATCCATGGCATAGAACAGAAGGCAAGTACCTTTGGTTTAAAGTGGTAGCCTTAGCAAACCACTTCGCTGCAGCCTCTAAACTTATCTCATTATGAGCTACATCTAAAAACCACTGGTGATTTCCATTCACGATTTGCTGAAATCGCCCGGGCCAAGAAAATTGCTGTATACCGCAGAGTATATCATCCGGGGTAAGCTCACGATGCTCTTTGGGTGCTTCATTCAAGGGTGCTTCGTTTAAGAAAGTGCTGGTAATGGCAATAGCCAGCGAGGCATTTACTTTTTGAACCTCTGGTTCTAGTACTGGCAACTCGGCTGGTAGAACAGGATCGATGTTAACAAATTTCAGTTCAACGTCTTTGTCCAGTGCTCGCTGTTCTAATACCCTGGCTGCTGCTGGAGTTTGAGGACTTGAAAAGGCAGGAGTTCTAGGCTTTAAAATGCCTCCTTTATGCCAAGCAATGTCTTCGATTGTTGGGCCAAGAGCTTCCACATGATCCATCCCTAAAGTGGTAATACCAGTGACAGTAGACTGTAAAATATTCGTGGCGTCGTACTCGCCACCGCTATGAGTCTCATAAATTGCAACATCCACCTCTTCCTGAATAAAGGTGTGGACTGACAAAAGCGTTAAGAGTTGAAGGTATGCAGGCAGACGGTATGAATTTTGCAATGCATGGCTAGATACCTTTTCCCAGACATAGAAAAAATATCTGGCAAAAGTCTCTTCGGAAATAGGAGTGAAATTGATGCGAATCGTTTCTCGAACGTCTAACATGGGCGGCGAGGTGTACAACCCAATTTTTCGTGGGAATCCGGTCCGTTTCCCATGTGCTCTAAGAAAAGAATCAATGAAGGCGCATGTGCTACCCTTTCCCTTCGTCCCTGCAATATGGATAACCTTTAGGCGCTTAAGCTCGTTGTCCTAAATTTGTAGTCAGCACTAGCGGAATACTTCTGTATAGATGTGGTACTGAGTAGCCAAGAAGCTCAAGATTTTCTTTCATCCCGCCCATACCATTCCAGTAAGGCTTTCTGTTGAAGCTGGCTCCATGAGCAGGCCTTTCTTTCTTAGGAAGGTTGCGAAGAATCGCTTTTGCACTCTGTTTCGCATTAGAAAGATGGTTGGGAGTTGAAGCGTCTATCATACCTGAAAGCTTCTATCCATCATATAAGTAGGGATCTTCCGGTCTAAGGTAGAATACAATTGCCCTGGACTTATTCAGGTTCGCATTCAATGTTTTTATTTTTTTCTCTTCTTTTTTCCTTGTCCCCTTTTTAACTTCGGGTCTACAATTATCCGGGATCGACTTATGGGGTTGGGTTGGATAATCCCAATTGGGTAGTATCCAACTTTTGGGTTGTACCCAACCGACCCAACCCATTGGGTTGGATCATTGGGTTGGATATATTTGCTGGATTAGATTGCTTCTCTGGGTTGGATTGGCTGGGTTGGATTTCATGGATTGGATAAATCCGATCCAAACCCAACCCCATTCCGTGCCCTATCCGCCATTTTCTTCAATTCATAGACTGCTCCCAGAACAATTCACCGATGAAAAGAGGATTGAAGTTACCAATAAGTTTGTTTCTTCGTGCTCTTGCTAGTCCCTATCGAACTCAGCTCAGCGCAGCAATTCGTTCTAGTGAGATTGGCTCAAGCTTTCTTTTAGTCAGTTAGCGGAACAGTACTTTGGCTTGCCTACTCACTACCTGCTGCATTGTTATTGCCGTCCACAGATAGATTGGGTATTTATGACCCTTTGTATCAAAAGCATCCTTAAAGTCAAGTGTTCAAGCGCCGAACCACCAGATGAAGCCGAGCAATGGTGAGTGGAGAATCAAGCGAAAATTCATGGCCCTCTGCATTGCTAAATTAGTCGCCTTCGTAATATCCATTGACTGCTGCCTTGCACATCTCCCAGAAGTCAAGGCTAAGTTGGGTAAGATATACCTTGCGCTTAGCAGCTGCTGAGCGTCGGCCACCAAGGAACTTAAAGGCAAACAAAGCTCAAGTTAGCTGCTTCAAAAGCTAAAATAGAATCTAGCAATGTCGGGGAAATTATAAGGTTGGGGGATCAAGCAAGGACGGTATGTTCAGCCAGTATTTCAAAGGCATTGCTAATCATCGGTGCAGAGATTCGCGGATCCCTAAAGTCGATAGGAAATCATCTCGATTCAAAACAGTCTGGATTGGATAACGATACAGGCAAAAGCCATGGCACTCGAGGTATGAGCTCCGCTCTCCATCCCTATATAGTTAGCAAGCAAGCAGTCCCCGAGCTGTACGAAGCACAACCAGTGATTCTCGAAGAAGACGAATCAATACTCTCAACCCCAAAGCCGCTGTTGTTTACCTCCACAAAATATGGCGCTCGCCCAGCCTTCGACCCGAACCAGCTACTCCATCTCTCCAGGGGTGGATCAGGCTGCTTCATTAACGCAGATTTGCGTTCATTCGGCTTATCCAAGCAAGTTAGCTTGCTTACTCTTGCCAGCACTTCCCCTCAGATATGACGGAATCAGATCCTAGAGGATAATGAACCACTACCCCACTCTTTTCTTGAGTGTGGAGAGGAGGGGCGAAACCGTCTATGAACTTGGAAAAGACTTCCTCCTGGCCTTTGAAGAGCTCCCACGTCCTTATCATCACTATGTAGAGCTACCATACCTCACATTGACCCAGGAAATAGAACTGGTTGTGACAAGTTTGAGGAGTTCAGGCATGGCTCGCCACGAGCACTGCGAGGATCAGCTACAGCAGCGACGAGAAAAAGTAGTAGTAGAAAGGATAAGGGAGGCTGACGAGGGTAAGCTTACAGCGGATTGGCAAAATAAGCGGCGACACCAAGATAGGGCTGAGAAGATCAGCCCACGTCTTGCAAAGAGATGGCGGAAGTTCTCAAAGCCTATTCATGAGGGTCTAACGCCACCTCCTTCAGCCACTCGACTTGATGATGTATAGTCCGAAGCCGATTATGAGACTCCGCTAACTCTCGTAGGGTTACTGAGCTCAATGGCTGCATTCCTTTATTGTACAGTACAATCAATCAAACCCTCTTCAATTCAAACAATCTCCTGCTGTGGATCTCCATTAGCAATGCAGATATAACAGCCCTTCCGTCACAGACTATGCCTTCGACCTTGCGCCACTTCCCGTCCCCTTATCCTCCTTCATGTGCAACCAAATAAGCGAAATTACCCCAAAAGGTGAGATTTTGACCTATGCGCTAATAGTAATAACTCCAATCTTTATAAATTTGTCTTCGCAATGATTAAAAAGATTTGCTATACTAGTAAGAGCTAGCAACCAGTAGAAAAGGAAACCAAGAAAGCCTAGTTATCAAACAAAATAAGGCACGGAATAGTGGTTTAATATATGCTAAAAAAGGTCTTTAAATAGTATTGTTGGTACCAATAATGTTTGGAATGCAATATCCAATAGAATGTAATGGTCAATAGAATTTAGTAGTTAGAGAATGCCTATATATCTAAGAATGTAATAAACCCTAGTAAGGGCGTACGCATTCCTTAGAGTACTATATAGGCGTTCTACTCTCCTTAGAATAGGAGAACAACCAGAATCAAAACCATCAAAGCATCGAGCCACGTAAATCGTGACCCGTGTGCTGTGTGGTAGATTCGAACAATTCGAACGGTTTATCAGTAAACCGACAAGTATTGCCAATTTTTATAATAAATATTATTATATTATGAACGAAATTTTAAATAAAACAGAATACAGTAGGAAATCTTTACAAACAATTTAGCAAATATAGAAGGAAATTGTTGGGATATTCTCAGTTCGCCTTCCCTCGCCTACTTACCGGATTGGGACTAGCTCATGACTCATCGAGGCATAAGCATATATCAACACCACAAGCACGTAGAGAATAGAACTACATCTGAACCCAACTTGTTACTACTATTCCCTTGTCATCCTTGTTTTTCGTAATTGCAATTACCGGTGATACCTACAGAAATCTTTCTTTTCTGATTGGACATATCAAAAGCCTTGCGAAATCGGCCCTCCCGCACCCACCCTCCTTTCGCCGTATTACATCCGTGCCATCTCGATCTGGAACCCGTGTTTTTCATCCCCGAGGAAAAAGGTATAGCGAAGAAAATTGCACATGGATTATTGGTGATTAGGGCCGATTATTTGTCCTACGAGGGAACCGGCTATTATGTGAGTGTTCTCGGCAAGCTGTTTCTTGCTCACCTCAGTTTTAGTTTTAATCAACAAAAGCTTGAGCCGCGGAAGTTCAAGTCATCTAAAGATACATCGAAGCTGAAAGGGAGGAAATGGTGGAGATATTTTAATTCGGCAAGTGTTTTAACTTTTAGCTACTATACTTTGGTTGACTTGAATACCTATTTCTTCATGTGTAAGACAATCTGCTTTATTCATATTGGTAAAGGGCTTTTTATGAAAATATTCGATAGTAACTTAAGTAGGAGACTATTAGCTGATGCGCAGCGCCTAGGACTATTTTATAAAAAAAAAAAAATGCAAAGTCGCTTACAGAAGACATATTAAGGTTGCTAGTCAGGCCCATAGCCATTATATCATTTCATAAATCCATAACTAAGAACTCCCAAAAGAAACTCTCTGCTGCAGACAAAGAGTCCTATATAATGCATACAAAAGCCAGGGCAGCCAAATGATCCAGCCAAAAACTCTCTTCCCCTCTAACCCTTCCAAGGATTTCTGTGCATAGTATCCAAGACCTAATTATCCCATCAAATAGTTATCTTTAGAATCTCATCGAAAAGGAACTCTTCATACCATCGAAGTCATTTGTCTTGTCTTGTCTTGCAAAAGGGAAAAGAAACAAGAGCCGCTAGACACAGCCGATCACCCAACTCCAAGAAATGTATTATTACGGAAAGAAAAGAAATGAGCTTCCTCCCCCCCAATTCTCTCCCTAGATCAAAATCTACCTAATGCCTCGAAACGACACACCCACCACGGTTTCCATCCTTGGACACAACACAACCGCCTCTACTGCCGTCTTTCTGCAAATGGGAGCGGAGGATGAAAACCATTTCTGAGGCTTAGAGTTAGAAGTTTAGAAAGGTGTTTGAAGTAGATTGTAGATTGTAATTTGTAAATTGGGAATTGTGAATTGTTGGTGAAGAAGGAAAAGGAAAATGAAAAGAGGATGGATGGAGTGCGGTATTTATAGTTTTCTTGGCGGGTGGGGAGGAGGGGTATAGTGAGGGAACCTCTCGATATAGTCTCCCTTCTCCACTATAGATTATAGAACAAGGACATGACTGACACGCGGCTTCTGCGAGAAGACTTCCCCTATGGCTCTACCGACAAGAAAGATGGTGGTTCCCTCGGCGATATGGACTTCCATTCGGTAGTGTTTCCTCACTCATATTTTTCATCTCTTTCTCCGCATAAGACCGCGATAAAGAACCACATCGCTGAGATTGGGAATAGCGATCCTAGAGGAAGGGGGTCTTGAAAGAGTTGTTGATGTTATTCCCCTAGCCCAAAATCCCTTAATATTGTCCCCCTGGTCGCTTCATATTGTGCTCCTTCTCATAAAGAAATCCCTTGTCTCTTCTCACTCCGAAACGTCGAACTCCCTTTGACCCTTTAATCGCTTTACTAGATATCCGATGCTTGGGGATTCCTCAAGTGTCAAAGGAAGGAATTAAGCGAACCCTTAGTATTGTTCTCCTTAATATTGTACTCTTATCTGAAAGATTCCTCGGCGACGCCACATGATTTCAAAACATCAGCAGATCTAGAAGAGAACTTCTAGCAGATGTTTTCTTAATGGGAGAGAGAACAAGCGTATGCTGATAAATAGGTTCAAGAAGTTAGATCTGGGAGAGGTTGAAAAGGATTAGGGGCTTAATTACTCTAAAATTAGCCTTCCAAGGGGAAACAATTGGCTAGACCCAAGGGTAGCCAAAAGTGCACTTCGCTAGAGAAAGATGGCGATGAAGCTGTTGGTGAAGTTCTGCTTTGACCGAGGAGAGAGGAAGCAAGTACAAAAGAAATAATGGCCATCACATTAGGATCATTACGAGACGAAGAGGTATTCATTAGAAGTAAGACTTGATTGAAATGATATTATCTTTAGCTTTTCCCTGCCATGTCCTAAACTTAGTGGCCTAATAAATGCTATGCTAAAATGCAATTGGAAAGACGCTCACCCCAAAGTCCACATCCCAATTCATCCCTCATTTGTAAATTATTAGTACATTCAGTTCATAACACATCAACTCCCCATGCCATCCCTTCTTATTAACCATTACCAAGAGAGATCTTTCGTCCTAGCCCTGTAATCAAAATCCCCTTCCATGACACCCCTAGTGCCACATCTAAGGGTCGCCTGTCGTGTCTGTAAATTAAATGATATTTCTTTAACCATTACCCTTCTCTCACCATCTACTACCTGGTCTTTTGTCGTAAGATTATAGTCCTCTAAATTCTCCTCCTCAATTTGCATTATCCAACCACCTACATTTCCACACAATATAGAATCCCACATTCCCTCACGCCGGTGTGTAGCGGTGAGCAATCGAATAGCTTCTCTTCGAGTCTTCCGATTGCGACATTTGGTTGCGACCACGAATAACGGGGGAATAATGCCGAGGTCGAGGGCGAAAGAGGGTTTGATGTGTGAATAGAAGTCATTCTTGTAGGTAGAAGAAGGTCTATGATGCTTTGCTTCAGCATTCCGGTGACGGCAGGCTTCACCACATCGAGCTGATGCAAGGGAAAGTTCTTCGTCGACAACAACTTCTTGGGCGAGGCTGACAATTTGCTGAAATATCCCGATGAAAGCATCGAAATCCATTTCTGATTTGCTGAATGCCATCACGAAGAGGATTGTCATCATTAATTGGGTCATTTTTAAAACATTGATACCCGCCCGCTCCGTGTTGTTGACTCCTGGATACCGTCGATTCTGTAAAAGGGGGTCGAAGGCGGTGTTCCACTGAGACAGTTGCCTGCGAAAACCCTCACCATGGGATTTGATCGACGCGGGTAAAATGTTGTTCGGTCCGGGATGGTAAGAAGATAATTCTTCAGTAAACCGCAGCATCCTTTCGCAGAGGGCATCAAGTAGAGCACGAGCCTCTAATAAGCTCTCGAATTTTTCGGGGATGGAGGCATCCAGTGAAGATGTGGAATCCGTGGGTGAAGAAGGGGATTGGGGAGACGACGGATCTGTGGTTGTGCTTGGATTTGGAGTAAGACGAATCACCCATGGCTGCGGAAAGTGAAATGCCATATCGTAAGATTTTGCCTGGATTGCAAGTCGAGTGAACATCTGGACGAGATCATTTTCGACGGCGTCATCACGTCGTGGAAGGAGCGTATGCTTTCGTCTGTTTTGTCCTTGGTGGAGGAGAGTGAGGCCACCTCTAATGTGAGTGATGGCCCCGCGATGATTACCAGTAAAAGATTCATAGCACGTAAATAGCACACAGGTCATTAATTTGGTTCGTGCAGATGATGACTCGTTATTAGCAATGGACTTTTGCAATTGTTGTATACCTTGGATGTATTGACTTTGTGCGAAACGATAGTGACTCTCAGTCGTATCGTGGTGTGTAGCATTGCCATCTGGGGAACCTGGAGGAGATTCGGCGCCTTTCTCCAATGTTTTGTAGAGTGCGCCCAGAGCGACAACAGCATGTCTTATCGACGCTTCAGAGTGGCTTTCCTGGAGTACACTGCGCGTCCAAAACTCTGAGTCAAAGAAGCCCGATAACTCGCTAGCAGTATGAGTGCGGAAGACTTGAAAGTATTGGCCCTCCTCAAAGTTTAACAGTAGGCTAGGCGGGGGTCTGTGGACAGTTGGTGATGGCATATATTTGATAACGCTTGTCGGTCGAGCGGGTTTGGGTTTCTGTACAACATTGACCCTTCTTCTGGGAACCAAAATCCTACTCGGCGGAGATGAAGACGAGGATGAGGCAGAAGACGAAGAGCCCGGGTTATCATCTGCGGGACGAGGCGCGATTGGAATTGTGATATCGACCGGTCGATTTCGAGGATTATATGCCGGATATCCATCGCACGTCCTCCCAGACCGCACACATTTGACACACTGTGGTCTTGTTTCGTCGCATTTGACTCTTCGATTCCTGTTGAGATAATAATTTGGTGAGTGCGCAGCCAAAAAGGGGTCGGGAGAGCGATCAAGGAGTACTCACTTGCAGTTATTACAGCCAGTCTTGAGAAAAACGAGTCAGCAAGAAGTAAGGCTGGATAAGAGCTCTATCATCCTCTCCTACCTTGACTTTTGGTCGACTTGCTCTCCTCTGTCTTCCTGTTCTTCCCGAGTTTCCAATCATTTGCTTCAAGATTCCGTCCCCATGCACTATTTGCTGGTGTTCTCGATGCTTCTCTCTTGTTGTACCACCGGGTGTCCAGATGGTCCAAGGAGGCTGGCGGATTGATGCGGCTATGAAGCTCAGCGCAGAGTAAGTGTAGAGATCCGAAGCCTAAAGAAAGCGTTGGTCATCGTCGGCCATGGTTCAAAAAGAAAGGCAAGCTCTGGCTCTCAAAGAGCGAGACACGGGTAATAATAGCATGTGTGGGAGGACGTAGAATGGGGTGGGGTGGGAGAGAGAAGATCAACGGCAAGTCTTAGTTCTCGGGGTTCGATGAAGTGTTGAAGCACCTTCCCTCTTTAAGCGGCGCACCGTCCTACTATTAAGCCCAAGCGGTGCATCAAGCCTTAGCCGGACCTCTTCAGAAATTATCCATCATTTTATATTGTACATGTATCCCTTCATCCCTTCATCCCCGGTACTCTTCTGTTACTGTTGAGCTGAAATGGCTCGACCAATGCTTTCGCTGTACCTTCCACAGTCTCCTATACTTATTGGGGGCGTAGGTGATGGCCGAGAAACAAGAAGGTGTGGTTCGCACCCAGACTCCCGAAGCAAATTGCCTGGTGGAGATCCAAAAATGGTTACACCACCACTTTGCGCTGTCGAGCCAATAGAATGGCATATCCCGCAGAACACCAAAAGCCGTTTCTGCAGGTTACTCAGGGCGCGACTCACAAGAGCGGTTCCGACTGTCTTGTATGGATGGAAGAGTGAAATGAGCCAGCTGGCCGAATTACGTTTGAGCGGAAAACGGCTTTGCGTCACACTCTACCTTTTCCAAGCCCTAGGGAAACGTCATTTTGAGCGGGATCGATAGACGATTGTCGATTAATGGCGATGGAGGCAGGAATAGGGCTGGAAAAGCCGACAAGGCTGAATCGTGCAGTGCTGAAAATCCTGGTGATTTAGGGCTGACAGTCAGCACTTGTCTCTCCCCTCAGATCTGCACCATTCTTTTGGGCGCATGAAAAGGGCCGTGAAACTAGGTGGCAAATCACCGCAATCAGTCAATCCTGCGTCTTGGATTCTGCAAGTGAGAGCTTCACTGGATCCCTATTCGTACGTTTAGACGATGCGTGCTGTACAATGCATGTACGGTGAGGTGAGCCAGATACGGTTTATCCAATAGGGGTACTTAAACGAGCTCTTTTCGTGTGATTTGTGCTCTGAACCCCTGGAATCTTGAAACTCATAAACGGGAAAATGAGCTTATATGGAGCTTGTGTTTGCCGAGGCTTGACTCCCTCAACGCATCATCTGCCGTGATGTGTGAATGTACATTGTTCAAGGCGATCTGCGCAGAGTGTGACACGCAGTTGACATCCCTTTCCATTTATATCCCCCCGCCCTTCAGAAAGCATAATAATGACGACAGGGCTCTCTACAAGTTGTGACTGGGGGAATCGTTGTGTCGACGTACATAATTGAACTCCAAATGCGGCGTCTTTTGTATTACGCGGCACGTGAAAAGTCTTCTATGGTCCGGGTAGCCAAATCTGTTCTATATAAGAAGGGGTTGCCTTCGTAGCTTTTGCTCTCAGTTCATCTGTAAATGCAAATTTCACATTGTCAGGAGGGAGGATTACACTTTGTGATGTCACGTGCATAATAACTCAAGATATAGACATACCCAGCGTTTACACGGTGTAAAATCGAGACGAAAGATGGGTAGTCAAGCAGATTCATTGCAATGTTCCCTTTAGTAAATAATTCAGCCTAAGTTTGACAACGTAGACTGCTGGTAATATCACGTGGTCTCGCTTGATGGAATAGGAGGTCTGTCTTAGGGCTCTCTAAGACTCTCTTTGTCAGACTTAACTGTCTAGGTCCCTGAGAATCACTGAGTGGGCAGTATACTAATCATTGGTCATTGCTATTGTAGTTCGCGCAAAGATGAAGGGGCCGGTACCTCCTCAATTTCTGCTACAAATTTATTTTCCGTCCACTCAGAGATA
The DNA here is from genome assembly GCA_003988815.1 of Chlorencoelia australis. NCBI lineage: Eukaryota > Fungi > Ascomycota > Leotiomycetes > Helotiales > Cenangiaceae > Chlorencoelia > Chlorencoelia australis. The sequence continues at coordinate 271,941 of QYAN01000056.1, read as the reverse complement.
ATTCTCCGATATTAATGCTCCGGTATCCAATCCCAAGAACAACTTCACAAGCATGTTCCATGGTTAAGTTCGTCTGTTCTCCATAAATTGCGGCTCGCATACCAATGAACCTTGAACAACGGGATGTGGCGTGGCCTGGCCGCAAGACCCTACCAATCGCATCTTCGAATACCAGTTCAAAACGGCAAAAAGCTTCACTCCACGATGAAACTAATTTTGCGCTTGAAGAGCCCTACAACATCACTATGTATCCCAATCAAAGGAATATTTCCGGCCCGCTTTCTCTTAACTTTTTCTCTTTCTCATTTCTCGCCTTACTGTTTCTGCACAATCATCTAGAGTTGCGTTTCGTCTGAAAGGTTATACAAAAATTCTTCAATAGAAAGTTCTCTTTCAGATCTTCGATGTAGCAAAGGACATACCCCCATTCGTCTTGGAATACACCTAGGGTTTACATATCGCTAGATGTGAGTCTGTATGTAGATTCTGTCAGAAAGAATCCGATACAGCTGTCAAACTTAGAAAGGTTCGTCTCCTTTCATCCCGTGTCTTGTCTTGCAGGCTAATGAGATGATCAGCATGTGCTTATACACATCGGAATCGCTCAAGCGCCAAGCGGACGAGAAAGACTGTAAGTGCATAATCCTTCCGTCTCTTGCCTTCCCACAAGTTGTTTCGATCCCAGAACAATGGCTCCTCAGGCCTTTACCTCTAGCATCACGCTAGCAGACGAAAACGACGAAGCACTGACCCCCTACGTACCGTCCGTCTTCTGCCCGACGCTTTTTACCCCTGATCACTTTTTCCTTCCCCATCCCTTTCCTTCTGCTTCTACAGCTCTCTTGGATGATCCCTTCCAATTCTCAGAATCCTACTCTTTAACAACTAAGCCTGAGAGCTTCGCCACCATCGATCTCTGCGACTTCCTCTTCCACTTCAAGCATTCCCCTTCAAATACCGTGCTATAATTGCGAAATGATATTTGAGGAGTGGTGAGAACATATCATATGAAGGAAGTCTATGGAGTCTTTTTGTTCATGGATGAAGAGAATTGAGGTCTTGGATTTAGGGGTGGTATAGGGCGGGCGAATGATGCAGAATGAGAAGATATGGGTGGTTACTATGCAGACAAGCAAGGAGTTGGGAGTTAAAGGATTATTTTTTTTTGGAGATTGCATATCGAAAAAGCATTCGGTGGGTGTGAAAAGACAAATAGAAGATGAGCATCTCGTTAATGAAAGGGAGAGTTCAGAGGATTGAAGGAATGCTAATTTCAAATAAGCTTCTTGGCTATAGTGGTCGCGAAGTCACTATAGTGGGTGGAACCCCTGATTAATAGATGTATCGTTACTTAAATTTTCATTACAATTACCTCCACCTTATCAATAGCTCAAAAAGGATGACCCAGAAGTCCACTTTTTAGAGTCCAAGGATTGTGACAACGCTTATATCCTATCTAACGCTTAAATGCCCTTCCCTCAAAAACCCTCTATTCGATATCAATCACTCCACCACCACTTCACTTCACGATGCTACTACTCTACCAATCCACTGCTGTACAACTCTACGAATCCATCGCCATATGGTCTCGTCTCTCCTGCTGCCTCAATTGTACTACTATATACTAATTTCCCAAATTTAACTCACTATTTTTGCAAGGGAAGGTAAGAATACATTTGCTTTCTCAAAGAAAGATAATTGACTTTAGATGAGAAATATGTTGGTTCTGCCCCTCTAAGTTCCAAGATTCCGAATCTCGAGACAAGATGTGACAAGGAATTTTATGCTCGCCTCTAATAGTGAAATACGAACCATTTTCAGTAATCCTTTAATGCTAGAAGGTTGATCTGACGGCCACGCGGTTTCGGAACGGATTATCTGAAGTCCGCTCACATCACCTTCGAACGTCATTGTTCATCTTTGGAAATGCCAACGCTAGCAATGCCTGCAGCATTTTACCTATTTAGACCCGAAGACTACCGGCCTTTTTAGACTTCCTTTTTATTTCTGTTTCTCTCTAATTTTAGGACGAAACTACAAAGAATAGGTTGTCACACTTATTTTGGCCAATATCATTTCTCGGCCTCGAGAAATGAACTAAGCGAAATTTACCCCTGAAAGAGCTAATGTATAGGAGCCCAAGAGCCCATTCTCCTCCTCTCTTCTTCATCTTTAGTTTAGAATCTTGTAAAAGAATCCAAGAACTGTTTTACTTCATTCTTACGTTCGTCACATTAATCAAGTCAAAAACATAAAATTATGGTTTTTAGCTCTTATAATATAATATATATTATAATCGCAATGCTAGCTATACTTCCCATAAATGAGAGCAATCCCAATAAAATAAATAGTTACAATAACTCCTCCGCATAAATACGAGCAATTCCCATAAAACAAACAAGTCGCAATAACTCCTCCGCCATACATAAACAAGAGCAATTCCAATAAACCCAAAGCTGACATATCTAGCCCGTTAGCCTGAATGATGATGGCTTCCGCCTTTTCTATGTTTGTCATCCGTGATACTCTTGATCTTTTTTTCTGTTTTCCGCCTTTCTTCTCTCAGACAACTCATGCAGTAGCTTGTTGTTGTTTGAGGATTCCTAGTGATGACCGGGTTTGGTCCTAAGCATCGGTCATTAAAAATATCGTAGCCTGCTTGACAAGGTTGGATTTGATTGATTGTCCGGTTGCATCTGGTGCAACGCTTATTATAATGTTGACACATTTTCGATGGGAGGTATAGGTGTAAAGTTACGGGTTGTAAAATGATATATTTAGGTTTGCTGGATTTGGTTTGACTAGTTTGGCTGGGCAATAGGTTGAGTGGATGGGGATGAGAAGATGAGGAGATGAGGAGATGAAAGGAGTATGTTGGATGATTGAATGAAGAGATTGAAGAGAAGGAGTTCATTGCCTTTATACTAAAAAAAAAAGATACATGTCCTCATCCAACAAAATTCAATGACTAACCAAGCTACGCAGCGACCCATACTCTATCATCGATCCACAGGACTTTACCGTCGACCCACAGGACTCTGTCATCGACCCATAGGACTGTATCGTCGACTTTTCTTTTGACAGAGCTATGTGTTGGATTTGAAGTGAGTCCAATGTGCTAGCAACTCACCGCCAGGCACAACTTGGACCCAGAATTGGTATCCATGGGCTCAAGCTACGGGGAAATTTAAAACAATTACGGAGTAAAATTATGAAAACTCATAAAAGTTGCCAATAGCTTCACTTGGCCATATAAAATTTAAGCGAGAATTAATAGAGATGTACGAGCAAGTGGGTACGTACCATTGCGCAGCCTAGGTGAGACAGGCCGTTGGAGCAAACCCATAGGCCTAGCCCTATGCATGTTAGTCTCTCTGGCGTGAGCTTGCAAGCAAAGGTCCTTTGGGGGCTAGACTGAAGTTCGTTTCGTAGCCTACGTAAGCTTCTCTTTAAATCCATCTCGTTTAATCTATATTGAATCTATATTTAATCTATATTTAACCTATCTTAATGTATTCTATGAAATTTACTGTATAATCTTTCTTTAATGTAACGTTTATGTGACACGAACACTGGCTTGAATTCTTAGAATCCTAAACTAAAGAGAGAAGGAAAGAAAAACAAAGTTATGGGATGCGCCGACTCAACACCTATAGTACTCTAATAAGTATTTACAGAGCCAAGATTAAGTCAAATCGGTTAGAATTATGGCCTCGGCCACATAATAGAGGCAACCAGCACGACAAAACACCAAATCAATTTAAGAAATCGGCCCTTTTATCTGTTTATGATGCAGGACCACGGCCTGAGGGCGTTTAGTAGAACCGCTAGTACGATACGATCGATTGAAAAGCCCCTTCGGGTAGCGGTGCACAGTTTTTAGCGGATATCTTTTCTCCTGGTTAATTTCGGTTTAGAAATTTCATATATACGGTCTTTTGGAGCACTTTTGTAAGAGATATTCTAGGAAAATAATATATGCCATCTGGATAGTAGCATCGATTGAAAGAACCTTACTGCAGAGGCAGGCCTACTACCGGGGGGGGGGGGTTTCTTAAAATAGGTAAAAATATAGTACCTGCTTTTTTAAAACAAATTTCAGAGTATATGATATATACTCGACATGCCATATAGATAAAGGTTAGGAATGAAGGGAAATCGCACTAGTAGGAAGGCCAAGTAAAAGTAAAGGAGAGCAACCTATATTAGGGATTTCTGCAGATTTAAGGTATATGGAAGGAAGTAGTAGAAGGGAAAGAAGGAAAAGGAAAATTTGAAAAATAAAGGTAATATCTTAATTATATAATAAGAGGAAGAGCCTGCTAGAAATTTGATTTCTAGTTATTAGAAGGAGCAGGGAGGCCTGGGGCCTTGGCCTAATAAGGAATCCCTGCTCTAAAAATATATACTATATAGGGAAAAGTTGGTGGCCCTAGGGCTTTGCCTATTTAGGACCCTTACCTTTGAACTAGGGATTATTATACGCTATAGAAGCAAACTTATAGAATGGCCGCTCTTGGCCAAGATCTAAGGCCTGAGGCCTTCGACTGATATAGCACGCAAATAGAATAATAATAATAAAGAGAAAGCTACTTTCGAGGTTATATATGAGGCCCTCGGGCGTTCGCTTGGTATTGATCCATTAGGTGATAATTTGGCTTCTGGCATTTCTCGACCGGGTCGAAAAATTTATTCCTCGAATGATCTATTCCTTCTAGCCTGAGAAATCAATGCATGTCTGAAGCCTTCAGGCACCAAACCGGCACAATAAAGGGAAATAAAACCACCCGAAGTAAATCCCTTTAACTACCAAAACCCATTTACTTCATTGACGTTTAATTAACCAGAGAAACCATCGCTTTCCCGCTCCGCAATCCGTAAAACGCCTTTTTATACTGACAATTAAATTGCCTTCTGCACATAACCTTCTGCCTTAGCTCTCGCTGCAAGTTGTGGTTCTATCTTCTCGAATTGCATCCCTGTGAGACCGAGGCCTTTTTTATCGTGTAGGAATCTTGGTGGCAGCTATTTTTCCTTCTTATTAGCCATCGTCCCCACCCCCTTCCCACCAAAACCAAAACTCGAAAGAAGGGAGACAGAATGAAAGTAAACTCACAATCCGACTACTAATCTCCCTCGCATCACTCAAAGACTGCCTACTCCTATCCATACAACCCCCCAAAACCCTCCAAGCACCAAGCTCATCCAACTCCCACCTCCTCCTCTAACGTCAGCATCTCACTCTTCACTGCTTGCATAACCCTATCTATAGTCCTAATATGACTCTCTAATATACTTAAATGTTTTTTGAATAGCGCTCCTTATTTGGTATGTATGGAACGGTTGATTAGTGGTCTGAGGGGTGTATTTGTACGTAAGGGATTGAGATTGACTGGGAGTTTGGGCTTGCGTTCGCTGGGAGGTTTCTTCTCTTTTTGGGGGCGTTTGGAGAGGTGGGATTTGGTGAGAGAGGCTTTTTTCTCGCCTTTGAGTTTTTGTTTCGCGGTTTTGAGGGACACATTGGTGGAGGAGGCGGTTCGCGCCATTGCTGTTGTTGATTGGTTGAGTTGTATGCGTATGTTAGATGTATGTAAGTAATTAAATTCTTCTCGGATGTGTATGCGTATGTGGAATGTAGAATGGATGTTAAGGGGAAGGTCTTGTGGTTGTGATGTGCAAAAGAAAAGTCGACAAATAAATTATTTAGAGCGGAGCTTGGTTCGAAAAAGAAGGCTGGGGTCTGCGCACGTGATCAGCATGTCTCATCACTTCTAAGGTATACTGTTGTAAGACACTATTGAAGAAGTTCAGACATAGACATAGAGTTGAAAATACTCGAGCGTTATAGTTCAAGAGAAACCTAAGCTAAACAAGGTATCTACCTATCTCAATAATCCAGGATTAACTAACTTGCTTCCTCCCCAATCATCTCTCTCATTGTTCATCCCATTTTATACCGCCCGGACAACGAACTCATTAAGATTAAGAAGAGAATCCCAGCGCCATCGAAGTCACACCATAGCCTGCTCACTCATTGTCCTCGCCCAAAAAGCCCATCAACGCTCTAATCCCTCCAGTACCCAACCCACCCCTCGGGTATGCTACATAAACACCCTCTTTCACCGTCCCCATCTTCTCCCTAAACTCACTCTTCCCCTTCAAATTTGCATTTTTAATAATCCCCTCGTACGCCTTCTTCAAAATCTTCAATCTATGTTTCCCAATATTCCTCCCTCCTTCAATCTGCGGCAACGCGCCCGTTCCGAATGTAACTCTCGAGCATGAAGAATCTGCTGAAACGAGAGAACGAAGAGAGTGTAAGATAAGAGACTCGATAGTACCAGAAGGCGCACCAGGGAACTCGAGAGAGAATTTGATTTGGTAGCCGTTTGCAGGCGCGAGTTGGTGAAGAACAACTATAGCGTGTATTTTGCCGTCGTCTTTTCCGGCGCCTTCAGGAGGAGGACCTTGAGCGTAAAAATAGCGACGATGGGCTTCGTCCATCCAGGGTCTGATTTCGGTGAGATGCACTTGTGTTCCTTTTCGGTTCTTCTGCCAGTCCACGATGCGAGCATCGATTTTGCTCTTTAATTCCTCAGAGATTGGCTCTCTAAATGGAAGGGTAACATTCTTCACACCTTCTTTTTCGGCATGTCGTACTTTTCGTGCCAAATCGTTATCTTTGAGGGCTGGATTGTGACGAGGATCAGCTCGTTCTTCGGCAATGCAGGCTAGGGTTCGCCATTGGAATTTCTCGGCAAGATATTCTTCTGTCGAAGGACCCATGATCAACCAGATAGGTTTGAGTTCTTTGTAGTCGGTTTTGAGGAATTGAAGGAATGCGGAAACGATTTGGGGGGTTTGGGACCTATCGCAGAGGGGTTCTCCAACGATGATAGCGAATGAGCCATGAATAACATATCCTTGAGCGGCTCCCGTCGAAGGGTGTCTCCATACATGGTAGCGTTTATCGAGCCAGGACGTGTTGGCAGCATCACCATAGTTAGCAATCAATTTCTCCAGAGGTTGAAGCTTTTTTGGTTCAGGCGTATCAGGATCCACTTCTTGGTTATCCCATGGCGGATTGAGGGTGCTGGCTTCCTCGTGACGGAGGACAACAGTGGGAGGTTTGGCGGGGAGAGATTTGGGATCCCGAGGGAACATAGAGGCTAGTCGAATATTTCCTAGGTTGAGGAAAAGGTAGGTAAGACGTTCAAGACCAACACCACATCCTGCATGAGGAGGAGCTCCCCATCGGAATCCTTCCATATATTCGGGCATCGTGTCTGGTCTGACCCCCTTCTTCTTCATTTGCTTCTCGAGGAAGTTCGCATCATGAATACGCTGACCTCCAGATACAATTTCTTGACCACGCATGAAAATGTCGAAAGAGTTGGTAATCCTGTCATCAGATGGATCGGGCATGGTGTAAAATGGTCGAGCGGATGCTGGGAATTTATCCAAGATGTAATAATCAGTCCGGAGCTTCTCCTTGACGATTTGACCCAATCTAATCTCTGCCCTAGTTGCCAAATCTTCATATTCTGAGGGTGGATTTCCATCTTCATCCGTCCATCCATCATCTTTCAGCATCTGAATGCCTTTCGCGAAGGGGATTCGAGGGGTTTCTTCTAGCCATTCAACCTTGGTGTGAGGATAGAACTGGGAAATGATCTCGATCTCATTTTGATATCTGTCGTAAATTCCCTTCCACAAGTTCTTGAACATGGCATCAATGACATCTAAAGCTTCATGATAATGCTCTTCCAAAGCCATCTCGAGATCCAATCCAGTATATTCCGTCAAATGGCGGGGGGTGTTGCTATCTTCAGCACGGAAGACTGGACCAATCTCATACACTTTCTCGAAATCAGCAGCGATGCACATCTGCTTCGCAAGCTGAGGAGATTGAGCCAGAAAAGCCGGTCTCCCAAAGTAATTCACCTCGAATACAGAAGCCCCTGATTCAGTGGCACCTCCTTGTAATTTGGGAGTGTGGATTTCGAGGAAGCCTTGTGAGTCGAGGTATGATCGGAATAGGTTGCAGATACCAGATTGGACGCGGAAGATGGCTTGAGAAGGGGCTGTTCGTAGGTCGACAATTCGGTTGTTCAATCTGATTCGTTGAGGTAATGAGCGTTGATGCTTAGAATCCACGGAGCCTGTAATAGTCAGAAAGGCACTTTTACTTTTGGAAAAAAATCTTACCCTTGCTCGTAAACTTATCCCCCGTTAAGCGACTCAGGTCGTTCGAGTTTCGAGTTTTTGATCGATTCGTATTATCTCCTAAAGACGGACTCGTTGGCGTGGGAGACGCTGGCGATTTGAGGTCTGGAGAGGTAAGTGATGAATCGTCATCTTCATCTTCAGGACTTTCATAATCCTCTTTGTCTTCCTTGTCTCTGTTGATATTCTCTGCATCGTACACAGTAAAAGGGACATTCTCCGATAGTTCCGTCACTCTGTGTACCTCATAAACCTCCAATTCATGATCGTGAATAGTTGCATTCTTGACTTTCTGAATTGCTTTTCGAACTTTGGCATGGACAACGACAATAGTTTCGCTGGGGTAATGCTCGATACTTCGTACCATCTGGTCCGAGATTGTTCCCTTCGGCTCTGCATCTATGCAATATTAGCCCGAGCACACACCTGTCGAGGTCTCAACTTACCATCAGTTATATCTTGGGATCGGAAACTCTGCAAAACTCCTTGGATTGTAATGGTTTGCTGACGGAAAACGATAAACACCAATTTTGCACTCATTCGACGAAGGGTATGCATTCGAGCTCGAAACGTGATGATTTGACCACACAGTTCTACTCGAATCGTTAGAAGCAAGTGTTAGAGGTAGGAAATGGAAACACTTGCTGGCAAATTCAACTTCTTTGAATAAAGTTCTCTGATCATGCCTCCAATGTTTGCTCATGTTCATGCTGAACGGTTTATACAGTTTCGTGAGTTCTGATGGCCCCTCTTGTATAAATTTCTCATCCTCTATTCTCGCCAACTGTTGCTGCTTCTTCGCATCTGCCTTTGCACGCTCCCTACTTAAACTCCGTCTCTGCTTGTTCGCAGCAATGATTTCTCGGCTGAGCCGCTTCGAATTGAGGGTTTGCGAGCCATTATTCGAAGTCGATTGGACCGAGCCGTTTGTCGGTGTGTCGGGAACCGAATAACTATTCGGTGTGGATGTGCCATCAATGCCTTCTTCTTTGCTAGGGTCTTCGGTGCTAGTATCAGAGGAGGAGGTATTGATCGTCTTCAGTTTGCGAAAAGCCTTCTTGAGGGAAGACATGGCGGTGGTTGAATATGGACTGGAAGGTGGTCGGTGGGGGGGGGGGATGGAGTGCTGAGGGTTGAATTAAGTTGCAAATGCAGCCAAGCAGCTGTGTCCAGCTGATAAAGCAAGATGCAGATGTTCAATATCAATGCCCAGGACGAGGGATCGGTAAGTAGTCAAGTTTTGCTGTTATAACTTGACAACAGAGCGGGATGCTCGGACGGCGATAGCAGTGAAACCAAAAAAAAACAGGAATCGGATTGGAGAGGGAGATCCGGAACAGCCGTAGAGAGAAAGCTTTTTCTTGGCAATAGAAAAACACCTCATTCGTTGGCAAAGCGCTACTACCAAGGTAGACCTACAATCAAACAGTTTGCATGATGTCAAACAATTTCCCTTATGATTAAGCTTTCCAGTTTCCTCGTCCGTACTTTGTATGCAGGTGCAGGTTTCGGCTGTGGAGAGATGGAGGGATGGATAGATACGTTTTCTTCCGGTTTGTACGTCACATCGTAGCAGAAGGAGAGAGCACGGAGGGGTCTAGAACTGCAGCCAAGGGAAAGTGCTTACATAATTGCTTGTGGCTTTGCCAAGATGTGGCTGTGAAGAATGGTCATCCTCCGTCCCATCGCTTCGTGCCATATAATTGAGGCATCGATTTATTTACCGGATTACGGAGGAAAGCCCCGCCCCTTATCGGCCCTGATTTTACGGAATGAATGACGTCCTTGCGGGGCGGAGTTTCCTCCTGTTTCACCGTTTCCCCGTCTTTTGCCCCCACTCGCCCACTCGTCCTATCTTCTCGATCGATCTGACGAAATCAGGGGTCAACTCTGCATCAAGACATACGAATGAGCTTTGCCATCGGACAAGATCAAATACTTGCATACAGACTACGATGAATCACGAATAAGATCCCCCCCCTTTATCATCACACATCCCCCCCCTCCTCTCTCCTCCCCCTAATCTATCTACTTATGTATCTCTCTAATCGTCGGTAGATCCCTCCCTCTTTCTATCTTCTCAACCCCCTCCCCCTCTTCGAAAATGAGATGAGTATCTTCGACAACATCCTCTTAGAATACTTCTATTTACTCATGAAAGCCACAATCTGGAGGGCCTTGATGGCCATAGGAATGAAATTCCATCACTACGCCGACCCCAAACCGCCAAGACCCAACTTCAAAATCCGCATCCCATCCCGTCTCTCCCCCAAACGCGGCTCCTTCAAACTCGTCTTCTACGTCCCAGAATCCTACATCCAGTCCCCCGACGAGTGCCAATTCCCAGTCGTCGTGAATTTCCATGGCGGGGGCTTTACGCTGGGTACCGGCACCGATGATGCCAGATGGGCTGCTTGCGTGCTAGAGAATGTGGATGCCGTTCTCGTGAGCGTGGAATACAGACTCGCGCCCGAATATCCCTTCAGCACTGGCGTGGAAGATTGCACCGACGCCATCCTATATCTGGCCTCCCACGCCGAAGAATTAAAAATCGATCCCCATCGAATCGCACTCTCGGGTTTTTCCGCAGGAGGAAACTTCGCTTTTACGGTCCCCCTTCTCCTCTACGATCTCCTCCATAATGCCGGCAAACGCGCTCTCATACCACCACATCCATGCCCCCCCTCACAAAACGCATCCACAACCTCTATTCACCGCCCCCTTCTCATCCGCTCTTCATCGGCCTCTGCCTCTACACATTCCATCCAGAAACTTCCTTCTTTAGAACCCTCCGCTTTGGAAATATCACAATCGATACCAGCTCTCTCTCTCCTCTGCATCGTATCTTTTTACCCACCCGTCGACTTCCGAGAATCGCGCGATAAGAAACGAGCCACAAACCCACATCCAAAAAAGAACCTGCCGCCTACATTGACAGATTTATTCGATAAATCATATATGCAATCACTCTCATCCCTCGATATGACCGACCCCTATCTCTCCCCCGCTGCAGCAACCGATTCCTTCCTCTCCGTCGCCTACCCAGAACACATCGTCCTCTACACCTGTGAATACGACATGTTGAATGCAGAAGGTGTCGCATTCGGAGAACGGTTGGCTTCCCCTTCTATAGGGAAATCAGTGAAAGGCGGCTTGATAAACTCCGTTCCACATGCTTTTGATAAGAAACCAAATCCATTGAAGTTCCCCAAGGCGGCCGACAGATGTTATAGTGAGGCGTGTGCGGAATTGAAGAGACTGTTTGGGATGAGGGTCGACGAGGAGGAAAGGAGGCAGCTGGATAGCGTGAAAGAGGTGGATAGATGGGGGGAGGGGACTGCGGTCGAAGGGTTGACGAAGCAGGCGAGGGAGTTGATGGAGAGGACGAGGATTGCTAGTCCGGTTAAGGGGGAGGGTGGTGATGAGAGTAAGAGGGAGAAAATGAGGAGTCCTCTGAACCAGACGATGAACGTAGATGAAAATGGAGATGTCCAGCCATTGAGCATTCAGCAGGGGAAAAGTATAGACGGATTGATGAAGGAAGAGAGACAGAATTCTTCATAATAGATGCATGTGCATGGATGACTTTCCCGCAGATTCCATGGATGTTACGATAATAGACTTTCAGGAGAGGTGAGTACGATATAATAATAGATGGGCAGTTTAGATCTTACATTTATAATGTATAGCAGACCAGAATTCTTCCTTGACCAACTAAGTGTTTTATAATGTTTAGCAGACTAGAATTCTTCCTTGACCAACTAAGTGTTTTATAAACTTCTGCTTCCTATGATAGATATCCTTACTGCTTCTCACCTCATACGAATAAGAATAGACAGATATCCAAGTAAACCCAATCTTTAAATATCCAACTTTCCTCTTTCACACATGATTATAATCTTACCTTCGATCCAACCCCCTTCTCCTTTAACTCTCTCCCATAACTCTTCTTCTCCTCAACATGCCCAACTTAATATAACTAGAAGGCGGCGATAGAGAATGGCATGAGGTAGTGATAGTCCGAAAAGTAATCGATTGTGGAGATAGAAGCAACAGGTCCTAAATCATAAGGACGTCCTACAAGACTATGGCTTGCAATAAAGGAGTGATACTACTTGATGTGCAGGACCGAACTTCCACTACAGCGGGCTTGTTCCTTGTTCCTTGTTCCTTGTACTATCTCACAATATATCACAAACTCAGGGCAAAAGAGGCACGTGTTGGAACTTCTTCATTTGTCAAGTATCTAGTCATCTATTCACGAAGATGCTCTCTACTTTACACATACACACATAAGCAACTCGAAAGCTTATTATGCATGCGTTTCTTGTCTCGAAATCCCAAAATCTCACGCAACTCCTCTTTTCCACCCATGTACCGTTTCTCATGAATGAACTCTTTCCCTCCTAGAGCAGGAGCTTTAAAGCTACCATACTCAAAAGTATATGCTTCCACTAGAAAGCATAGTTATTTTCATTTCTTTCCATAACTCGATATTTCGACGACTAACTCTAGAGATCAAGGAGCTTTCAAGCAACCAAGTCTCGCCAAACATCCAAAACTCCTTTTGAGAGATCGAATGAACGCCTGTGTTATTGTGATGGGGTTGTATGATGTTGTGATAGGTTCGATGTGCCACGGAAATATTGGGGGTGGTGAACAAAAAGGGAATACATGACGGTGAATCTTTCGCTAATCGTGGGTCACATCGGAAAACTGGGGAACGACGGGTTGGGGGTTCTCGTAAAAGGGGAACATTGGGGCTGTGCTGGGGTCGTATGGGAAGCGAATCGGTAGTGACAAAGTGTCAAAATGAATTAAGAGGGCGTATTTGGTGCACAAGTGGAAGAAGAACCTGACCGTTCAGGTAAGAGGTGTTGTAAACTTTTGTTTACATATCCATTGAATCGCTGTTAGGAGCAGCAAAGCTGAAGTTGCCAGTTTCTCCATTGGTGGCTTGGAACCCAAAGGTGTTGCCAACTTGTTGAGGGAATTGAGACTCCTCGCCACCCTCTTCCTCGTCGGAGAAGTACTTCTCAATCATGTTGTACGCCTTCATGTAAATCTCCTCGTTTGCATTGGTCTGGCAATCGTGGATCTTCTCCATACCATGGCACTCTTCAATAAACAAGGCGTATCTGTTGATACTCTCGGTACCCTCGCCAGCGGCATCCTTGTCCATCTCTCCGACCTTCAAGATATTTTCAAGACCATCAAGAGCAACTTGAATGATCTTATTATCAGGGCAGGCAAGGAGATCACACAGTGGCTTGATGCAACCTTGGTTTACCAAGTAACGGATTTGATCGGGCTTTTGGAGACCACCAGAAGTAGCATTAGAAATTGCCCAGCATGCTTCTTTTCGGGTCTTCAAGTCGCCGTTGGACAAGAGATGGATGAGAGGAGGAATGATGTTTGCATCAATGACCGCTTGAATCTGAGTAGAGTTGCCAGCAGTAACGTTCGAAATGGTCCAGCAAGCCTCCTTGCGGATGCCATCCTTTCCGGAGCTCAAAAGAGATAACAAAGCAGGCAGAGCACCACAGTTGATAATAACTTGGGTCTGAACATCATCACCAGTAACAATGTTACCAACAGATCGAAGAGCGGGGGTTTGAACCGAGGTAGAGGCATGCATCAGCAACTCAACGAGACGACGAGGAATACCAGCTTCAATCACAGCTTGGATCTTATCATTGGCGCCATCAGAGAGATATGAAATAGCCCAGCAAGCATCAATCAAAACTTCATCGTCAAGGGAGTAAACAAGCTTGGCCAGAACCGGCAGAGCGGGTAAGATCTGCTGTAGATGTAAGCTTAGTATCAGTGAGAAAGGGAAACGGGGGATCCTACGGTATTCCAATCAGGTTGAGGAGTTTTTCCACGGCAGAAGTTACTCAAAGTCCAGGTAGCATTGCGAAGCATACTAAGCTTTCGGCTGTCACCCAAAAGGTTCAACAGAGGCTTGAGAGCACCACATCCCAAAACGTAATCTCGGCATGATGGGCTATCACCAGCAATGTTACCAAGAGCCCAAACAGCCTGCTCCCTGACATCGGGCTCATGGCTTCCAAGCAATTCAACAAATATCGGGACAGCACCAGCTTCGATAACAACTTGGGTTTGCTGAGCAGAGCCAGATGCAATATTTGTAAGAGCCCAAGCCGCCTCGAATTGTACCAATGTGTGTGGGGATCCAAGGAATGTGACGAATCGAGAGACTACTCCAGTCTTGATAACCTCTTCGATGGGTGGGTTTCGCTCTTTAGAAAGAAGCTTTCGGAATTTTGTTGTGGCTTGAATTTGCAAGTCGATTTGTTCGGAGAATACACCAGCTACCATTTGTGGGAGGTCTTCATTCAACTATATTTATAAAAAAGGAATCAGCATGATGTGCAAACCACAACAGGGTATATCCATATAGTGTCTCGACGGCAGCCGTACCGCACAAGCGAAAACACAATTATCGCTAGGCTATTACCCCACCAGGCAAAGTAAACAGAGGGCGGCGGTGGTGAATTCATCGTGATTGATGACATGTGCCATGGAAGATCGATGCGATAGAGGACCAGTAGGCAGAATGAATGCGCAAATGACTTACCTGGCTCTCGGTAGGAGCAGTGTCATCATCGCTGTCCGGTTCGGCACCCAGAGAAGCACCTGGTCGTGAAGATGTGTCTCCTCCAGCAATGCCTCTTCTCTTGGCGAGGTTTTCCTCACGCTTAGCCTTTCGGATCTCGACTTGCTGTTCCTCGCGACGACGTCTCAACTCCTCGGGCTTGAATGTGTTCTTCGCCTTGAACTGAGTTCGACGGTGTTCTGGGATGTAGCGTTCAGCCATGATTGTGGTCGTCAGACAGAAACGAAAGATTGTTGTGCGAGTATTGAAAGAAGATGGAAAGATATGCGGCGGAGTATGAGTCTTCTTATTATAGTAGTGGTTGGTGGATTGAAGAGTTGAAGAGTTGAAGGGATGAAGGTTGAAGTTGAAGTGGGATGTTGAAGGGGGGAGGAAGGAGGGAGAAATAAATTGCAATCAAATGCGCCTTCTTTCTTTCCTCAAAGACAAGGCGTTAAACAAAAGCGTGACTTCCGCAACCGAGCAGTATGACTAAGCCCCATAAAAAGCTAGGTAAACATAGTCAATAAACGGCTAGTCGCGTTTATCCTTGGAACGGACGTGTTTGGTATGAAATCAAAATGCGTTTGCTTACTCTAGACCTTCATATTCATTCCAGCGGTTGGTCACTTCTCACATAATAGCATGTGAAATGGGGAATGCTTGTATTACTAACTTAGCATATGACGGCGGTTCCTCTTGATAAGATTTCCTTTTGCCCCCCGAGTAGGTCCTCCTTATTGTGGAGACCCTCTCTCAATTAGGTCGACATGACTAGCAATCAGTCCTCCAAAACGCTCCTCACTCAAAATATAGCTTTACCTCTCGGTTTTGAGAGTAATGCCCATCTCCTTGAGCGGACGAGAACATTGTCTGAAGAAGAGTTTAAAAAACTACAAAGAGTCAACATCATCGGCTTCGTCAAAGATTATCGACCACCCATTACGACTCGCACTTCAGGTAAGCCGTGATACTTTCTAACCCGTAATTTTACTGACCTCAGGCTTAGAGTGGAAATGTGAGGTTACAATCATCAATCCTGACACTCAGCTTGGATCCGCTGAGATAACTGTCAGCCTCTTCTATCCTATAGAAAAGATGCCAAAAATCCACGGTGCAGGGGATGCTATTCTAATGCGAAATATGAAGGTAAGAAAATGATCAATCTCTCCGACCTATATTGTGTCTGACATCTCGCAGATTCAAATGTTTGGCGGCCGGACTGCCCTGTTATCAAGTTACTCCTCGGAAATTCATGTCCTTCTAGCCGCAGCCGTATGTGCATCACCAGCTTCCAAAGCTCCGTGGCTCTCACCTAAGGGCCGTACCCCAAACGCCATCGAGACAAGCTATGTCTTTTGGGCAAGTAAGCAAGACTTGAATCTCCCTACGGCTGAAGAATTCCAGGGCAGATCTATCCAAGCTATGAATATCAAAGACAAGTTCAAGCTGATGAAGGATTTGAAGCCTGATACATTCTGCGACATTATGGGTGAAGTCATCAAAGTTTTCGACTCCGGATTTGATATGGCGACCGTCTATCTTTCAGATTACACCCCTCACAAGGACTTTTATAACCACGTGTGGGAAGGTTCTATTGGAGAAGGCGGTCGTGACGGTGATCAATTCAATTATGCCAGATCTCGTCCAAAAACAACAGACTGGCCAGGTCCATTTGGGAAAATGAGCATACAACTTACTTTGTTCGACGGACATGCTACATTTGTGCGCGAAAATGTGAAAGTCAAGCAGTGGCTCTTGCTGAAGAATGTCCAAATTAAATTTGGCAAAACTGGAAGTTGCCTTGAGGGTTTTCAACGTGGGGAGCAGCAAGGATTTGATGGCAGACACCGGATTCTGATCATGAAGCCTGCTGATGAACCAGAAAATAATGATCCACGATGGAAAGAAGGTCTGCAACGGAAACGCGATTGGCAGAAAAAATTCACAAAACAGAAAGAAGCATATGATGACGAGAATTCAGGAATAGGACAGAAGCGGAAGCGAGATGGGAAAGAGGGACCAGGTAGGAATGCCAAACAGCGTCGGAAAGAGAAGCGAGCTGCTGCCCTTGCAAAAGGCGATGCGATAGTAGCTAAGGTCGCCGAGAGATTAGACCTCAATCCTAATAGTAAGTATATCTGTCGATTGCTGCTGAAAGTCCATTAACCCTCCAAATAGTTCGATGCTCCTATCAGAATAGACCAATAATTCCACTCTCGGAATTCTTCAAACAAAGATTGCTTTCTACTCTCCCCGAACACTCTGAAATTTTGGCACCATTCACAGACTCAGTCTGCAGAGCAAACATTCGGGTGGTTGACTATTTTCCTCCAAATCTTGTGGATTTTGCTATTGGTCGCCGAACTAGTGAATTTGATATCCTATCTGATTACAGCGGTGGAGAAGAGTCCGACCTAGGAGAAGACATAAGAAGCTTTCGGAGTGGGAAGGGTGTCGTTGACAGAAAATGGGAATGGAGATTCGCTTTAATCGTTGAAGATGCCGATCCTCGTTCTTCCCATCAACGCATCCCACTACTAGTCGATAATAGAAGTGCGCAAATGCTACTTGGTTTTGATGAAGATGCATGCAAGTAAGTCGTCGCAATACCCTACCATTTTCAATTTCCTAACACAACATAGTCTTCGCACGAATAAAACAATACTGCAAAACCTTAAAGACCAACTCTTCAAACTCTGGGGTGAACTAGAAGAACAGAAATCTAGAATAGAGCAAACCAAAAAACCCACCAAACCTCCACCCCTTGAACCGCCATCATCCTCAATCTCACTCACTTCCTCTCCACCCCTAAAACAATACTATCTCGAACAGCCACCCGTAGACAGCGACGACGAAACACCCATCTCAAAACCACCAGTCTTAAAAGAACTTAATGGCAACTCCACTGTACTGAAGAGCACAACAACAAACGATAGAGGTCCAAATTCCGAAGAACAGGAGAAAGCTCTCTCGCAAATGGAAATTAGGAATAAACCGTTTACGTGTTGTATTAAACAATATGGTGTGAAGGTTGAGGAGGGGGATCCAAAGAAGGCGGATGCGGGGAATGGGAAGAGGTGGGAGAGGAAATTTGGTTTGTTTGGGACTATGATTTTGTGAGTATATGGGGAAGAGGAGGGATAAGCTAGGATTGATGTAGATGGGGATAGGGGCATATTGATGGAATTGTAGGGATTATGGATGTGAAGGAAGGAAGGAAGGAAAGAAGAAATGAATGGGCGATTCTGTTGGGACGGGAGAGGTAAGTGTAGCAATAGCTTGAGCATCTAAAGCGTTCTCTTTGCGAAGAATCACCCGGTCCGAGAATTAGTCTCCGAGAAATTTGAAAGAGCAACATTTGCAAAGATATATTAAGACGCAAGATATTGCTTTGACAACATAGACAACGACTCGTTATGATTGTGTGTATCTCTAATGAATAACTTTACATACATTAATTTAATTGCTTCTTAATTCAATGCAAGGCATCTACACTCCTCCTTTAGTTACTATCGTGTATTTATTTGGTTATGATAGAGGTGACCATGGTGATATAAGTTTAAATAAGCTACAACTCGAGATTGTTGAAGAATTGCTTTCCAGGAGCTTGCGAGGAGTTTGATGGGGCTTCTGCTGGCGGTAAATCCTGTAAGCGAGTAATAATATATTAATTTTCTTTCTTTCTATTGGTATCACCTTAGTGCACTGGAATGGAATTCATTGTTACTAGTAGGCTATAGAAGGAAGATCGTAAGGATCGAAAATGCTGAAGTAGCCAGCCAAGCTAATGACTCATCAAGGCACGTGACTATATCCCCTTTTCCCTGTTCCAACACTTTCTTTCTTTCTTTCTTTCTTTCTTCCCTTCTTTCTTTCAATCTCCTCCGTCACCATTAATCATCATTATTCATCCCATCTAATCATAATAGGCACAGCAGAAGGAAAATGCACACCATAAGGAATCTGATGATACTGAGACCCGCCACATAATTCTTGCATTTTCTGACATCTCGCTTGAACGGCACAGACGCAACACCTTCAACAACCGATCAGATTAGATTGGTCTCTTTGACCTCAACCCACAACTTTCGAAACCCGCACACCCGATCACCAGTTTCGCATCACTCTTTGACATTGTTTGATTTCCTGGGTTGGGATCCTTGTCCGGCTAAAATGTAGACCGGATATCCCTTCTCCTATTTCAGGCAAATATTCATATTGTGTCGAAATCCTTACCCAATGGAAAATGGTTGTCTGGCCATGAGGAAACAAAAACAAACGGCCTTTTAAAAGATTACTCCTGGATGTCGATCAAATTTTAGGCTGGAGGAGAGGCGAGGGAGGGGTTTGACATGCTCGGTGGGTTATGCCCTTATGGATGGCAGGTTTCATGCTTTCTAGGAATAGGGACTAACTTTCTTTCCTGCTTGTTCGTTCCATATCTTGTCTTCTTCATCTTTCGTCCATTCTTCTTCATTTCTATTCTTTAGTTTTTACTAATATATCTTTTAATTCCAATCACATGGTGTAGTCTCCTTACTCACCCCTTTGTTCTATTCATTCAAGAGCTGGTCTCGTTTTTTTTAATAATTTATTTATTTATTATATGGATTGAGAGAGTGAGTGACTGGTCACTGAAAGGAGGAGAAAAGTAAAGGAAAAAATGAAGCTTGTCAGGAGACTCGAGGTGATTCAATTGACTTCTTATGGCAAAAGAGATGTAGGAGATGCCATACCTGCAGCGAATTCCTCGTCTGCCTCTACCTCATCTGTCTCGTCTGCCTTGTCTATCTCGTCTACCTCATCTACCTCCTCTATCTTATCTAACTCGTCTACCTTGCCGGTCTCGATTCTCACTGGAGGTGTTCCAGCTGGAGCTGTTGCACCACTTGGTTCTTTAGCATCTGCTTCGCCTACTGTTTCTCTAGGAAGTGGAGATGCGGATAACCAGCCTACACCTCCTGCAGCGCCAGTGGGAGCTCCTTCTGCGAGCCCGACTGGAAATGGAGGAGATGACAATGATGAGGGTGATGATGATAATCTGAAGACTACTTCTACTTCATCAACAACATCTGTGCAACAATCGACAACTTCTACTAGCACAACGGCATCTGTGCAAACAACTACTTCAACCAGCATTGCATCCGTGAGTATCCAATTTACACATAGTATACTTGATGGAGAACATACTGACAAATGTATGAATTAGGAATCCTCAATAACTTCGCCAACGACCATTATCCCAGCTGTTGAAACCTCCAGTGCTCAGCCCCAACTGATAACATCATCTATAAGCAGCAACGCAGCAGCGACGTCATCCACTCCAACTTCCCAGTCTAGCTTTCTTCCCATCTCCACTTCTACCCCAATCTCTGTTCAAGCATCGTCTCAAGCAGCAACTTCCAGCGCAGCCCTAGCTCTTACAACCGCCGCGTCCTCTACATTAGCCACAATAGCTAGCACAGCCCTCTCCCTTCCATCAGACAACATTCCAAGCTCAATATTTGCTCCCTCGGCCGCAGCAGATGCTCTCGCTCCCGTATCTACATTTACATCTCTCACACCTTCATCTTCATCTTCATCTTCATCTTCATCTTTATCTTCATCTTCGTCTTCATCTTCACCGACATCCTCAAATTCAAGCGCGTCAAAAGTCACAATCATCATTGTTGCAATTAGTAAGCTGTCCATTTCCTTCCCACCTTTCTCCTCACCTCCCAAATTTTCATCCCACTCTCTCACAACCCAACTAATGAAAATAACGCGCCAGGCGGGTCCCTTTTCCTCCTCCTCCTCCTCGCCATCGCAATCCGGCGCATCGTCCGACCACACCGTCTCAAGAAAACCGGTCTCCATCAAGTTCTATCTGGACCGACGACGCCTATCGGCGGTGGCTTTCCACCTCTTCCTTCTTCTCAGGCTTCGTTCTGGGATTCTGATGTCGAGAGTATTCGGTCTTTGCATAATCCGAAGAAACCTTCTATAGCACAGATTAGCGGCAATGGGTATAATGGAGAGGGAGGAAGAGGAGGAATGAGAGATAGAGTACGCCAATCATTAGCTACATTTCCTACTTCCCTGGTTCCAGGGAGCTTTATGGCGAGAGGAATAGGAGGGGGAGAGAGGACACCAAGTGCTGAGAGAATGATGGAGAAGGATAGTGGCATGATGGATTGGAGTGATAGTAATATGGATGGAGAAAGAGAAGGAGAAGGGAAAACGAATGGTGTGATGTCGAGCGAAAATTCCTTTGCTGTGCGTTCTTCGGCGAATTCGTTTACGTAGTTAATGGGGATAGGGGGTTTGACAGCCCGCGGTTGGCGGAATGGCTAACGCGGGTCATGGGGAGTGGAATTGTTGATAGGATGGGATGGGAATGGAGTTAAGATTGATGGCGATAAGGGTGAGTGGAGATGAGGTTGGTGTGAGGGTGGGTTTGATGTCGATAGGGAGGTTAGGGATATATTGATGGAGGGAGGAGGCGGGTAGGAATTGCGGATGTGAAGGAATGGGGGAAATATTTCGCTTGAGACGGGAGAGGTGAGGGGCGATGGAGAAAGAAAGAAAGAAAAGCTAGAGTGATTCCATCTATCTACGGTTCTGAAAAACAGTATGCCTTGTTTTACCTGCATAATAGACAATGAAGGAGAGTTTTGCTAAATAATCATTAGATGTGAATAAGATAGAGAGAAGAGTAATAACCTATGGTTCTAGAGCGGCCTTCCCTTTGCGGAGAATCACTGAGAACTTTACGAAGGGAAACACTAATAGAGAGAGATAGTAAGAATAGAGCGAGCGATCCTAGCGTTAGTGCAAAGGGAAGGGGTATCTTGCGGATCATAGAGGGAAAAAGGCATAGTTCTAATTAATGAAGTAGGTACTAAGAAAAGGCTAACGCGATGTCTTTTCAGATGTGAGAATGAACATTTAGCTTTCATTAAGATCCAGATCGAAAATCCTCCATCCTCTTGCTACTATCTTCCCACCTTCAACCCTTGAAAATTCAGTTTCACCGTTCCCTTGAAACTCCCCATGTAATTAACCCCTCCCCGGATTTCTGTACATACATATACATACTATTACTTGGAACAATATTCTCCCTTTTAATTCCTCCGGGGGAAGGATAATACCTCAGGAACTATCACGAATCGTTAGATATTAAAGAGGTAATGCTTCAAAGACCTCGAAATATTTTTCTTCTCTTGGGTGGTGAGGAGATTGAAGAAGGGGGGAAGTTTTGGGCAGGAAGTTAGTTGGAAGGTGAAATTGGGAATAGTGCCATCAAGAGAATTTTTCCAACTCCAATGAATCACATTTCAAGAAGGCACTCAAGAATGTTCAGGGACCAGCAGTTAAGGAAAGACTTATGCACAACTTTAAATACAGAGAACAATGAAAACCTAATCCTCCTTACTACCTAAGAAATGAAACTTTTCCCCCTTTTCCCGCACTCGCACCCGCACCCAACTGCTAGGAATTGCCTAGTCTTAATCCATTTCTTCCCATCCAAAACAGTGACACGGAGATTTTGTAATCGTTGCAAACATTTATGCGCGAAACTTGACGCCAACAGGGGAAGCGGTAGCTGGAGTAGCAGCACCGGTAGCAGCAGAAGCTATCTGCATAGCAATGACACCACCGAAAGGACCAGCGTTGGAAGGGTTAACAATCTTAACGAGGCAGACACCGGATTGGCCTCCGACGGTACCAGAGCAGGTAGTGCCGGCTGGCACGGAGATGTTGATGGGGAAGTCCTCGTTGACGTTGGAGGCGCGCTTGATGATACCCATATTAACGAGCATGCGGGTGACGAAGCGACGTTGTTTAGGAGCGGCAATGTTTCCCCTGGTGCCTGGCACTTGGGTGTTGACTTGGAGCTGGGTACCGGTGGAGAAGGCGCCAGTTCCAGTGGGGTCGCAGATGGCCGTGTATGGGCCGGCTCCGTCAGTGGTGACGATGTGCACAGTTCCAGAGAGGGTTCCGCCTGGGCTGACTTGGGGCAGGGTGGTTCCTGATTGCGCCATCACGGCGGATATGTCGTCGAGAGTGTTAGGTCCGGCCTTAGTCTTGCCGAGTCCGTCAGAGGCGGCGGCCTTAGAATTGAAGACAGTGGTATCGACTTCAGTCTCTTTGTTGGTGCCTGCACCTGGAATAATACCTCCTTGGATACCGAGACCAGTGGTGTTTCCACCGGCATCACCAGTCTGTGATGTGTTTATTAGTAAGAAGATAAGACGATATGAAAGGAAGTTTGGTGGGAAGCTTACCATGACTGCGATCTTGCCATGGGCAGCAACAAGAGGGGATGCTATGAGAACGGCGAGGACGATTTTCATTTGCATATTTGCGGTTGGTGGTTTAGCTTTGGAAGGCCAAAAAAATATAATTAAATTTTTATAAAGATTGTAAGCGGTTACGAATCAATCGTAAGACCGTTGAATTGAACTGATGATTGGAAAAGAAGATTGAAGATGAGAGTGTTGATCGCTAATGCAGAGTGAAGGAGGGACTTGGAGCTCCTTTAATAGTAAAATCCCTTGGGGCAAATCCACTGATTCTGTTTCTAAGACGCCCAATCGGCACCGAGGTCTGCACTTCCTTGAGAAAGAACATGCCAAGATGGCTTCAAGGTTCCATCTTCTTCCCCTGGCTCAGAAGATGGAGGTAAGTTAGAAACGAAAGATTGTCTGAGCTTCGCATTACTGAGATGAACGTTGCTTCGTCAACAGCCAATTATATGCTGACATGATGTTGCATCAAAGCCAATACCCCAGCTGTCAGAAGGAAGTCCTTGAAACCATCTCAAGGGATGATAGGATGCTAGAGCGAAACTTGCTAATGGTGAGGCAACTCTAGTCAAGTAGCCTTGTTAAAAAGCTAGAAGAATCGACAAAGTCAAATGCGGAGAAGCTTCGATCGCCGAAACGTCCATCTCGGATGATCTTCAAGTCGAATCTCATCGCGCATGCACCCCAATTGAAACTGGAAATGTTTTCACCTTAACCAATCGCATCAGCTTCATGATCTGCTTTGAGCAGCAGAGTAGCCTCAAACAAAACCTCGTCTATTTGTCTGTGCATGTTTCCGAGTAGGGGACATATCGACTATCAGCTATGATGCCAGGAGAAATCGAAGAACGGTAAGCTTGTAAAACCGCTTAGAAACTAAAGAAAAAAAACTTATTATCACGACTTGATATCGGTATATTTTACAAGATAGAGCAGTAAGTGTAAGACCTTTATAACGACTCAAGCATCTAGAAGAAAGAAAAAAACCCGCAATATAAAGCTACAAATAGTATTGAAAAGAGAATGCTTTCTTGCGAAACAAGGCTTGCGGGAGATCTTGATGTGCAGATAAGCATGAAAACAAGCTTGCTGCAAATCTTCCTATCAATGCCACTTTCTATACGCTTCAATTGGAAACTTGTTTCGTCCTCTTGAAGCTAGGCGGGCAACTGCATGTGTGTAAAGATCTGATACGTGGGACTCCCAGTGGTGATCATATCCATCTACGCCTCTATGCTGGGAGTAGCAGCCAAGCCAAGCATTGTCTCGCAAGTCGTCCGCAAACCAAGTTTACTACAGGGTTTAACCACATCAGCAGATCAAAGGATGTAAGTCGATCCGCGGGAACAGTCGATGATTGTGGCTTTGCGTCGGCGGGCTTCGGCAGTGGTTGTGGGGGTTGTTTTTATTGTCTCAAAAAGAGGGTGAGGAAGAACGACGTTTCGTCTCTGACTCTGATTTAAAGGACACAGCCCACCTAGTCACGATTTATGTCACGTGCAAGTAAACAAGGAGAAGGGGGCATGAAATGTAGGATGGAATGAATGTATTAGATGAATGATAGAAAGACTAAAGGCTCTGCATGGCTTTAATAACTTGTTAAATTCGATTTTTGGCCAACTTAAATGGGGAGAATTATTATAGATAATTCTTATTTCACACAATTAATCTATAGTCTACTACTTATGTGATATTGAAATTAGTGCTTTACATATAATCTATGACGATTTTGAAGTAAAATGTCTTTATTTCAGTAGAATCACTGCTACAAAAAAAATCACTTTCTTCCTCTCTCAGTCACAACAATCTCCCAATCCACCACCTTCATAAACAAATAAATATGCTCATCCAAAATATCTGCCTGTTCCAACGCGCCTCGTCTTCTCAATCTTCCAATTAACGATCCCCCTTTTGCCTTTCTTAGTACTAGCAAAAAGCCTGCGCTTCTTCAACTTGCTTTTCCTTTTCTTCATCAATGAACGCTGGTCAAGCCTTCTTTTTCATTACGTCTATCATTTTGAAGAGGCATCTTTGGTTCCTCTATATGAAATAGAGACCTTGAAAGGATGCAGATATGGCCCTTCTTTAGGAAGGATTTCTCCATTGCAAAGGTAGGTTTCGCACGTTTCCCCCCTCGGACCTTTTCGTCGATACTTTCAGTCGAAGTCGTGTAGCATAACTGCTTTATCGAACACACATAGTGGAATCCTCCCCAAACACTCGAGATATGCTTCCCTCTTTCTTAATCATATCCCCTATCCAAGTGCGTCCCCCTTCTACCGTTCGAGTTCCGAACTTGACAATCGTACACCCACGAACTTTTGCCGCCGACCAAAGCAGACCATCATCTCTCTCTTGTTGAAGTCGTCTGATTCTCCAAGATTCATGGTGTGATACAGTTAATTCATTGTCTCTTTCCCTCTTCTGGTCAGATCTGAAGTCTCTCGCGCCTATGCGAGGAAGGGTTGTAAACTCTGCTAAGAAGAATTCTGCTAAAGTTTCGACAAGAGGACCTTTTAGGATGAGGCTGCCAAATATGCCAATGTCATGCATTTCCTTCTTGAGCATAGATGTTCCTGTAACTAGATCATGCCCCTCTAATATCACATTATCCCTCAAGAGAAGCTTGCTTTTGCCACTTTCTGAGAGTGACCATACTTCATTCCGCCCATTCCAAGCACGTAAATCCCAATTCTCCCCCCTTGCCGTCCTTCCAGCCGAACACCAATCGAGTAAACAAAGAGAGCTATCATCTGCGAGGATAAAGACCTGACTTTGCTGATAAACACTTCCTTCAAAGGGCTGGATCGGGTCTGGAAGAAAACACATTGCAGCTCCAGCTTCAAGTGTGAAATGTAATTGCTGACGGGTGACGAGGGCACGTGCAGGGGATTTGAAAATCTTGGTATGGCCTTGAGTAGCGAGAGATAGTTTTGCATTTGTTTTGACTACAACAGAGAAATCAATTTGATCTCCACCAACAAGACCCCCTCCATAGGTCAAGAGGAAAACAAGGACGCTCTTCTGTCCGGCTGACGGGGAAGGGGATATGAGTTTCAGGGGATATTGAAATGTCATTTGCGAGAGAGCGGAGATGTTATAAGGGAGAAGGCGGATAGTGAGATTACCTTTTCCTGGAGCAGAGCTAGAAGGTGGAAATGGAGATGTCATGATGGTAGTGGGAATCAAGGGACAAGGGACTGGAAGCTCTGAAAAGCAAAAGGCGAGAGAGTAGAACATAGAGAAAGTAATATAATCTCCTTCTGCCTCAGGCCTCAAGGTCCTAACACTAAACCTAATTGGTTTATCTACAAACGCGATAATTGCTTCTACTCCTCCTCATACAAATAAACATCTACGACATTTACTAAATGCTCAACAACACCTCTGACCCCCATACGATATCAGAATCATAGTCGCGACCAATGTGCTAATGACTGCACGACGAGCGCCACTCATGGAGATCCAAAACGATGTGTCAAGCACTCCCGTCGCGAACGGCAGAAGAAGGTCGGGACGCGCCGTGAAAGTACCGGAAAAATTCATTCCTGATCTGCCATCATCACAACTTCGAACTACAAGTGCTAAGAGGAAAAGAGGAGAAGCAAATGTAGAGCAAGACGCGTCAGACGTGGAAGAAGAAGCTGAGGCGGTGGAGGAAAGCGACGAGGAGGAGAGTGCGGGGGAAGAAGAAATTAAAGAGAGTCGAAGAAAGACCAAAGATGGAACGAAGAAACCCGCTGCTACCAGGAAACCTGCAGCAAAGAAGCCCAAAGTCAATGGCATAGCACCAGCACCAGAAGCAAAAGCTCCGGCTGTGAAGCTGCCAAATCGACCAAAGCAGGCGAAGGCAAAGAAGGTTGTGATTCGAGATGATGATGCCGAAGGACTTTACGGTAAGTGCTGTGCACCGTGCTGCTGATTTATGCTAATAAGGTAACAAGCTGAGGTTTTCACAAGCGGATCAACACCAGAAGAAGTTACCCAGCAATGGTTGGAGAGCTACAGAACAAATGGCCCAGATGCCTTAAAAGATATGGTCAACTTCATTCTCAAGTGTACCGGCTGTGGTGCAACGATTACAGAAGATGACATTAATGACACGGATAACGTTAATGGCAAGATTACGGATCTACAAGAAGACTATTCTGAAGTATGTTCACTTACAATTTTTATGCCATGCTATGCTGACTACCTGATGTAGCAAAATATTACCGAGTATCCCCTTATTTCGAGGGCAAAGGGCACCCTAGCTTTCCGAAGAACCTTGCTCGACTTTTTCCAAAGGTTGATCAAAACGATGGCTTCAAAGGAAATCTTATATGACGATGAGGCTTTGGTAGAGAATCTAATCCATTGGATTGCCACTATGTCTAGCTCGACCCTGCGACCATTTAGACATACATCGACAGTCATCGGTTTGGCATTGGCCAGCGCACTTTCTGAAGTGACAAAAGCTCAGATGGATGCCGCTGCCAAAGCCTTACGCCAGGTCGAAGGCGAGAAGAAGAATAAGAAACCAAACAAGTCGAGACTCGCAGATTTCGAGAGCAGGGCTGAACTAGCGGAGGAGCGGAAATTGTGGTTGCAAACCAAGCTCGAGGACATTTTTCACACGATCTTCATCCATAGATATCGAGACGTGGATCCAAAAATACGCACTGATTGCATGGAAGCATTAGGTCACTGGATGCTTATTTTGCCCTCTTATTGGCTTGACGGCTCTTATCTGCGCTACATGGGCTGGATGCTTACTGACGATACGGCGTCAATGCGACTCGAGGTTGTGAAGCAGATCGAAAGAATCATGAAGAACCCCACGAACATTGGCGAAATGCGATCCTTCATCGAGCGGTTTCGGCCCCGAATGGTGGAGATTGCCACACGGGACTCTGATCCTACCGTCAGATCGACTGCTGTTGATTTGATTGATTTAATTCGAAAAGCTGGCTTCCTGGAACCTAATGATATCGACATCATTGGAAAACTTATCTTTGATTCGGAGCCAAAAGTTCGCAAATCTGTTGTCGGGTTCTTTGTTGAAAATATCAATGACTTGTTTAACGCCAAAGTGGATGAATTGGGCGGCGAGGATATCCTGGAAGACATATTGAACGTTGATGACGATGAATTTGATACTCCGCGTGCTGGGTGGATTAAGCTCAAGTGTTTAGCAGAAATTCTGTTGAGCTATGACACATCTGACCAAGATGAGATGCCCAGTCAAATTCTCCAAGGAGAAAGTGAGAGTTACTTGAATATTTCCGGCTCGGAATCCAGATTCAGTCTCGCAGCCCAAGTCCTGTATGCAAAGCTGCCAGAGATCAAGGATTGGGAGATGCTGGCGGGTTATCTTCTGTATGACCATTCTGCAAAACCATCAGGAACAAAGAGCGAAAAGGCTGTGAAAGAGTCTCTCAAGCCAGAGGAGGGTGAAGAAGTCATATTGTTGGAGGTTCTCGTCGCCGTTGTTAGACTCAGCCTAACTCAAGGTGACGATGCCGAAAAAGGACGAGATAAGGGCAAGAAGAGAGCTACGAGAGAGTCGACCGAATTGAAGGAGAATAGTACACGCCATCTAGCAGATCTCATTCCAAAGCTTCTGAAGAAGTATGGCACCGCGCCAAATACGGCCACGGTGGTACTGCGATTGGAGCATGTTCTCAATCTTGAAGTGTTCCAAGAATTACGACAAGACTCTACGGCTTACGCCAAATTGCTCGATCAGATCAGTACACAGTTCACCGGCCACGTGGACAAGACTGTTCTATCCGAAGCTAGTGCAGCTTTGCTGCATGCACGAAGTTATGAGGATCTTGAAGAAATTACTGAAACGAAAATGCAATTGCTTTGGGAAAACGCCACGAGTGCGCTTCGAAAGATCAACGAAGCTGGCCAAATCTCTGTTCGGGGAGGTTTCAGACTTTCAATTCTCACGGAGCTATCAAATAACCTTGCCAGGCTCGACAAGTTGGCTAGCATTTCGAACTGCGTAGAGCCACTAGAGACCGGCGATGATCCTCAGCCTGTCAACCTACTTCTTGATGTGGTAGCTAGAGGACTACTTGAAGAATCGAATCCGAATATCGATGCTTTGGAGGACGAAGTTGTCTTATCCGCAATTCGCTCGTCGATGTTCTATTTTATGTGGAAGACTCGTGCATTGGCTGAGATGATGTCTTCCAACCAGGAGATTCCCGACGTCGAGGTTGACCAGCTCAAAGACTTGCAAAGCACATTCACCACGAATCTCATCGCAGCTCTTTCGTCGCGCGCCACCCTTGATCCAGTTCGTCTGATAGCTACCGGAACCCTTCTCGATTTACATGTCCTCTTCACTACTTTACGACCAACAAAAGACGAGAAAGGCAAGGGTCCTGCTGTCGAAGATGACAAGTATGAATATCTACAAACCCTTGTCCACGAGATTATCCCTGAAGTACAAACCGAACTCACATCCATCTTCTGTCATGCAGAGAGACACTATGCAAAGGAATCGCGGAAGAGACTTGGAGAACCTGCCGAGGACGAACCTCCTGAGGATGACGAAGAACCCGAAGACTCAGATGACGAGGAGAATGTCACTGAGAATGAGCGACAAAGCGAAATTCTGAAGGCCGAGCAACAACTCTGCGAACTTACCGGAAAGCTCATCCTCGCCATTCTCGCCAAAGTCATTGATGCCTCCGGACCCCTCAAAGGAAAGTTACGAACGCGCATCCAACGGAATCGCTACCGCTTAGGACACAATTTCAAAGAAGTAGTAGCCTATCTCGATGAACCAAAACCAGAAGTCAAGAAAAGTCATAAGAGTAAGGCTCAACAAGCAGCTGATGCAGCTAAGAAAGCTGCAAAGAGTAGAGAGTTCGTCGAGGAGGAAGAAGAAGACGACCCTTTTGCGGATGATGTTGAGCCTGAAGAAGGAACAATAGAAGATTTACGCAGAAGAGAATTATTAGATGATGATCCGCCAGTGAGTATTGATGAGAATGAAGCGGGTAATGGAGAAGGAGAGGCAGTAGATGAAGATGATGGTGTGCTTGGAGATTAATTAATTGTGAAAAATGGAGTTTAGGTTGAGAAAGTTCTCGGTTGTATGAATATATTGTTCGCTTTTCTTGCTGCAACTTTATGGATGTGGAATTTTTCGCTGGGTATCTAGCGGAAATGAATGGAAGGCAAAGGCGGTGGGCGGGGAAAAGAGAGAGAGAGAGCATACTTGTTATTGTTTATGATACTCCCTTCTAGGGTGGAAAGAAGTAGTTGCTACGCATACTTAATATATGATGAATGACATATTTGCTACCGTTATTAGTTAATTACTGCTCATCTGCTTATAGCTTATGGATTATAGATTATATCATGATTAAACCTAACGTTGGGGGAGCAGAAAGGATCATATTTAATTCACCTCGCTATCAGTGAGCCAATCATTGAATCCACAGTTACAGTAACATGCCGCAAACAGTTCAAAAAGTCAAGTTGAGTCACAAGTTTTATTTTCTTAGGGTAGGTATAAAAGAATAGGTCAGCTCACTATGCCATGCTTCAGTTTTTTTTTCTCTATGTAGTCACTGAGGAGAGAGTCCTTGCTGTTCTAGTTCTATTTTGTGGATCAAAGTAAAAGTTCTATTGTAGGTTGTATTTTTTTCTCTCAACCTCTTAATTAAGACATTATCAATAACTAGAAAATACATATTAAAAAGCAATTTGTTCAATTTACGGCCAAAACCTTCGAGAAAGAGATTTCCCCCCCTCCCCCTAAAGAGATGCATATTCTGCGTGCAATTCGATAGCGAGTTCAAGCCTGGGAATGTGATGTTTCACCTACCACAATTTAAGCTTGTTAGAGACAAAGTCATTATCTAAATTATGTAATTTATCCTCGCACGGAAAATCCTTGGCAGAAGAAGCTCTTAATCAACTGCGCCGCGGATTAAACCATTTGAAGAAAGTTGGCTTCCTTCAATCAGTTCCCAATATCAAAGACTACATATCGCCGTATAATAGATGGCGTGAGCCAGTTGATGGTCAGGGAGAGGCTAATGAGCTAGTTAATAATATTATTCAGGAGCGTATATAGCAGGAGGCTGATTTAGAGGCCGAAGAAGGAAAAGCTCCTGAAGAGTTATTGCCCACCTACTAATTATAATGCTTTAATAGCGCTTTATACTTTAAGGCGATATGAAGAGGCATATAAATGGTCAGATGGAGAGCTTTTACGAATACTACGTAGTTTTGAAGAGAGATCTAGCTCAAAGGGTTCAAGATAAGAAGGAGCAGGCTATCGATATTGGCATACTTGATAAGGGTTGGTTATTAACACTATTATTCTCTATGCTTACTAATACTGGTTTTTGCGGAATCCTTCTGTAGGCTGCAGGCACTCACTTACAGTCGGAGAAAGTAAGCATATAGAAAATTAGGAGTTGTAAATCTCTAATGCTGCGCCAATAGGCCTACACCCACTCTCACATGCTCCAGACAGGCCACCCATACAACAGCCACATAAACAATTCACGGGACAACAAATGAGCCCAGTGCTAAGAACCAAGGTAGTACAAAAGCACTTGGCAGCCCAATTAGTATATTTCTCAACTTTAGAGTTTGATTGATTATTATTGCGGTTCGATTGAGTTGTGTGTGCTGCACTGTCATATGCCATTGGGGTTGGGGATTCATATGAATGTGTATGCCCATGTCTTGTCGCTGTGTGTGCTGCAGCAGGTCGCTCAAGACTACTTGTCCTTTTTCTCGATGTTGATCGAAGTCGTACCGAAGCTGAAGCTTCAGCTGATGAGCTTTCCTGTCTGCCTCTGCTTTTTCGTTCACTATCCTCGTGTGACTTGTGATCGTGAGAGCTAAACATGATATAAAGATGAGAATTGAGATTAAGGAGAAACTCTGAAAGTATATAGAGAGAGATAAGAGAAGAGAGATATAGAGAGAACTTAGGACGAAAATTTAGAGATAAAAGATTACTATTTATAAGCTGATTAAACAGTTAAAAAGTGTGATTGAATACGACGCGCCTCGGAGGGATCCTGGCGACCTTGACCGATATGCCTCGTAGAGCCTCGGAGGAGATCTTGGCGGCCTAGTAAGAAGCCAGAAAGCACAAGAAACTCCAGCAAATATTATACCCGCCTATGTGGCTTTCCGAGCCATCGGCTGCCTTGTATGCCCTATACTTTTTGCGATTTGTCAAGAGATGACTGGGCTATAATACGCAACATTTAAGTCGAGAAGATTTTTTATGCTACTCAAGCATGCATAATAGGCCTTCGAAGTAATAAAATGCAGTATGTTGGATCACCGGGATTTGGCTAGTTGAATTCAACTAGGGTCAGCACGATACAGAGTCAATAGTTCTGTAATGTGCTATTGTGTTGTCTTGTTCCTAAGTAAGAAAGGTGAAGGACATGTTTGGATTTAGTTAGCGTCATAAAGCTTAGCCAATTACATGCCTCCCGAAGTTGCTCCGTCATACTTCACCCATGTTTATCCCAACACATAAAATTCGTAAAAGGCGGTTTCATCTTTAATTGATTCAGTTAGGTGCAATATATGCTTCATTATTGATATAAGCGAAAAAGAGACGTGACCTCATTGAGTGAACTAATGATTCCACTCCATGTAAACATCTTTCTAGATCATGCCCCCTGAACTATCTATCTTCCTGAAAACTCTAGCCGAGAATTAGCAAGCCGGCTTAAGTTTATATGGTCGTCTCCTGCTCTTCTCTTCTCCTTCGTTTTAGACTCTTAAGGGTTAATTGAAGTTTTTGCACTAGTTGATCACAAAAGAAATCAAGAGAAACCACTTTAAAAAGAACTCTTCTTCCTAGAGATTATATTCCTTTGTCTTTTTTCTTCTCTATATCTATCTCTATCACAATTTATATTTTAGTATAATACTAGATGAACTAGCTTGACTTATGATCTTGCGCCTACTAACTGTTGATCTGGAAAATATAGGTCTATCAAATGAACTGCACATAAGCTATTAAAAAATCCGAGGTAGGGTAGATGTAATCAATGGTTAAACGGTTAATCTTCTCTCCATGTGTTAGAAATACAAATTGTTACAGTTCTCTATCAAAAACTCTCTTTTCCTCAACCTAAACGCCATCCATACGCACCTATGACTCTCTTTGCCTAGAACCCACATAATTTTGCTCCAAAGCAACCCAATCAACAATACCAGGTTCTCTCTCAATGATAGCAGGTTTCACCCACTCATCATCCTTTACGAAACCCTCCATCGAATCATCAAGCTGCAATTCAGTCCACTGATATTCAGCCCCCTTATCAAGGGTGCGAGAATACTTAAATTTTCCACCCTCGAAATACTTTGTCTTGGCTCCCCATCTCAGCTGACCTGTCGACCCTTTCGGGGTGGAGAAACCTAAAATTTCAAACCTTCTACCCGTCGCTAGTTCTTTCATAAGCATAACACTGACTTCAAATTTCCCCAGCTTAGTAGCAAAGCCTCCTTGAGCATAGGATAACCACTTGGTAAGATGGGGTTCAATAACCCATTTTTTGCCTAAAGGCTCAAGAAGTTTGATACCAAGGATTTCTTGCACGAGAACTGTCGTAGGACCAGTACTCCATCCATGAGCATGAGAATTGCGTGCTGAAGACCAGTAAGCAGGATATTGTGCGTCGCCATCAACTCGGTATCCTTCTGCGAGGGTACTGTTCGTGAAGCCGGGACCATCAAGCATATATCCCCATTGTAGCTCTATAAGCTCCACAGCAGCATCGTAGTTTCCAGCTGCACAATGGCCAATCAATTCGAAAGACGTAGCGAAGGGTGAGATGGTATTTGGAAACTCAGGGGCTGGAGCTCCATATTTTCCCCAGCGAGATCGAAGATTTTCTGAAACATTCAGTCTCCGCTCATCTCTCAAGAAGTTTGACAAGAGAATCCAGCTGTTTCCATCTTGTGGGAGAACTTTCTCGGGACCGTTACACCCTCTGCGGCCTTTGTTATCAGCGAAGAGACCTTCCGCCGGACAATAAAGTGATTCAATGCCGCTAAGTAATCTTTCTCGAATAGATTTCCATTTATCTATTCGTGCATCGTCCCTCTTCCCAAGCCAACTAGAT
The DNA here is from genome assembly GCA_003988815.1 of Chlorencoelia australis. Taxonomy (NCBI): domain Eukaryota; kingdom Fungi; phylum Ascomycota; class Leotiomycetes; order Helotiales; family Cenangiaceae; genus Chlorencoelia; species Chlorencoelia australis. The sequence goes on along the minus strand of QYAN01000056.1, from coordinate 237,691 downwards.
AGTTCTATGCTCTTCAGTAATACATCGTAAAGAATTGTAGAGGCTTCGACATTATGACCAGTCATTCCAGGACGAAGCCAGTCAGCCGTCGAAGATACATGTAGGAGATTGAATTCATCGACCTTGCCAATGCTGACGTCTAGCGCTATAAGATATGCTTGCCATCTCTTCTTGAGCCACTGGGTATCTCCAGAGTACAACACATAATTGTAAGATCCTAAAAGAGTATGAAGGTGATACGTATCACTGAATTGGCCATACGACAAAGGTGGTCCCGCATAAGGGAGGGAACCATCTCCATATTGATGATCAAATAGTGTATCCAATGCATTTCGTACGGCCAGCATATCATACGTTGATACAGCAATCCCTGGGACGGCAATGCTCATATCGCCCGGCCAGACCATACGATCTCGTTTCGCTCCATCCGTAGTAACTGCAGTACCGTTCGAAATAGTGAAATTGGAATACCAAGACCCCTGGGGAGATTTGTTGTGGTCCAAATTACGATTGACATCAATGAGGGCCCCGCCCTCTTTTGGATCAAGTGTTGATAATTGTAATGTCCACGCTCCTGCATACCAGACGCGATTTAGGATACTGGAAGAAGAGTCGAAATATCCAGTATATGCCCTTCCATTGGGGTTTGAAGGGAATGCTGTGCAGTTGACCCAGATCTTACTTATCGTAAGTTCCGGATTGACTTCATGGCTGAGACCAAGAAGCTTCTGCCCTTTCGTGTACCAGAAATCCTTTTGTCGTTTTGGAGGGGACATGCCATTGTGCCAAAAGCCCCCTTCTGCAGGATCTTCCTCTGGTACATAGATCGTAAGGTATTTGAACGCCCCTCGATTGTATTCCTTTCCTACACAGTTGATCCCAGTATGTTTAAAGGAGAAGAAAAGAGGAAGGTCTCTCTCTTGACGATCTGTCGTTGCATCTGGTAGTCTTCCTACAAATGCCGAGGATTCGGAGTAGCTCAGAGCGACATAGGAGTCATTGTTGAGTGTCCAATCAACATTGAAGCACACTCTGCATAGGAATCAAAATCTATTATGAAAAGAATTGGATTTTTTATACCTCCCAGCAATATTCTCCGAGAATTCTAGTGTGACCAAGCCCCCTTTGCCCAATGTCATGATATGCTGGCCTTCAAGCCTCTTAACATCTCCTTCCACCTTATAGACTCTCGTAGGTAGGATAGCAGATTTATTGACCGGTGCTTTAATGTTGGTCTCCCATGACCCAGGAAATATAGTGTCGAGAGGAAGGGAGTTGTAGTCAGGTCCGTTGTAAAGCGCTAGCGAAAGAGGGAGGAAAATCAAGAGCCATAACGCTCTGGCCCGGCATATACGTAAATACATAATTGGAGGTGTATTTTTGCTTGAATATACAGCTTCCCAGTGTGTTGACAAGAGAGATAGACTTCATGCGAAGGAATAATGGCTCATAGAGTTCACTCATCCCTTACTCGCCCCTCGTTCTGCGCATGAGCTGGAGACGGGGTGCCGTACATCAAAGGTGGGGAAGCTGGTTTTTGACAATGACTTCTTCAAGATATCTTCAATTTTTTAGGCATTTTCTCATTTCAAGGTAATGACGACTAGTGCGTGTAGAATTAGTGAAATTCATTTCACACAGTGCATCGATGAGAGTTCAATAGTAGACTTCGGTTCTGCTTGCTCGACTACCCAATAGAGTACATACTATCCCGCCAACCGACGCTAGAGAGAGAATATGGAAACATAGCTAAGCCATTGAGGCTGCTGAGGGAGAACGGGCTGAAGAGGGGTAGAGTTATCTTTTAGGGGAAGTAGAGTTGGAGAAAGAGATATAATGGGCCAAGAGTATGACAGCTCCTGAAGAAGGTCCAGCATTGGGAAAGAGACTTCAGATTACCACACAAGAGGACCATAAAGACAGAACATGGAGAAAAGAGGGTGATCTAGGCCTCATTAGCGGTTGGAGGGACATCAGATGCCAGTGGGAATCCTTGTGAGGGGATTTGGGCCGGGATCCAGGGAGCGTCTCCGTACTCCCGTAAAGACTCAACCACCGTTGCTTTTGGCGAGAGCGAGCGAAAGAAGGATTTTGCTAAGATAACAGTTACTATTCATAGATCCCCTTATGTTTTTTCCGTAGGAAAATCGTATCTTCTAGCCCAATAACAAAGAGGCCTATGAGCCACCCCGCGGGGTAATTCGCTTAATTGGCACTTGTGTCACCCCTACAGGCTTCCACCATCAACAGCTACCCATAATGAAACTCCTCCTCATAATAGAAGAACCCCTTTCTCTTTCAAAACCAACGACATATTCTTAGCGTCCCCACTCACGATTCCATCAAGAGATGTCGACGTCAGCAAAAACCATCGCCACCCGCTTTCTCATCCTTTCCGACACCCACGATTTCAAATTCGGTGTCCACAACGTGCCCTTCAAACTCCCCACCCCCCCCGTTGATGTCGTCCTACACAGCGGGGATCTCACCATGGCTGGAGGGTCCTGGAACTACGAGAACTGTCTGCAAATGCTTGCCAGCATCCCAGCGGAACTCAAACTCGTGATCGCCGGGAACCACGATAAGTCACTCGACGTCCAGTGGGAGCGCACCCATAAAAACGGCAACTTGCAGGCCTATTACCAGGCTATCAATATCATGACCGGTCCGTTGGCCAAAGAAGCAGGTGTCACGTATTTGGAAGAAGGATTGCATTCGTTTGAGTTGAAGAATGGTGCGAAGTTCACCATTTATACCTCTCCTTACACGCCGGAATTCTGTGATTTTGGCTTTGCCTATGAGAGGGATGAGGATAGGTTTAATGCTGAGGGGCAAACCGGGGTGGAAGTCAGGAGTATTGCGACGAATCCTGTTCCTGACTTTCCTGGTTGCCAGATCATGATGACGCATGGTCCACCGAAAGGGATTATGGATAAGAATTATTTGGGTATGGAGTGCGGATGCGATAATCTGATGAGGGCGGTTGCAAGGGCGAAACCGTTACTTTACTGCTTTGGACATATTCATGAAGGATATGGTGCCAGCATAGTTACGTGGAAAGAAGGTTCTAAGGAACCTGGACCAGAGAGTATTGAGAAGATGACGGAGGTGGTTCATTCTTATTTAGAAGTGATGGAGAGGCAGGATCTTAAGCTGGGGAAGGATGCGTTGATGAATTCGTATCCAGGGGTGATGCATAGGCCGGAGATTAGGGTTGGGAAAGACACGTTAATGGTCAATTCAGCGATTATGACTGTGAGATACCAACCTGAAAATACTCCTTGGGTGGTTGATTTGGATCTTCCAGCCAAAGACAACTAGACTTGGGAGAGGTGAGGAAGAGAGTTGGAGGCTATGATACCCGCTTGGACCAGATTATTGACCTTGGAAGGCTATCTCAAGAAAATATATACATTTATAAGCTATACGCAGATCCGGTGAGAAAATAGCGCAGGTCTAAGGAAATGAAAAAAGGTAGCGTTAAGCACATGACCCTAGTTAGTCCTTAAACTTCACAAGATTTATAATGATTTCAAACCTATTTTAAAGTCTCACCCGGTATAGAGTTTTATTGGATCTGAACACGGGAAGTTGGATTGGTAATAAAGTCCGCGGCGTTAAGCTTTCGGAGAGCGAAGCATGTTTGTGACAAAGGAAACACCATATCACACCATTATTTCATGATGTACAAGGGGGAGTAGTACTTAGGTAATGGCGGGGGAATAAAGGATATATAAGAACATCTCACACGAGCAAAGGTAGATTCGTTACTATTCTCTTCAATTCATCACGCAATCATCCACCCCCAAACTTGTACCAACCCAACAGCAAAAAGCAAAACCAAAAATGGCCTCAAAAGTCGTACTCATCCTCGGAGCAGGCGCCAACATTGGCAAATCCACAGTTACAGCCTTTGCAGCCAAAGGCTACAAACTCGCCCTTGCAGCTCGTTCCCTCAAACCCGACGAAAGCACTGCCAACCAGCTAAACATCAAAGCCGATTTCTCAGACCCCTCTTCCATCGCTGGAATCTTTGCTTCTGTGAAAGAGAAATTCGGTCCCCCTAGTGTTGTTATTTACAATGGTATTTCCGCCCTTCCTCCTCTCTCTACCCCGCTTACCTTCTCTCACCCTTCTCCTACTCCTTTCCTTTCATTCCCCTTCCCAGAAATTGTGTTATCTATGTGCCGTATAATTCTGACGAAAACTCCCCCTCCAGCTGCAGCAGCAACTTTTGGTTCCGTCGACGATCCCCTCGCGAGCCCACTCTCAACATTCACGACCTCCCTCGCTATCAACACGCTCTCTCTCTATGCTGCAGCCCAAGCGGCCGTTGCTGCCTTTTCGACTCTCCCCGCTTCCGCATCACGAACATTCATCTACACAGGCAACAAGCTAAACATCGCTGTCCTGCCCAATTTGCTAGATTTAGGTGCTGGAAAGTCTGCTTCTGCACATATTATTGAGGCGGCTAGTATTGGGTATAAGGATAAAGGATATAAGTGAGTTTTATTTTTTTTTGGTTTTTTTTTTTGGTTGTTAGGGGAAGGGGGAAGAATGAAAGAATGGGGGCTAATATGATTTTAATAGATTCTATTATGTGGATGAGAGGAAACCAGATGGTTCTACTGTTTATCCTACAGATGGACCAGGCCATGCAGAGGAATTCTTAAAGTTGGCTGAGGGAACAGAGCAAGGACCTTGGGATCACACTTTTGTCAAAGAAGTGGGATATAAGAAATTCTAGGCTGGTATTGATTCAGTGGAGTAGGCAATGAATATGATTTTATTTGCCATAACTTTCATAAATTCCACTTTCGTTAGAATAAGATGACAATAAGCGAAGCTACCAGTACTATCAGCGAGAGGTGGTAGCCCTTCCAAAAAAAAGCAAGACCCAAAGAAAATTCGAATCAATGAAATCATGAACCCATTAATTTCCAGTACCAGGTTTAAAAGCAGCAGCAATACTCAACTGGCCACTCTGGCGCACCTGTCCTTCACTACCAGCTGGATATCTAGCTTCATATCTCAAATTTCTCCCCTCGACGATTGCAACTAGTTCGTATTCGACTCTGTAATGAGGTACGCCTTTTTTTCCTGCCTCAGGACGGATGGGTTTGATAGTTCCATTATCACGGAGGTATGTCATATCAACGATGATCTTTCCCGCAAGCTGTGCATCTGCTGAGGTGTAAATCTTTGAGATGTATGGAAGTTGGAGGGGATATTTGAGGGGAGAGGGTGAACAAACCTCTATTCCGAGTATTTTTACGACTGAAATGAGACTCGGTCGCTGTATCTGACACATAGAGAAGTTCCTCGCATAAAAGTCGTTCTCGATCAACTTCGAAAGTCTGATAGGTAGGAAAGCTCTCGAATTGATGATTCGATTTAATAGATTTTCCCTGATTCGTGTCAGATTTGGAAGATCGTACTTGATAAAAAGTCTTCAACTTGCCTTCACCATGAAATAAACCAAAGTTGGGACGTAGGATTCTCCATCAAGGTCATTTTCCACGGGTTTTGCCTTGGCGTGACCTTTGTATAGCTTAGGCTGATATGGCTCTACACGGAGAAATCCATAGCTGGACTGGGCAACCCTGTCAGGCCCATGGTCCTTATTGAGAGCTCGAAGCACAGCACCGGAGGCTACTGCTGTAACCCTGGTGACTTGTTAGTGCAGCTACATTTCTATAGGTAAGTCATCTCACGAGTTATGTGCATCAGTAATCAAATGAATGTTATATCCCTTTCGCTTTGAAACGTTTCCTAGGTACTCTTTAAGATAGCTCCTTAGCGAAGGTGCCTCGCCGAAACCACCAATGAGGAAGACTTTCTGGTGGTACAGTTAGCTTTCACTCAGCTGGGGATATAGGGGAGATTTGAAGAAAATGTTCACCAGAAAGTAACAGAAAGTAAGTGGTTTAACGGAATACTGAAGAGAATGCTTGACAAAAGAAGAGAACACTGGTGGTAAATTTTCAACAAAAGGTGCGTGATTCAAAGGAACATTGACAAAACTTGCATGTCTCAACTCACCTTGACCACAAGATTCTGGGCAAAAGCAAGCTTCAGCTGCTCGTCCAAAACAGCTTCGACACGCTTCAAAAGACCCATAAATATTTCTTCATAATCTGCTCTACCAGGGCATTAGGTAAATTCAAAGCAACGAGAGAAAATCGTACTTGTTCATGAGTAGATTGTTAGCTTCAAAAGCCTTGACCGCTGGTCCTGATCGTCCCATTTGCTTGTCACCCTTAAGTCCAGCGATATAAACACGGTGGGCAGGTCGTTTAGTGACATCGATCGTTCGTTTATACTCCTTTTCGAACCTTGGAATTAAGCGATTCACGATCGATTCTAGTGTCTCGCCATTGCGAAAGAGGTAGACCTCATCTTGAAGCCGTCTGGTGAGATGTGCTTTATAGTTCTCGTTGAGGTATGAGCTTCCGCAGTTATCCCCTCCTAGAGTAAGCAAACTGCGGGCATGGTGAATGGGCAATCTTACCCCCTGGCTTTACTTTTTCATCCTTCAAGCGTAGTGGATAAGCCATGTCAACACCGTATGTAACAATATCAACCGTGCCACCACCACAATCCGCAATGACAAACGTTTCTCCCGCCTAAATTAATTAGCTTGGTCCTCCAAGGATTAAGTGCCAAAGAGGAAATACCATCATCTCATTCGATGCAATCAAAAGATAAGTAGCCGCCGCCTCGGGCTCCGAAATAATGAACAAGTCGTCCACATTTGATTTCACGGATGCGCCAAATGCCGTTGCTCGAATAGCCGCTCGCACAGCAGTCTGCAAAATCCGAGACGCTCTTGGGGACCAGATTGTAGGAACCGTCAGCGAGAACTCGACTGGACATTGGTCTGAAAAGCCATGAAGCAGTGTGAGCTGCTGCTTAGTGTGCTGGAGAACTTTGATAAGAAAATCTGTCATAATGTCTAGAACATCCCGCAGGTCACGACAACCTTTCTTCCCATATTTTCGAATGATCCCCTCGCGTATCAACATATCAATGATCGGTCGAAGTTCCTCGCGATCTTCCTTGGTGTATGAAGTGTCAACTAGCATCAACTTTGAACATTTGATACGGCGTCGTGGGCTGCGAGTAGTGTTCGCACCATATAGTTGGTAAGGGACAGCATATCCCCAAAGGAATTCAGTAGACTCATCGTCGATTTCACCATTATCGAGGAAGTCCACATCACCATTTTGGCTCCTGCTTCCATTGTTGTTATTTTTAACGGATGCGAGGGGATGGTGAACCTCATCTGGGTCATATATAACTTCCTCTAATTGCTCGTCGTCTGATTGGGGATCTCGTTCCATGGGAACGGAACTGTACCAACTCTCAGTTGGGACTTGTTTCCTGCCGCCTGAAACTCCATCATGCGGCCAGTTGATGATACTCATGACATCCCACGGGAATGCTTGATGATTCTCATCTTCAATTTCATGAATGTAATATGAAACTGATGTGAAGGTTGTCCCATAATCTAGGCCCACGATGTACTTTTTGGGTTCGTCTCCAGAGTCAAGATCTGAGATAATACGCCGTTTTGATGAAGCTGCTCGATTTCCCGTGTTCAAAGCAGCTGAGAGAGCCTGCTCCATGCGAGTCGGTATCTTTCTAGCTGCTGATGGCTTCGATCTCTTGCGGCCATGGATCGGAGTGTTAGATATGCGGGGGTTGATAGAAACCATTTTGAAAGTATTGGACTGAATGAAAGATAGGATGGCTTTGGTGTTTTTGTACTGAGGCGGAGGGAAATACTAACGGACTTTCTCTTGAGAGGAAAATTGCTCCTTTTCCCCTTCCTCCCCCTCCTCCCTCGCCCTTTTCTTAGCAACAGCTAAAAAGGATCATAGCGCGACTGATTTGCCAAATACAGCTTTTCTTCTGTTGGGCATTGAGATATATGCATCATCCCGGATCGTAGAAATCACAGCAAACAAGTCAACCAAAAATTCACACAAATTCACAGGTACGGAAACGGAAATGGAAATCAATTGCCGAAGAAGTCAGCCAGGGGAAAAGTAACGAACAAAGCTCATTGGATATGGTTGGGCGGTCGGGAAGCAGTGCGAGTTCCGCATTCTCAAAAGCAAAAGGAAGGCCCGGTTTTGTCCCGACTTGGGAAGGATATCATTTCTGATATCGGGACTGCACTAGTGGTGAACCGAATTTTTGATGGTTGTTTATTTTCCAAATGTTCAATATTACGAAAAGTATTTAGAACTCAATGATCTAAACAACAAGGAACGTTCGGTTAGTGATTCAAGGAATGATTAGAGCTTAAGTTTCCAGTGAGTATGGAAGCTAGATTTGAAAGTGGAAGTACAGTGGTCCATCAAACATTTCCCCCCACTGGTGATTGTGCGAAAACCGTGAATTTGGTTTGTATCTCTGCACTTGGGGGCTATACCACATAGATATTATGAGTAGCGGAGTAAGGATTGCAAGACAAGTCATCCAATACGCACTCTGATACCCTGGAGGCACGGAAAGAAAAGGTGCATAAGCCACAATTTTCTTTTTCTTTTGGAAATATCATCTTGGGAATCTTCACCGAATTGTAAATTGTGACAGAAATATAAGATCGAGATCTCCAAAGGAGAGATCGGGAGGGTCATTTCTCCAAATTTATCAATTTGACCCTTTCTTACCAACCCTCTTAAATCTCAAATTTCTCTTGACTACGACTTTGGAATTACTCTTGCAACAAGGAAACTCCATCTTCGGCATAACCATTTTGTTTTTGAATCGCAGTTGTCAATCATGGAGAGCACCCCACGATGGTTGCATGAAGACAAGGCTGCGCTCATTGCCTGGCTTGACTTCTGCCGCGAGAAGAAAATAAAATTCACAGATACGGTAGTTCAACAGCTTGAGGAGAGGACCAAGAATGACTACAGCAGGAAGGAAATTGGAGAACTTCTTTGGGCTTTATGGAAAAGGTATCGCAGCCCAGACTGGGATCCGGAGCAGAGCATGCTTTTCTCATATATTGTCAAGAATGGCTCCGTGTGCATGCCGCAGCTTACCAAGAGCCATCGTCGAGATATCAAAGCTGAATTTGATCGTTATCAAGAGCAGCATGCCAAAAATTGTCCCAAAAATAAGACGAACAGCCAGCTAGACACAAATCCCGAATCCCACCGAAGGAAAAGGTCAAACGAGGAGGAAATGGTTGGCTCAATTTCTGAAGAGCCTCTACAGAAGAAGATTCGACAACAAACAACTGTTAGTCATGATTTGAACTCGTTGTCTTGACGAGGATCAATATTTCATTTGTTTTCGCAATCATAAAATTGCAATAGGGGATTCATTGTTCGCTGACTAGAACAAGGGAACCCAACAGCATGGATCTCGGTCATCGGCAGCTCAAAACACGATGCTTCCTCCAGACACTTCCAAGATGACGGATAAGCAGAAAGTCAGGGCTAAATCACTCAATACTTCAATAGAAAAAGACGCTATTCGCAGCCAAGAGGAATGGAGAGAGCTCCTCAATTCACTGGAACGGAAGCATAAGTTCGAGATGGTGCAAAAGCAAGCTGAGATCACAACCCTCCAAACATCCTGGCACTACGAGATCAACGATCTTATCGCATCTGAAAAGCAACTCCAGAAATCGAACGAAGAATTCCAAGCGGAGATTCAACACTTGAATCTTGCGAGACAGGAACGTGAATCCGCTGGGCGAGACCCCCTTGAAAGCAGCATCTTCATGAAGAACCAAGAGATTTGGAGATGGAGTCAGCAGGTTCATTCAATGCAAAAACTCATCGGATTTGTGAGATTGAATATTGCGGAAGGGCTAGGTCTCGAGAGCAATGTCATTGACGAAGCCATGGACCGAATTGCCTCTGAATTTGAATCCATTCTGCAAGGTCGTGATGTGAATCTGCCTCTGTTGGTCCCTGAAAATACGAATGACAGTTACACAAACTCATTGATTCGGTCTGCTTTTGGAATCTCGATGGAAGCAGTTCGTGGGAGGGCCTGCTTGCAAAGGATAATATCGAAGTTCGATTCTCAACACTTAATCCGAGTGCTTGTGTTAGCTGCATTACGTGACTGGGTATTTCAGTCGGCGTTTCCAGACTGTTCTCCAGCTGATTTGCGTCTTCTACGATCCTACAGAGATACAGTGTTGACGTGCGGTTAGTTTGCTATCTAGTTCCCAATATGAATACAAGTGGCTAACTTACCATAGGCGGTTGGAAAAGTCTGCATGATTTGGATCTAGCTGCACATCAAGGACTCATCAATGATTCTCAATTCAAAGAAACCATACTTCCGAGAAAAGCAGGCGACCTAGCAAATCGGCTTTCGAAGGCACTTGCGCCGTTCTTCATCAAGTCATCAGCTGAGCTCAAAAACTCTACATTTTATACTTGGGCCGAAGAGGACGACATCTGGAAAGATCGACGCTTTCGATTTATAGCAATCTTTTATGCCGCTCTGAGCCTAAAGGCAAAAACTGCCCTCACTAGCAAGAGCTACGAATTTCTTATATACCCAGCAGGGACTTTGTACGACATTGATGGCGATGCAAAAGGTCTGGATCTTGACACTGGGAAGTTCTGGCTGCATGCTTCGTTTTATGTATATGAAGCAGAGTCTTCAAATCCGCAAGATAGCTCAACTGCACTCGTTTGCACTACCAATTTTTCCGATCGAAAGAAGAGTGAGAGAAGTGAAGCATCATATAGAAAGGACATCATCATCGCCAAAACAACTTCGGTACAAGCCATTGCAAAATTCAGTGATGGGACGACGGCTGAAATTGTTCCGAATGCTAAGACGACGATGATTGATGTACAGGAATCTCAAAGCTTGCAACGGATCTCTAAAGAAAAGACCGTTGGTAACGAAAGCATTGCCAGATCAACAATCGAGAAAACCAAAGCTCCCGCTAGAAATGTAGATTCAGAAAACGAACACCACAGTGCTGGCACTACGAATGAGTCCGTTAAGCAGAGTAAATCCGCCACTGGCAAAGTCAAAAAGCTTGTTATCGTGAATTCACGACCGTCAGAGACAGCGGATGGAGGCGAAAGGACTAGACGACTTGGGCCGCTACCGAAGTGCACTTTTTGCAATGAAGACTTCCATACACTTTCAAATTTGAGCAACCACTTGAAGAATAGTAAGTGTGATCAATTGCGAAGTGTGCAATGTTAACATATCCTGACCCAGATCACCTAAAATGCAACCAATGCGAAATGATATTGGACCACCGAGTTGAGCTTCAAAAGCATTGTAGAAAAGAGCACGATGTCGATCTTGAAATGCCATCAGCCACTAACTGCAGTTCCCGAAGAAGCCAGATAAAGCGCTCGAAACCAAAAGGTCGAGAAAATCTTCCTACAGGCCAGCGTTCGTCAGATGAATCTGAATTAGAAAGCTCACAACACAAATTCCCCATAACTCCAAGTAACTCCGGCAACACAGTTAAGAACACTCCAGCTATTCTTGATAGTGCACAGAAGATCGGAAGTATCGCTACGAGTGAGAGGAAACGTAGGGACCCCGCAATCGTTCGATATACCCGATCTTCTTCCAAAACTTACTTTGATGATAACATCGCTCAACCAGAAGAGGCCGCGAATCATCAAAGTACTTCTATCATCGATGTTGAGGGAGAAGGATTCATATACCCTCCTTACAATCAGAGTTTCGTCAGAAACGAATATGAACGCTCATCTTAAAGCGTCGCGTATGCACTACTATCTATCGCTCCTGATATTGAGTCTATACTGACAAGTTTTAAGATGTCAGTGGCTCGGAGAGGAAGAAATTCCAATGCACCCAGTGCAATAAAGATTACCTTCGAAAGGATATCCGAGACAAGCACTGTGAAGCCGATCGTGAGTGTCTGAGTGCCAAGTGGTGGTCGGTAGGAACTAACACTTGATCCAAGATACAGCTAGGAAATCAACCGCTGTGGACATAGAAAATCCGGTAAAAAGATGCCACAAATGTCCCGAAGGTGATAAGGACTACAGTTGTCCTTATGGACGAGACCGACACTATGAGTATCCAGGAAAAGGATCTAGAACTCGCTAACACCAAGACCAGACTTGGGTTTATTTCGTTGCACTTCATGTCAACAGTGCTTTCCAGAAAAAGGAGATCAGAGATTGGGGAGCTCTCCGACAGGGATGAAACCTGTTCAGGAGACTGGGTCTGATGAGGATCCGGAGATACAAAATTCCTATAATGGCAGCGATTCAACTCCCCCAACGTCCGAACTGACACTTTACGGCACAGCAAGCACCAATTGATGGTAGAAAGAGAATGAAGGACTGAATGAAGGTGCTAATCTAGAAGATGAATGATGAATTGATGATAATGAAAATAAATGATTAGGCTGTTGTAATATTGATAACAATTTGCTGAATCTTCTTGTCTATTAGGTTGCATTGTTAACAGGTGGTTCCCACAACAACTGCCCTGTCATGAACGTGACCAACTCAACTTCAGTGTGTCAAATAATTGAATTGATGATAAGTGAAAAAGCTATCAATATAATTACAATTAATTGTAATTAATTATTATTTCACGTGAAGATATGCGTGAAGGACCTAATTATTATCACACCGCCTTTCCACGGGAGAGTTCTCTGGCAGAATAAAGAGATAGTTAATCGATTTGCTCGCTATAGTTCTTGAATATACAATCCCTATATAGTGATTCCAAATACTCCTTTATATACTTTCAAAGCGTCTCAATCGGATTCAAACCCGGCAAACAAGGAGGCTAATTAATAATAATGACTGCAAGGGTCGCAAGAAGCTCTTCTATTAGTCTATCGGCGTGGCTAAGCCACCATGAAAACAACCCCAACCACATCCACCCCTTTTTCCATTGTAACCTCTTCTTTCTCGTCCCACCCCTCATTGGCTTGGCGTCAAACTCCTTATGCTCCTTTGCAAAGGCAAGGCAAGGCGTATACGGGTATATCGGAATTTGGATCCTATTGCAAGGTATGATTTTGATCTTCTGACTCCTGGTCAAAGGTTGTGTGACAATAATTATGTACTGCGCCCTCGTGGAGCTAAAATGAAGCTTGGCTTAGCTGTATTAACCCAGCGTTTTCCATGCTTAGCGGCCCCAAACCCTAGAAACTGTGACTAAGAGAAAGAAAAAAAGACGGAAGAGAAGAAGATCTTTTGTCAGATGCGAGTCATGCTGGTTCGATTTCTCGAGAAATAAACTAGTTAGGTGAGATTGGTGACAAATCCACCCACCAATAATTAACTACCAACAGTTGGCACAAATATTAGACGTCACATCCAACATTACTGAATCGCGACAGCCCTCCAAGCGAAACATTCCAAAAATCTGTTTCTAGAGCTCAAACATAATCTATAATGCCGACCTATTTCCTATAGTACACAAAAAGTAACCTGGATATCATTATAAAAGAATCTCATGTCAATAGGTGAATTCAACTGTAAAGACTAATAATCAACTAACCTCGACACTCGGAGCCTGATTTCTAAAATATCCTCCATAAAAGAGCTTACCTACATCAAAATTATTCCGTAACCACCACCCGATATATACCTAAGCCCTACCCATCAAGAAACCCCACACTTAAAAGCAGCAGCTATACTAACCTGCGCGCTTCCAATTACACTGCCTCCCGCAGGATACCTCGCTTCATACCTAAGACTTCTCCCGTCCACCATAGCCACAAGTTCAAATTCAACACTGTAATGCGGGACCCCGTATTCGGTTTTTGGTTTAATAGGCTTCAGTTTAGGCTTTAGAAAAGTCATGTCGACGACGATTGTACCCGCTAATTGGACATCTAGCAGGTGTTAACTACTTGTACCGTGTATATTAGGATGATGATGATTTGTTAAATGACATAGATACCTTTATTTCTCGCATTTGAAAGACTGTGGTGTGATTCAGTGGCGGTGTCTGAGACGTATAGTAATTCCTCGCACAAGAATCTTTCCTGCTTGATGGGGATACTGTGGATGGTGACGAAAGGGCCAAACTCCTCCTTTGGGCCGACAGTTGATCCCTGTTACAGACAAATTAGAAATGGCGATCTTGATGAACGAATTGAAGGGTAGGAGATTACCTTTTTCATGAAATAATCAATTGTCTTTACATACGGCAACCCATCTACTTCATCCACATCTGGTCTTGCTAAAGCATGACCAGGATATACACGCGGTTGGTAAGGCTCTGCTCTGAAGAAGCCGTAGCTCGATTGAGCAATTCGAGCAGGTCCATCATCTTTGTTTGAAGCTCGGAGGACAGATCCAGCGGAAACTGCATTGACGCTATTTCAAGAAACGTTATGACTGGAACACTAAAAACCGAAAATTTAAAACTTACTATCTATGGTGGTCAATATGTAACTCGATTGTGTATCCTATCCGCGCCGAAATGTCTCTGAGGTGGACTTTGAGATGATGACACAGTGACTTTGATCCTGCGAAACCACCAATGAGGAAGACTTTCTTTATGTTGTCAGTGAAGGAAACAAACAGGAACAGGGATTTTTAACTTTGACTTCGATTCCTCTCTCTGCTGCCTGATTAATTTGTTGATCGAGTACTTTCGGCACTCGGTTGAGAATTGGCATACAGACTTCTTGGAGGTCCTCCCTGCTCCTGCGTTAATAGATCAATATATCCAAAAGGAGGAGGTGATTGTTCACTCTTCTATGATCATGCAATTTCGTTCAAATCTATTCTCCTTTCCAGTCTCTTCGTCCCCCCTCAAGCCTCGAATATAGAGTTTCAATCGACAAGGCTTGAAGATATTGACTTGACGTTTAATTTTATTTTCAAAATCGAGAATATGCAGGTTGATGATTGACTCTACAGTGGTGCAATCATCAAAAAGGTAATGTTCGTCCGATAACCGTTTCTTCAGGTAATTTTTAAAATTATCGTTCAAGTAGCTACTTCCACAGTTATCACCTATGAAGAAATTAGCATTCCTTTGAAAACAAGCAGTATCTGGCGATTCCGAAAAGGCGCATTTGAGCGGTGACTCCAATTTTCATAGAGGAACACTGGAGTTACATACCACTGGGAGGAACTTTTTCCTCAGACAACCTCAGAGGAAATGTCTGAGCCACGCCGTAAGTGACAGCATCGACCGTTCCTCCACCAACGTCTAAAATAATAAAAGTTTCTCCGGGCTGTAGGAAAGTAGTGAGCATAACGACAGATTGAGAGAAAGAAAATGTTCTTACTGAGATATTTTCAGAATTGTCCAGGAGAAACGTTGCTGCTGCTTCAGGTTCAGATATGATAAAAACATTATCAGCGGTGTGTTGTGGATCCTTCCCAAACGAAGTGGCAATGATCGCAGCTTTGACAGAGGTTTGCAAGATTCGGGATGCTTCAGGCGACCTGTTGATGATTAGCAAGTCAGCTTTTACTAAATTGAAGGTTTTCTTCGCCTTGGGAGTTGATGCAAGCGAAAAAAAAACAGACAAGCACACGTTTGAGGACCAGTGTAAATAAGGAATTTGACGGTACGAACCACACGATAGGTACCGTCATGACAAACTCTACCGGAGACTGGTCACTGTAACCATGGAGTAGTCTCATCTGATGCTTAGAATGCTGGAAAACCTTGACCAAGAAATCCGTAATAACATCAATGATATCCCACTTTGTCAGGTCTCTTTGGATTTTACCATATGTGCGAATAATTCCGTCCTTGAGGAGTTGCTTGAGAACACGGCGCATGTTCTGCCGTTCCTCTCCAGTGTGATTCGTATCTATCAGCATCAATTTAGCCCGTTTAATGTCTAAAAAACGCGAAAGTTAGTATTCAGTCAAATCTCAAGAACATTTGAAATTAGCTCTTGATAGGAGATACTCCGGAATAGGGACTTGTTAAGATGGGTCACGTACGACGTAGCCTGCTCCGGTTGGTATTGAGTATGTACATCTTGTGAAGTACATCATAGCCCCACAGAAAGTCAGTCGAAGATTCATCATCAATATTTGTTTGCTCCAGGTCTTCAATCTCTTCTTCCACGCCGTCAGCAGCATTGGGATTTGCTATCAGAGGGTGTTCTTTTTCTTCTGGGTCATAGATGTTTTCATCTTTATCATCCTCAGCATAGATGGCTCTTGCAAGTGGTGTGGAAGAGTACCAACTCTGTGAGGGTACTTGCCGTTTATCAAGAGTTTCGTCAAGAGGCCAATGATATCTTTCATGAATGGGCGCAGATCTTCTCCCTCAACAGGTCGACCGAAGAAAGATGTCGATGTGTTTGTCGTTCCGTAATCTAAACCGAAAGTGAACTTTTTCACAGGTGTCCTAGGCTGCGTTGAATGATCTTCGCGAGCACTAGGCTTAAAAGTCTTCCGAGCAACGCCCTTCTTCAGTATTCGAGCTGGTCGAGAAAATTCCTTTTCATGTGGCTGCCGAACCGCTTTTAAGCATGGGTTCTGTGGATTTCTGGCGCTCATATCGAAATATTGGAAATTTATCAATATCAAAGGCAACAAAGTTATGAGAAGCGGGTGTAAAAGCTGAATTCTTTTGTTGTCAAGGCACTAACCATGGAGTCTGCATATAAGTAAAAGTTTGCAGATTTGCAAAAGTCGTCCCGATATGGAAGTGGCTAGAAAGCACCCAATAAAATTCTTACTTGGTCCATGGGTATCGTTTTCTTTGGCGACTGACTCGTTGTTTACCTTTTGTTGTTTGCTTTTTGTTCCTCAGAAACAGGGGGTGACGCATCGAAAAGGGGCGTCCGAGTTTCTTTCGCTCCCTTCCGAGGTACTTAGCGATCTAATAGGCTGTTATAATCTAGAAATTACTATATTCTTACTGTTATTTCATTAAAATGTTGGGAAAGAACCCAGCATTCAGAGTGATGTAGGGGATGAGAATAATCCTGTACGACAGTGTGAAACGGGGACAGGACCTTGCCTTGTGCATAAGCCACAATTAATAGTTTCCTGCTTCTTCCCGTTTGCAGATGCCGAAATAACCAGATACATCAAGGCCACAAACAAAAGAAAGCAAGCCGACGACGAATTTCTGATAACAAGCAACAGCTTTCCGGGTTTATTGCTTGTCTGTTTAGTACCCCCCCGAAGCACTTTAGTAAATCAGATCCAACTTCAAATAGCGATGCAAGATAGTAAGACAGAGCACAGAAAGCCAGTTTCGATGGGCCGATATGGCCCAAATGCAGAACCTTCCACGCAACCAAATCTTGAATGTTCAAATAATGTACCATCTTCGATCTCAGATAAAGAATCCGTGGACCAGATATATTCTGAGGAGCATCCACGAAAGCGACAGCGGTGTATTGAGCAAGTAAGCAATTCGTAGAATCAAAATATACGCTGTCCTGCAAGAATCTGACAGGTTTCCAGGATAGGAGTCTCACGTTTTCGGGGGACGACAGCAACCATCCAATCTCACCCACGTCAACACCAGCAGCAACTAGCTCTCAACACTCATCATCCCAAAAGAATCGGGGCAATTCCAAGACCGAACTCCAGCCTTCCAGGAGGAAACATCAGCTAGATGGATCCACTCAATCCAAAGCGTTGAGTTCTCGGGAAAAGAGAGACACCGTAATGGTCGTACAAGAGCAACGAGACCGCGAGATTAAATTGCAGGAGCTTTGGCAAACGGATATTGAAGCAAAAGATGCAAAGAATGCTGAGCTAAAAAGGCAGAATGAAATGCTTAAAGAAACGATCAATCAACAAAGAATCGCTCGCGAAGCCTGCAAAAAAGGAAATGTAGACGCACTGGAAGATAAGCTGTACAGAGATGGGATGGAGATCTGGAGGCTAAGAAAAGAGGTGGCGCTGAAGCATGATTGCGAGAACCTCGCCAACTTAACACAGCAAGTCCGCATGAAAGCAGAGACATTTGACGGTGCACTTGATCAGATTCAGTTCTCACTGGAGTCGGTTCTGAACTACCACAATGTGAGAACTTCATTCTCGGTTCCCGAGCTGCCTCGAAGGGATCTTATTCAGCTTGTTTGCTCTGCCTTTGAGCTGGATATTGAGACGCCTCAAGGCCGACACCACTTTGAAAGACTCGTTGGAAAATTTGGTTCCTCGGTCATGCTCGTAACCTTCGTATTGGCTGCGTTGCGGGATTGGGTTTTCATGACAGCATTTCCAGATTTCGTCCATTCGGATGACCCTTTTCTTTCGTCCTTCAGGCGAATTGTTCATGGAATCTGTAGGCATCCCGCATTCTGACAAGCATTGACATGATGCTGACACCACCGCTTAGATGGCTGGAGCGGACTTCACAGGTTGGAATTGGCTGCGTATCAGGCCTTAATTGAGGATATAGCATTCAAGGATGGTTTGTGCCTGAGAAAAGCCACCCAGCTTGCCACAGAATTTTCTCAAGCACTGTCGCCTTTGTTCCGTCGCACATCAGGTGGAAGTGATGATTCTACCACTTGGGAAGATGGCCAAAGAGCGTCTGAAGCTCGCCAGTTTCACTTGACGGAGGTTTTCAAAGCTGCTCTAGAGCTCAAAGCTCAAGTAGTGATGACCGATGATACATACGGATTCGCTATCTATCCACCTGGCACTCCATTCATCAACGAAATTGGGCGGAACCAAATTAGGACTGGCTTTCAAGATCGAAGTTGCTGGCTGCACGCCTCGTTCCACAGGTATGAAGATATTCTTCAATCAAGGCCCAAACTGGCCGACGCGCTCGTGCAGTCAAATAAATTTTCAATCCGAGATTCGGTAAACTGCTCCAAGAACACAACATACACTAAAACCATAGTGTTCGAAAAGGACAAGTTGCAGAAGCCTCAGGAGCATGCTCCAGTGCGCCGTGTTCAAAATCCGCAGGCAGTTAGCCCTACTTCACAGCTTGTGATACCAACGGCCCTACCGCAAACAGGAGATGTTAGAGACACAACAGATGTTGCAATATCAATTGATCGGGAGAGTTCTCCGCCGGCTGAACAGGAAACAAGGGAATTGGAGGAATCGGGTAATGAAGAGACCGTTGCCGCTGAGGTCCATAGTGATGATAAGCATGTTGAAGGCTCGGTGGAGCTTCCCAATGGCCAAATATCCGAGGGGAAAAGTAAGTAAAATCAATCCCAGCGATGAGAATATCAGTTATTGATGGAAACAACAGAGCGTAGTGCTTCTTTGAACAGGGACAAGAGTGTGGATGATAGCAAAGTAGGAGGGCCTCAAACTCCTGAACCGACAAAAAAGTGTCCATTTTGTGAAACTTCTTTTACTAGACAGTCGAATTTCCAGCAGCATCTGCGGGACAGTCGATGCGGTAAAGCAAACAGTCGTACCAAGATATGGCGGAAATTGCGCGCGGAACGAAGATCTAGGCACTCTCCAAGACCTAAGAACGAATTACAGGCAAATGCTGAAAATGCTGCTCCAATTATAGAGCCAGAATCAGAATCAGAACCAGCACCAGCACCAGCACCAACTCCAACTCCAACTCCAGTGCCGAGTGAGAAGAGAGAAATTTTCAGCTGTGATTTTTGTCCCTTCGAGTCATCAGATGAGCCGATATTCCTGAAGCACAGAAAACAGCGTGAGTTCCTAGTCGCTAGTAATGCTCATAGACTGATGCTGACAAAATATCCAGGGAGTCGAAATCGATGCTTCGATTGTCGTAAAATGTTCTGCTCCGCGTTGGCTCGCAAAACGCATTGGATAGCTGAACACGCCCAGCAAGATGATACAGCCGCTTCTGGGACGACGGGTAAACCGAAATCTATCAGCCGCCAGCCGTCAAATCCAGCAAGTCCTACAGATGCTCGCCGGTCAGTCCTGAGACTCACGAGAAACTCTATGGCTACTGCGGATCCCGCGATTCCAATTGAGCATTTGTATTGTAGTATCTCATCTAAGCAAAAGAAGAGAAATGTCAAGTGCTGAACTTCATGAGGGATTTTACTATAGCATGAAGTAAAACCCGTAAGTTGTGCTCAACCGTATTTTAGAAATCTAATGTCTAAGAAGCCGAAATAGGCGTTTACATAATTCAACGTAGCGAATGTAACCAGCGCCTCCCAGAACAATGTAAACTCGATGAGCATAGTAAATTAAAATGTACTCATCTCCTACTGGATGGTCTTTTCACTGAAGAAACATAGCTGAGAACGAAGGCGGGAGCATTCTACCAGAGGGTTCGATTGTAGGTGCTGACTCCAGAAGGGAAATGTGAAAAGGACATCTCAGGTCAAGACACTTCGAGAGCAGGAAACTGTCTTATTATACTGAACGCAGTAATGATGGATCTATCTCTTTTCGTACTGGGCATCTCCTGGCAAGGTATGGAGCCAAATAGGTAGTATCAATAGGATGAAATGAAACTTCTAGTCCACACCTAGTTGCAAATAGTGAAGAGTGATTGAATTACTTATCCCCCTGGCCGAGTGCGCTTGCTACTTGCTCACCGGCAATGCGTCCGAAAACGACACACTCTAGTAGAGAAGAACCCCCAAGACGATTATCGCCATGAATTCCGCCTGTAACTTCTCCAGCAGCCCAAATTCCTTTGATGGGTTTATGATCAGCATTCAGCACCTCACTCTGTTCATTAATAACAATTCCGCCCATCGTGAAGTGAACCGCAGGCGTGACTCTTCCAACGTATACCACGGACTCTGGTTTCACATGAGTTAATCCCCAGTGTCCAAATTCTGTGCGGCCTAATGGATCAGTATTCTTCCCTGCTGCTGCCTTGGCGTATTCCTGAATGGTCGAGAGAGCTAATGGATTAAGTTCTGCAATTGTGGTCTTGCGCATCAAGCCTTTCCAGAGGTAGAAGTCAACATGAGATTTTGCGCTCTGGTACACAGCTTCATCAAGCACAAGTTGAACATCCCATTGTCGTGGCATGATATCGACAGATGGGGTCTGGATGATCGCATCCGTGACATTCTTCCTCGTCTCCATCTCGTTGATTAATCGTTTGCCGTTGAGTATAAGCAAACCACCTTCCCCGCGTAACACTTCCGCGGCGAGGAACTTGTGGGAATTTGAAACATCTTTCGGATCCACGAAACTCGTAGGATGAACCTGAACTGAACCCATATCTAAGAGTTGGGCGCCAATGTCTGTGAGCAGCTTTTGAGATCCTGGACGGGGATCGTTCGTGGAGGGAAATCCAGCAAGATCGGGGCGATATTGAGCGAGCATGCCCTGTGAATCACCACCGAAACCACCACTGGCAAAAATGACAGGTCCATGAAGTTGCTTCGTGTTCCCTTCACAAGAGTACTCAACACCCTCGACTTCATTGCCAGACGTTAAAACTTTCGTCACGACACATGAAGTTTCTAGATGGAAGAGATGACTTTCTTTGAGCGACTTCAGAAGAGTCGTAACAATTGATGCTCCGGGTGGTGTTTGACCCGATCCACGATGGGTTCTAGGAAAACTGTGACCTCCTAGTTGTGCAACAACACTCAGATCAATTCCTTTCTCATCCATTAACCACGTGATTGCAGCCGCTGAGGAATTTGTCAAGGTGGATATGAGGCCTTCTCTTTCCTTCGTTGATGTTAACAAAGCTTTTCCAGCAGACTTCAATGTGTCATCGTAGAAGCTGGTGTCCAGAAACGGTTTTCCAGGTTGATATTTTGTAGGCGCACCATTGATTCCCGAAGATGCCTTAATTGAGTTACCGCCTGTTTTGGGGGATCGTTCGAGCAGGTATACGGGGATGTGTTGTGAAATGAGTTGAGATGCTGCTGAAAGACCGGCGAGTCCTGATCCGACTACAATGGCATGTTGGCCTGAGGGCGATGCTGTGAATTTCGTCGTAGTAGACATGAAGTACTTCAAAAGCATAGAAGAGATTGCGATAAGAATGAAGACGATGATGGTACGAGATCTCCACGGCATTGAGTCTATTTGAATAGCTAGGGTGAATGCAGATTTGTAGTTCGAGTATTGAAAGGGGAGGCCCGGACGAGCTGTCGTTCTCTAGGAAAATCATCCGATGCAATCGGGTGATGCTGCGTCAGACTCATCCTTTGAGTTGGAGCGGGCAGGAAGCTACCGCTGTCCGGAAATCCAAGGCGGATGTAAAATTCCATAGTCACATACTAGTGGTAAGCAGTCGTGGGGGCATTGGATGTTGTTCCTTGTCCGATGGATTGACGATTCCCTACATAATATATTCATAAGTCGTCAAGTTACTTATCTAAGAGCCTTCGCCTTTTTAGGGATAGGTAAAGTTATCAAGCGAGTTGTTGTATTGTCAATCTCCTAGTCCCACTTAGGACTTATTGATTGATAAGTAATGATTAATACAATTCAAACTGTTTACACAGTGGCGATACCGGTGTGTTCATGGCGATTCAAGGTTGATTTTACCCAGAAAGATTCTTCCTAATAGTGAACAACATTTTTATCTGAAAACAGATTCAGATGCCTCTCCCTAAGAGAGTAACTCATTTCGAAAGAGACCTTTATCTTAAATCTAAATGACACAGTACACGGCATACCCGATTGCCAGTTATTCGATCGTATACCACCGGCCCTTGAGTTGAGTGGTGGACAAAGTAAAATAATCTTACAAGTAGGGGGAAAGATGAGAGTGATCTTACCTCAATCACTTCCTCCCCTGATTAATCTTTTCCACCTCACCAAAAATCTTCAGTGTATGATCCCAAACTGTCTTCCCCACTCCCTCCGCTTGATACTTCTTCAACACCGGTTTTCCCGCAACTTCTCCATCCCAATTAACCACATAGCCACCACTCCCCTCTTTCCCATCCGCCCCCTGAGCCACTCCAAATCCCTCCACCCCCTTAACCCCTTCCCTAGAAGCAAACAACCCACTTGTAGCAATAAACAACTGTCTCTCCCCCGTCTCCTCCACACTAACACTCGCGCCGCTAATCTTCACCAACGGCATCAGAACTTTCACTGCACCCCTCGCCCAAAACGGCAATTCCCTCGTTATTGGCGTCGGCACAATACTCGGAAAGGAATGCGCGAAAGAAATCCCAGATTCGCGAGATGCGAATTCAGTAACCATGAGCGAATTCATGGTTGTGGAATGAGCAGCACATTTAGGACCCGAGAAGGAGTTTTTCAGAGAGAGATCTGAGAGATCGATAGTTTCTTCTTTCCCGCCTGCAAGGATAGATAAGACACGGGAGAATTGCGGGATGTTGGTAGAAGCGGTAGGACGGAGAAGGGGAAGGAGATTATATGCGAAGCGCATACGAGAATAGTAATTCAATGCGAATTTCCTATCTAATCCTTCTGGTGATTCTATTGCCCATATATCAGCATCGATTTGCACCAAATAAGGAAACACCGAACTCCAAGATATATATTATATGAGATAAGGGTAGGAAGTGAAGAAAAGAGCAGACAGACCATCACGACCCCTCAAATTCAAATTTCCCTGCGTCATAACCAGCAAATTAACCCTCTCCTTCCTCTTCCTAATCTCCTCACAGACCCTATCTACTTCCTTCAACTCTCCCACATCGGCTTTCAGAAACTCAACTTTTCCTTCGGCATTCAGAGTTTTGCATTCAGAGATGATTCGTTCAGCGGCAGGAGAGGATCGACCGACAATGTAGATTGTTGGAGAGAGGCTGTAACGGAGAAAGGCTTTTAGGGTTGCTTCGCCGATTCCTGAAGTGCCTCCAACTGAGATGGGAATGGGTCAGTTAGCGATTGGGGGGGGGGGGTGAGGAAAACGGAGGAGACATACCGAACAAAGCAACGAGCCCGGGCCCGAGCTCTCTCAGACGAGCATTGGATGTTTTTACTGTTTCGAGGGCTACCATTTTGCATTGAAAGTAATTTACTATTATGGATGTGGAGTTCGTGTTGCTGAAAGTACTTGTAGGTTTTGATTTTGGGAAACATGATTTATATACTTGACCTACCTGACAAGGTTTCGCTAGGCAAACAGGAGACGTTTCTGCTGCGGGATATGCGGCCGAATTTGAGGTTATTTTTGGGTTGCGCGGCGGGAGCATGCGGATCATAATCCCGACATGTCCGAGCGATGCCTGTTAACGCCGATGAAATGAAAGAATGAAAGGGGCGTAGGCGTAGAAGGGTACTACTTATTGGAAGCGGGACAAAGAGGACGAGTTGTCCTGAAAAGAAGCTTCATAGATTCGTTCAAAGGATTCGTAGATGTGTTTGACTCTTTACTTCTCACCTCCCCCGCCCCTGTCCTATGCAATTGACCTCGACTCCCCTTTTAAAATGTCCAAATCAGTCCAGACAGAACTCCATTATCTCCAGCTTTTATAACCTCAATATCCCCATTCATGCACCCCCCTCAAACCAAAACCACAGCCCCCTCCCCCTGCCAACTAGCAATCCACCCCGCCACAAAGCAAAACACATCCGTCACCGTCAAGAACGGCCAAAACCACCTCAAGAACCCCAACCAAGACAAACTCCCCAAACAAGCCAACGCCATCGAAAACGAAATCGTATAGACACAAAGTATAAAGAGAATCACACAATCGAAATGTTTTCTATCGAGTCTTTTTGAATCGATTAGCATATCCTTTTCTTCACAAGCACTCCTTGTCTTTCTAGCTCTTAACCATCACTCCCAAGTCCCACAACAATTATCCTCCCTCCCCGAATATCAAAGAAAGGAAAATAAACTAACCTTAGCCTAAGCATCCTCCTCTCACCACTCATAACATCCAACTTCCAAACCGCCATTAAAACCCCCCATAAATTGACCAAGCTAACCGGCACACCCACAAACATGCCCAAACTAAAACCCCATAGGTATATCGAGATGATGTTGAGAGGGGCATGCAGACATAAAGCGAGGAGGCAGGCAGTTTTTCGTGCGAGAGGAGGGCCGGAAAGGTCCCATGAGGTGAGCCAATCGCCAAAGGGGGAGGAGCGGACGTTGGTGAGGGTGCTCATTCTAGAGGGAGGGACGGAGGGAGGGGTTTTGTGGTGGATGGGCTGGTCGTTGTTTTGAGGCTTTAGACAATCTAGATTGACGGCGAGAGGGAGAGAGGAAAGGAAAAGACAGAAATGAAAGTGTTGGTATGCGCATCCACTCGAAAGCATACAAAGCCTTCGTAAAGGAGGCGGCGCAGTGCTGCCTAGGCTGCAGCGGCACAATTCATACTCCGTATCCACATACATTCAGATGTACTCCGTGATTTTGACGCAGCTTGGCGCATGTTTCAATAAGTATTTCATCAATATTTCTTTTTAGATTTTGGTGTTTCGCGAACGCATGTGCAAGTCCAAAAATAGCCAACCAGTCACGTGCTTTGTTCCCGATATTGAAATTCCCCAAATGAATCGAGTCATTTGGAAAATCCATCAAAAACCATCCACCTATTTCTCAAAACGCAAGCCCTAAACTTTCTTAAGCTCAAGCGCGCCTAACATCTATAGCCAAACATATAGACATCCAAACACACAAAAAAACAAGGAAAAAGCCCCCACCAAAACCACATAGACCATAACAAAATGAATAAAAACCGCTCAGAAAATCTCCAAGGCAGGAGAACCGCCTTCAATACCTCCTCCTCAGTCCCAAAAATAACCACCATCCACCCATCCACCCCAGTCTCCATAATCCTCAAAGCCGACCAACGCACAGGCAATCAAGTGCAGGGTTTCGTCTCTGATGTCTTGACGAGAGGAAATCATCCAAGGGGCATTAAGGTTAGGTTGGTAGATGGGAGGGTGGGAAGAGTGCAGAGGGTTTGTAGTGTTGAGGAGGCTAAGGGGGGGAGTGAGGGATTGGTTGGGCTGGGTGAGAATGGCGAGGGAGGTGGGAGTGGGGAGAGGGTTGAGGGAATGGGGATGGATGGGGAGATTGGTGGGGAAAGAGGACAAATCAGAAGAGGAGGTAGGATGCAGCAAGATTTTCGAACCGATGGTTTCGCAGAGCCTGAAAGAAAAGGAGGAGAAGAGGCGAATTTATTGGATTATGTGATTGTTAAGAAAAAGGGAAAAGGTAAAGGGAAGGGTGGAATGACAGACAAAGTTCAAGCCAAAGCGGAAGTGGAACTCAGAACTGAGGAAGGTGATCGGGATGAAGGAGAGGAAGAGGAAAGGGAGCAGGGAGATGGAGACCTAGTTGGGTTTGCGTCGGTGATGAGTTCATGTCCCGTATGTGGAGAATTTGAAGGCGATGCAGATGCTGTTGCGCATCATGTGAATTCGCATTTCGATTAATATGAGGGATAGATAGATGACAATTCAATTCGACTCTCTAGTATTCGAGCTAGAACCAGAATGGAACTCCAGCTTAAAAGCAGAGAACTTGAATCTAGATCAGTGATTTGAGGAAGTCTATGTCATCCAGAATGTAGTGGAACTCAGTATGCGGTTTGTATATTGTTCCATCGGCGCCATTGAAGCCTGATCATAAGGCACCGTGTCTTACTTGCTACGGGGAACGCAAGATAATTTAAAACTCAAGAGTATGAAAACTATCAGAAGATGCTTGGCAGATGATTCTCTGGGTGATCATACGGGATCTTTCTCAAGTAGTGTTCCACGAGTCCGAACTTCTGTGTATATCTGATAGAATTGGACTCGACTCGTCTACTTTATGAAAGAAGCACAACCCAACTCAGGAGTTTGAGTCGGACTCGAGTTTATAGCGATAATATACTAATAATAGTGTCATGCAGTAATATAGTATAGATAGCTAGTGACATAGAGAGAGGGAGTTCAGCCACTTCGAGGGCATCGCGGGGTAATAGAGGGGTGCTACAACTTTTTATATCTTATATATAAAAAAATCTGAATATGTTATGTGATTTAATTGAAGGAAACAAGAAGAGAAAGATTAATAGATAATATTAGAAATTTTTGGGAATAGCTTCAAATATTACTAATTTTATATGCTATTAATCAGTGTCCTCATCCTAAAATATATCATCAAATTTGATATAAACTCGCGAATCCGACTCGACCTCCTGGGTTAAAGATCTAATGAACTTGTACAAAGCGAGTTGAAGTCAGAGTCTAAACTCGCCTCAAGTCGAACTCGAACTTGCGGAACACTACTCTCAAGCAATGCAAAGATTCTCAAAATTCACTCGTATAAACCTTTACCTACTCCTTTCAAGGTAAAGAATACCACTGAATGCTTCTATTTTCAAAAATCAATTTCTCAATCATCGTAGTATCTATGGAAAGAGAATAACATTCAACTCTAGAACCAAATTACAAACCATCAAATATCCAAATTCACTTTTATCACCTGTCTCATTCTCATATCCTTCACGTCTCACGAGAATCTACTTGAATTAAGATTTTCTTGGGAAGATCTTAAGTGGAGAGTGGAGTGGCTGTGCTAAGTAAAAATAATAAGGTTACGCCACAAATGACGTTGAAATTCAGGGATATTTCGACGGGGACGACGTCATTTGGAAACCCTTGTCGTGACTTTTGTTGTAAGGGAGAAAAGGGCAAGTAAAAAAAGAGGATGAATAGAAAAAGGAGATAATGAAGAAAATTAGGATAATGAGATAAGAGAGGAAGTTAACGCTGTTTATGATATTTAACTAGCTCCCCTGTTAAAGGCTCTCTGGGAGCTTTTCGAGTCTGTTCTCTATTTCATGATCCTAGAAAATAAGTGGATTATTTCTAGACCAAGTCCCTGCTATTGTACTTGTATCGTCCTGGTCTCTGCATTCTTTCCCAGTAAACAAGTTTAATCCTATGTAACCATAGGGCTACCTATTGCTTCCTTTCCTCCAATCAATTCCTCGGCTTCCTCTCCAAAAATACGTCAGACCCTACTTCCCTGAATTTCATTCCCTCTCTCCAGCCTTCTACTGTTCTATCATATATCAAACACACCCTTCTTTTCCCTCCTCTACCCCTCTTTCTTCCTCTCTAACAACTACGTAATTTTATCTCACTGTAATGCAACTCAAACGAATTATTTCAACCCCGCTTACCTAACCCCTGCTACGAACAAACAAACAAAAATGGAAACAGTAAAGAATCTCATCTGGGGAGATCAAAGTCAGAGTAACAACACGACTACTACAAATACCAACGATACAAGCACGACGGAGACAGAGAACAAAATGAGTGAAATGGATATCAACAAGAAGGGTGAGGAGACTATTGGGGAGGAGAGGGTTGGACAGGAGCCAGTCAGTGGTGAGATGGGTGATGTTGAAAAGGGGGAGCCTTATGATAAGGGAAATCTCGGTGAGTTATGATTCTGTTTCTGCTTCTTCAAGATGGAAGATGGAATATAATGGCGGATTAGTATTCTTCCTTAGATTACCTTCTTTTCTGAGTTACTCTTTTGCTTATAGATAGATATTTGCTAATACAAAGAGATAGATTCTGCAACTACTGAATCAACCTCTAATGAGACTACCCATCCTACACCATCATCCGTCACCGAACCCACCAAATCCTCCGGTATCACAGAATCCTCCTCTACACCTGCACCCACTACCTCCACCTCGACCAACCCATCCAACCCCAGCCCTCCAACCACCGATCCAACCTCCACAACCGCAACCCACACCCGGGACGCCGCTTCATCGGGAAAACCCACATCAGCAATCTCCACTTCCACTCCAGATTCTTCCAGCACAGGCAACAAAGAAGACCCCAAAATCCCCGGAGCAAAGAACCAAGGAGCAGACGCACCAGAACACGCACCCAGCACAGAGAAACACAATGATGCGATTGCGGAGACGAAGAAAGATGCCGAGGAGGCTCAGGCTGTTGACACTTCTGGACCTGGACCTAAGAGTTTGGAGGAGAAGGCCAAGGAGAGTGGTGGTGTTGGAAAGGGGAGCGAGGGAGAAGGTGCAGAGAAAGGGGATGATGATGATGGACCACAAAAAGAAAGCAAAGGTGAAGGTACAGGAGAGAAATATGTTCAGAGTACAGGGCTTAATGCTGATGGTGGGGATTTTGACGCTGCCAATCCGGGAGCTGGGAGGGAGGCTGATAGGTTGTTGGATGAGAAGGGTATCGTTCATGGGGTAAAGGAGGGTCGGAATGGTGAGGCTGGTGAGGATGGTAAGGGGGAGAAGGGGGAGAAGGGTGAGAATTGAAAGGAGAAGAAGAGTATCAAGGAGAAGATTAAGGAGAAGTTGCATAAGCATAAGGAGTAAATTTAATTTGCTTGGAAATGGCTTTTGGAGACTTGAGGGATGGTAATGAGAGTGGAATGGTTGGTGGTTTAGCCTTTCTGAATTGTATTTCCTAGTTTACGTTTTGAAGTGGTATGGACTGGATGGAGATGGGATAGGGACGATGATACAATATCGCGCGATACTAGAATGAGAATGAACGATATGAATACGAATGAAATGGAATGAAATTATTAAATATTGAGCAAGGGTAAATGATTCAAGAGGATTGGAATAGTCAGGGAAAGGCGGTCTAGCATATCTCTAAGAGAAAAACAAATACAATTCATTACCCTTCTATGGATATCCCTACTCACAGCTCTACTCCGTGGCCAGCTCTAATTCATCATGCCATTCCCGTAGCTATGCAAAAGCCCCTCAACCATTTCCGTATCCCTGTCTAACCCAAAAACTAACATATTCCTCTTACCTCCATAGAAATGCAATTCTTAGCCTCCTCATGTAATTTCCCAAAAAGAAATTTGCTCCTCATAAAAGCTAAAAAAAGAAACAATTAAGCCCCCATAACGCTCGCCGCTCCCTCCCCAACCTTCCTCTCCCCACTCTCCCCATCACCATTCTGCGCTCTCAGTGGTTTTGCCGGGTCATATCCTACACTTTTCACAATGCCTAATCCTTTCGTTCTCCCTTCTCTGAATAATAATCTATCCCCTGGAGCGAGGTATTCTGGTCTTTGAACGAATCGAAAAGCAACTGTTGCTCTGTCTCCAGTCCGGATAAATGATCTATCGATATCGATTATAGCGCAAGTTTGAGAAACTGGTCCTACATGGAGCATAGCTTGGTATTTAGTTTTGATGGTTGTCGCGTGGCTTAAAATCAACACTTTTTATTGTTAGTATATTCAAAGAGGAAAGGGAAGGGAGATAAGAATAACCTTCAGCAACAAACTCCCGATATACTTTAGGAGCATTCTGCTCTATCTTTGGTAGAACAACCATTCCTTTCCTAACGTCTTTCCGCCGAACTCGTTTGAGTGCGAAAGATGCAGATTGTCCAGCTGAAGCTGCAGCTACTGGTATTCGTTTTCGCTCGATGGAACGGATGGTGGTGGTTGTGAATTGTCCTAAGGAGTCGGGTCCAATGAGGATGGTATCACCCGCGTGAACAACTCCACTCTTTACGATGCCTGAGACTACAGTGCCGACGAATGGAACTGAGAAGGTGTCATTGACGTGGAATTCGAAGGGACCTTCGGCGTCGTAATGACCGTGATGGGGAAGAATATTTAAAAATGATCGAACCAAGTCTAAAGATTCTCCGGTGACATTGGAAACTTGGAAGATAGGACATATCCGTTGACTGACAAACTGAGTAGCGGTATTGATGCATTCCTCCCTATTCTTGATGAAGACCGGAATTTTTCGAGCTCCGGGACTTTTTAGAATTTTGGTGATTTGCCCAATGGTTTGTTCTAGAATATGAGGAGGACAAATATCTATTTTCGTGATGACAACCATGACTGGAACATTGAGAGCCAGAGCGATACCTAGATGCTCTTTGCTCATACCAATGAGGCCGTTATTGGCAGCTACCATCAATAAACAGTAATTTGGACTGGATGATAGAAGACCAAAGACTGTAGTTCGTAGGTATCTTTCGTGGCCAGCCAAATCGGTAAAAGATATGACTTTTGCAGATCTTTTACCAATCTCTTCCCAAGAGAGCTTTCTTCCAGGGACATCAGAAGCGACAACTTTGCCACGTGTATCGAAACCCATTATTTCCATGCCTACTGAACTAGTTCGTCCGGATTCGATTTCGTGTTTGTGTCTGAAGAGACTATAGAGTAATCAGTACCTCGGAGTACTAATAGTCCAATGCCTCAAGGTGCCAATACGTACTTCACACGAGCCTTACCACGCCCATCATCCAACCCCCCTTTCACCAAAACACCAAGCATAGTACTCTTCCCAGCATCAACATTACCAACCACAGCAATTCTGGTCTCAATTACCTCCTCCACTGATGCTGGATGTTGTCTAATCAAGATCTTACCACTGCAATAGGGGCCTTTCTCTTTCTCTTTCTCCTTGTCTTTCCTCTCCTTCGATTTCTGCTTAGATTTCTCCTCCTTGGCTTTTTCCTTGACTTTATCCTTCTCTTCTTTTCCTCCTGCTTTCTCCTCACCTGTCTCAATCATAGACTCAGCTTCTACATCCCCACCCACATTTTTCGTGAGCAGGACCTGGCAGTCAGACTGGGTTTTCGCAGCTGCTTCAATTAACCGTGTCATAGCAGCCTCCCATTCCGGTAGCGTCAAACCCATTGTTTCCCCATTATTCTCGAATCCGATTTCGAAGACCGTCTCACCATGTCCCTCGTCTATTCTCAACATAAGAAGCTCAACCAGTTTACTGGATGTATCCTCGCTGTCACCGAGCAAGAGTTCTTTTAATGGTATTTGGGGAACATTGTCTTCAAGATCGAGGGTGTTTAGGAGGTCGGTGAGTTCGGCGCGGTCTTCGTCTGTTATTGATGGTCCAGCTGCAGATGGGTACCGGCGAGATTGTTGTTTCTCGACATAGTCTGCGAATTCGCTCAATGCCTGTAGGGTAATGTATTATTAGTAGATTGGAGAGACAATGAAGGGAAGGCAATCCCTTACATTCTCCCCTTTCCGCCGCTCATGGGGAAGCTGTTTGCCTTTTGAAGCCATATTGGATACTCAATTGTTGTTTGTCGAGCAGCCTATGGTCAAACTTTTGCAATAGGTGAGTGATTAATTTCTGTAGCGAACCTACTTTATCATGGTAGCATTTGAGTAATGGTATGTCGAAGGGGGGGGAGAGGGGAAGTGTTCATCCTTATATGCTTCGGATTGTGACTCTTCGGTGAAAATCATTTGAGGGGAGTGGCGGGGAGCTTTATCGATAAAGGGTAGAAATTTTGAGTCATAGAGGGAGAGCAAGGCTGAATGAATAGTTGAATGTTGATTCAAACTTGAAATCAGATTAATAACTTAATGGAAATTGATACTAGTTTGCCAGATCATTCGATTGTTCGATTATTGTATGTTTTATTGTGATTGTTGCAGCATCTCAGTGCTTTCAAGTGCGTTGATTTTGCACCTTACTATGCATCCTTTCCCACTTGGTATCTCTCCATGCCCGTCCAGTAACCCAATAACCCATTGTAGCTGCTTTGCTGCTTGCATTTTTTCTGTCTTCATGATGCCTTCGGAGAAATTAGGACCACGCTGTCGCCTGTATAGCATGTTAGAATCGGTGCCCAGAGAAAATCTTCGTTTAGTATCAATGACTTGCCTCGAACGAACAGCATTTCAGACTTCTTTACTATAGTCTGCAGGGAAAGCAATGTCAGAATGGGGTCTCAGTTCATGCCATAGAGTGGAACCTACCTTCACTATCTCCTCTTCATCCTCGTCCTCTTCCACCACATATATTGTCTCTACCACTTCTCCGAGAACTAAGTTGCAATGACTGTCGTATGCCTAGAACCCCTATCAGCCTAATATGCTCTAAGGTAAAAGGTAGACAACGCACATGTAATCTGCCTTTCAATTCCCTGTCACCACGCAACTTCACATAAACGATTTCGTCCAGGCAGAGCCGCACGAGATCGAGAGGCTCTGTAACAGGAGCAGAAGCTCCATCGTCAGCATCAGCCATGATAGTATAGTATAGATGTTGAAAGTAATAGTAAATTGCTAATCGCGGTTATTGTCGTCGTCGTTGTGTTGTTGTTCTAGATTATTTAGATGTTTTTGCTCAGAATCGGTTACCGGAACTTTTCTTTCGCTTCAAATCGCTTGGATTTCAACTTCCACTCCTTTGACCATCCGCGAACTTCCCCATTTCCCTAGACTTCCTTTCTCCGAACTCGAGTTAGTTCATTCGACATGATGGAACCTTGACATGACCCCATGAACTCTTTCCTACGAAAATTCGAGGCGATTGAGGCCCGAATAGCCTCTTCCCATTCTCGTCCCTATTCTTGTCCAAGAGGTATTCCGGGAAGAATACACGCTCTGCGACTTCGAAATCACTTTCAACAGCCCCGTAGATTACAATCAACTGTTCCATATCAAGCTGCTAAGCTTCAGAATCAAGAATTTCAAGATGGGACGAATCTTGAGGGCCCAAACCCAGATATTTGGGAAAAACCCAGCTCGCCCGATCATTCTAGTGAAGAACTAGTCCAGTATTCTACGGAGATACTCAGTATTGAAGAGCATCGCAACAAAATAGCTGCTGGAGACGTTCTCGACGATGCGGACGAAGTTTACCAACCTCGAACTCCTACGAATTTTAGCACTTTGCTTCGGGCACTACAGACACGCGATCCACATGCTGTAATGGGGACTCTGCTGGCACATATTCAAGATACTGGAATGGCACATACATCGAAAGTACTGAAGCAAATTCCCGACAATACATTCTCTGAGATTCTGCGATATCTAGATCCAGTATATTTTGTTGGGAGATATATGGAATTACAAAACGAAGTCAGCCCATATTATGCTAAAGTGCTTGGGATTTCTGCTGTTGGCGTGTATGGATACCATAGATTCTGTACCCAGTTTCTGAACCAACTTAGAGCTATTATGGATTTACGTCAACAGTCTGGAGGCCAGCTCTCTGTGTCGGATTTCAAGATTCTCTTGAAAAGCGCGAGATTTTCTGGAAACAAAAAGGTTGCAGATGATACTTGGTGGGCTATGCAAGCAAACAAAAACATCATTCCAGATACAGAGTGCTATAATCATTATCTGGGGACGTTGTGCTGGGGGGACGCACTAATTCCGATTTATCGCAATCGACTCCGAGTTGTACCAACCAACATCAACTATCGAAGTCGACCTAAAGACATAACTCATTATACTTTGAAAGGTCATCAAGTTGGTGAATTTGGGATCAAATATAAAGTATCTCGTATTTTTCGAAGCATGGTTGAGTCAGGTTTGAATGGAAACGAGGAGACTTTTTCTCTGATGATTGTTGCTCTGGGTCGGGAACGGGATCTCAAAGGTGTTTCTGCTATTCTTAAACGTGTGTGGAATATCGATGTTGATGGTATTATGGACGAACATGAAGCAGACCTACCACCAGTCAAGGATTACCATCCCGACTCGCCATTCTACCCCTCCGAACATCTTCTGATGGCTATTGCTCATACTTATGGGGCCAACAGCGCAATCCCGACAGCTCTCCGGTTGGTTGATTATATTTCAAGGCATTACACTTTGAAGATTAATAATGATGTTTGGAAACAACTTCTGGAGTGGACCTTTGTAGTCTCAACAAGACGGCATGTGAAGCGACTCGAGGATGGAAGAACCTTGGGACAATTACCAGCAGAGGCAGTTACTAACCTCTGGTCAACCATGATTTCAGAACCTTACAACGTCAAGCCCTCTATTAAAATGTACGACTACTTGATTGATAATCTTTTGAATCGCCAACGGTTTGGGGAAGCGCAAAAGAGAATCCAGGAGGCTATCGGAATACACAGAGCCTACGTCCATAAGCTACACAAAACTGCCAGGGATTTAGATCAAAGTGCTGCCATCATAGGTGGATCCCTCACCAATCACT
Source organism: Chlorencoelia australis (assembly GCA_003988815.1). Taxonomy (NCBI): domain Eukaryota; kingdom Fungi; phylum Ascomycota; class Leotiomycetes; order Helotiales; family Cenangiaceae; genus Chlorencoelia; species Chlorencoelia australis. Next base: position 202,966 of record QYAN01000056.1, on the reverse strand, counting down.
CCCGCCAACGCACCATCAGATTTCTGAAAGTACGCATTGCTCGAAATAGACAATACATTCGAAGATGGATCGACCGTCTCATTCATAAGGCCTCTAAGAAACTGAACAATCCTAGTTTTGCAATTCGCAATATCCCTGATATCGTCAGATACTGGAAGACTTTCATACCCCTACAATTAATATATCCTGTAGCAACTGGATACGTGTATTTACATCATGATGCGATAGCGGAAAATAAATTGGGTTATCTGAGGATTGAAAGTATGCGATGGAAACGGCAGTTAAAGCAGCAGACGATTTTGGAGTATAGAATACGGGGTCCGTGTAAGAGGAAACTCATTGGCCAACGAATAAGACGGAGATCAAGGCGGATCAGGATGAGACTTGCAAGCTTGAGAGATTCTGCTCTAGGAAAACGAGGTGAGCATGCGTTTCGGACTGCTCAGCAATTAGTGTCCGTGGGGCAGAAGACCAGACGAGAGGGCGTCATTGAAAGGAGACGAAGAACACGGAACTAGGCGAAATGAGAAAGGGGTCATGAGTTAGAAAAGTGCTCACTGTTGATATCCGGAGTCCCAATTCATCTAATCTGTACAGCCAGGCACTTAGAGGAGGAATATTTTTCTGTAAGATGATTGGTTTACAAGTGTACTGTACTGTATATACTGTAACAAGATTTCGAGATGTTCTATGGACCTTTCGCATATAGACAAGAAATACCTTTTCGGCTTACTCATAATCTGTCAACTTCTCGCATTTGGCTTCAAGAATTTCAACTCCACAAGATTGGTTGAGCAACGAAAGCTACGCTCTGCAACTTCCACTTTCTCCACCCTCACCTATCATTTATCTTAATTCCTTCATCCTTTTTCGGATTGCTCTAATATGAGAAGATGGGAGATGGGAGATACTAAGAAGTGGTTGGAGTATGCTAGGAACAGTTATCATATAATATGTAAAGGAGACAAGTTCAAGAATGTCACGGACACTCCTCAACAAGCCTCCTCAAAAACACCCACCCAATGATCCATACACTGCACACCCTCCAATCCCCCAACATAACCCTCTACACACGACTCCAACGCATCCCACACCCCCTCAAGCCAAGCCTCCTCCTTCCCACCAGCACTCACTCCATTCCCCCTCATCTCCTCCATCAATTCCCTCTTATCTCTCAAAAGTGCACCCACTTCCCACTTCCCATCATGCATGCCCGCTCTCGTCTCTCTTCCCCCTTCCTCCCTCACTACCCTCCATCCCTTCCCTGCAAAAACCTCCTTAATGCCCCTCGGACTCCGAAAACAGCGCACGTTCTCGCTGCTTGGTTGCTTTCGTTTACTTTCTAATGCTCCTAGTAGGAGGACGGCCAGGAGATGTGCTTGGCCTGATTGTTTTTGGGCTGACAGCGCCCATTCTGCTATGCCTATTTTGTGTGTTTTGTGGGATAAGGAGGTGACGATGGAAGGGAGGATGGAAGGGGAGGAGAAATAGTAGATGGAGTGGCTGAAGATTACGAAGTCGTATTTCTCCCCCTCGTATCCTTGTAAGTATATTTCGGGAGTGGTGTTATAGAACGTGATTCTTGATCCCAAAGAAGAGTTTTTTATATGGGCTTGAGATTCTCCTAGTGTATATGGGGATCCTGTTTTTCCTTATTAGCTTTCTTTGCTCTGCTTTGCTCTGTTCGTCATGATGTCAAGCAAGCAAAAATTATAAATAGATAACCGAAAGGAAACGAAAGGAAAGGGGACTAAATATGCATACCATAATCAGGATCCCCAGGATCAACGGCATCCACATGACCCTCCGGCCCCACGGCATCAGCAAGCACGACTGTGGTATCGCCTTGTCCACAGCCGATTTCTAAAACCCTCGCTCCCGGGGGGATGTCCCAGTATTTCACTAGAGCGAGACGATGCTCCATTTGGGCCATTAGTTGCGGAGAAGAGGTGGTTGGTGTAGGACGGGTTTCTAGGTAGTGCAGTGTGAGGTGGGCTACTCTGTCTGTTTCTGAGGTGGAAATGATGGGAGCGGAAGTGGACCTAGAAGTCATTTCTACTGTTTAGTGATAGAGGTGAGTTGGGAGGGGGAGGGAGTCCGGGTTTTATAGAGAATAGAATGGATAGATGGCGAGATTTACGCAGTCTGTACTGGATTGGGTAATTGTGAAGTTCCCTGCTTAAGGTTAAGGGGCTGATGAGGGAGTCGCCGATAGTGAGACGGGAAAGGTGAGTCACGATGTGCATGCAGTTATGTAACGTTGGGATTGAAGAGACTTTTCAGATTTTTAGTTTGGAGATGAGTTGAAGATAGTGAGTCATTTGACGACTCACTCATGCATGGTACTTTTGGTGTGATACAAAGTGAGTGAGTGTTTTGTAAGCAATTCTTCATGAAAAGGGCCTCACTCAGAAGTTTAGCGACGCCTCGAACATATATAAGCTAGGGGATGATATTTTTGAGTCTCTATGTGAACAGTACGTACTACCCATCAACTAATAATTCTAAATTTGTTTTGTTTTCTTTTTTTTTTTTAATAGAAATTATATTTATATCACTTGATCACAGCATTTATTTGTACTAATAAATTGTAGTAATCTTCCAGACGACGGTCCCTGTCCACACTGGGGTTTCGATTTCGGAATTTCCTCATTGGCTATCTATGCATACATATATTCATATAGTTTACTGCTATCGCTGTAGTAGGCAAGTACGCATTTTTATTAATGAGCCTCTGAGAGATATAGGAGGAGGAGGGGGATAATGAGTTTTTTTTTTGAAACAACCCCCCCTTCCCGAAAAAGCCAAAAAAAAAAAACCCCTAAAAAGTTAGAAGGAGGAAGACTCTTCGAATGATATATTATTTATTACCATAACTAGTGCCATAATTTACGGTAATGCTGTAATGTCTGTGACTGAAATGAAGTTCAGCAGGTCATATTGCAACTAATCGAATGTGAATTGACTAACTATATACTAAAGTATTCGATCATAGATCTAGCTTACAGTACTATTGTCATCCGTTCTTCCAATACTTTTATCATCTGTTTAAATGTCTCCTATGTTCAGAGTAACTATACTCTTTTCACCAAATTTCTAAAATTCGATTATGACATTTGATTTTCACGTCTAATTCAATTCGAACTTAACTATATACCAGGGTTAAAAGATGCTCTATTCTCATAAGTTCTTATTTTGTCCTCTCCTCTTCTCTCCATGCTCTTACCCTGCAAGGCAATTAATCCTCATCTATTGTCCAGCAACAGAAGATAGGATAAATGCAGCCGCAGCCGCCATCGTGTTAATCCTCTCCGTCTCCTAACTCTTCCTTTTCTCGTAGGTATAGGATTGGTTGGGTTTTGTGTAGAGGGTTCTTCCTTCCCTGTGGATAGGCATTTTGGGAGATTTTAGTGAGGGTTTTGGTATGAAGGTATTAAGAGAGGGAAATCTGTGGAAGGAAGTTGTGGGAGGGTATTTATTGGGGATTTAGGAGTTGTTTTTGGAAATGGATCCGAGTGGCGGTAAGAAAACAAGATCTTGCTAGATACTTCTGAGTACTGGATGAAAACAAGTAACCTAAAAGAGAGAAACAAAAATTTGAACAGGGACAGTTGTTCTTGAAGATATGTTTTGAGAAGTAGAGCTAGGACAAAATTCTAGAAGAAAAGGAGGGGGAAAAGTCTTCTGAGAATAAAAATAACATATTTTTAATAAAGTATAATATAAGACTGATGCCTTGAATAGTTTATGTACTACAGTGATGCAATAATAATAACAGTGAGATCTCGTTGAAGCGAGGAAAAAAAGTTCGAGTAGCTACTACTGGAAGCCGGCCTTGGGATTAAATATGTTTGAGAAAACGTACTTAAAAGCTCGAAAACGGGCTCAGCGCATTTACAAAAGACAACAATTCAGGAGAGCCTTAACAGAGAGCTTCAAACAATTGGAAATTGCTCCAAACCTGGGGACTTGGCTCTCAACCGTTCAGTTCTCAATTCTCATCTACCAATGGAAAATACCATCATTCCTTCTTCCATTCCTCAAATTCTACCGCTAAATGCTCCTTCAGCCTGGCAAATTTCTTCCCAAAATTCATTCCACATCTCCAACACTTCAAATCCCACTCTAAATAACCCGTCTTTGCCTTCCTCCTATCATCATTTTCGAAAAGTGGAAAATCCTTCAAATCCACAAAGAACGGTGTGGAAAAGCTATTGTAATGTTTTCTATGCTTCATGCATTCCGAATATCGATCTATGCTTAAAACATGAACATGTAAATGATTCATAGACGGATGTGCATGGACCCCGACTTTGACTTCTGATTCCCAGTTTCGTCCCATTGGTAGAGGTTTATCGAGAGGGTAATCAACGGTTCCGTTAAGGATTGCTTCACGTAGAGCATCTTGGGTTGAAAAAGGTCCGTAGATACGTTGCAGTTCTGAAGCGACTATTTTCTTGAGTTTGGAGGCTTCTGTCTTGACGGAAGCGAGGAATTCGGGGTCTTCGAAGGCTTCAAAAGGATGTGTTAAGGTAACTTTGGGAGAGCGTGGAAGCAGCAGTGCATGAACAGAAGACTTGGGGTATAGGTCGCGAATGGCGACGAACTCGTTATTGTGATATATGACTCGGGAGGCAGGGAAAGAAGCGGGGTCCTCGATGTAGACTCCTAAGCCGTCACGGCGATCAAACCCGTGCTGTTCAGGCTTGGGGGATTTGGATTCAGACTTGGGTTTATCTTTGGACATCAAGGCTGAGACTATTGTGCGTGAGTTGAGGGTATAGTCTGAGAGAACAAGGAACAATACATGCGTTACGAGGAGCGTGAGACGAGGCTGACGGAGCCGTGCCGGTCATTTCTTCCTCTGTGATGACATCTTCGGGTCCTTCTGGGGTAAAAGACATTTTCCCAATGCGACTACAGGCTCCGGAAGTGTAGAATCTTCGAATATCTTAGAAATCTCTTAACAGTGATGATTCGAATAGGAATGTTGTTTTTCGATGTGTTGACTTAAGGTTGCAGCTTAATGGCAGCCTGTTACGAATACGAGGAGGGACTCAGATGGTAGCTGACTAATAGATTACAAAGCACCAAATTCTAACACAGCCAAAGCCTTAAGGTATTTATCAGCCCTCGTCATCGCGGGGCAAATTCAACAAAACCCGACCATCGATTCTATTATAATTATTATATGGATCTATTTTGGACACAATTCATACTGATTGAAGATGGTGAAGAAAGGACAACTAAAGGGGGCTCAACCTAGCAGCGGAGCAGGAACGAAGACGCCAGCAAATCCCAGCGCCGATGACAGCTTCATTGTGTTTTCCAATTCCGACAAGGAGCCTAAGCAGAGGAAGCCTGCGGCTGGGGCTGCTGGATCTAGTTCTGCGGGTCAAGATGGACCTGCTTTGGCGGGTGAAGCCCCAAAGAGACTTGACGTTAAGAAATTGATTGGAGGAGCGTCATGGACTGGGAAATTACCTGTCAATATGCTGTCTGAACATTGTCAGAAGCAGAAATGGGAGAAGCCGCAATATACGACGGTGAGATAACTGGGCTTTGCGGAGTGTCCTATGTCTGTTTGAGGAAAGCCGTTGCTAACTCTCGGGATTGTCAGACTAAAACGTCAGAAGGATATTTCTCAATGGTCATCCTGAAAGCCAAAAATCCGAAGACACAAGAAATGATCCAGCTTCCACCCTTTACGCTCCCTCCAACCCATAAACACCTCGCTGCGAGACCTACTGCTCTTGAAGCAAAGCATTTTGCTGCTACCTATGGTCTCTTCCGTGTTTGCAGTATGCGGAATATACACATGATGCTTCCGCCAGACTATCGAGATTTGTGGAAAGGGGAATTTGAAGCTCTGAAGAGGGAAGATACCAAAGAGGGAAAGGCGTGGATGTACGAGGCAGACCCATTTGCAGCACTGCGAGAAAGACAAGAAGCTAAGGCTGCGATGGAGAAGAAGCGTAATGAACGGGAGAAAGAAAGGGCAAAGGCTGCAAGTACACCGGGCAACCCTGGAGCTCCAGGTTTAGCTCTTCGTGGGAATGGACCAAACGGATCTGGTAGTGGAGGGAATAACATCCACAGAGGTTGGACTAAGGTTCCAAAAATCGAGATGGGCAAGCGCACCCGTGCTGGTGTCGAGGGACTGATACGAAAACATGCTATTTGGAATCCTCACGATGTAAAGATGTCTCAATTTCAGAAATATTCAATTGTCAATGAATTCAAGAACCTTGATTTCCGGCAAAGTCATATCGAGGAGGCTATTGAGGAGTGCAAAGATCGGGAGGAGACACTTGAATGGCTACTCATCCATGTACCTGAAGATGATCTCCCACGATGGGCATTACCTGAAGGCTATGTTGCTGGAATCAGCATGGCAAGCAGTGATTTGAAACGAGAAGGCGCTATCAAACGTCTAGCTGAAGCAGGATACTCATTGGATCTTTGCAAGCAAATCTTTGATATTCATAATGATGAAAGCAAAGCAGCAGAGGCTTTGCAGCAAATCCTCATATCAAGCGGACATGGATCAAGTACACCTCCGCCGGAAGATGATTGGGGGGCTGAAGATTCGAGAGAAGCTTCTAAGGCTATTTGGGAAGAGGAATTAACAAGTCTTCATTCCGTCTTTGGAGAACAGTTTTCTCACCCTTCAATAGATGTCTGCCGAATCAGTATAAAGCCGGCGAATCCAGGACGGAACGCTCAACTCCAGCCGATCATCCAGTTCAGGCGGACTGCGGAGTATCCTCAGAAAGTTCCTGTTGTGTCAGTCTATGCTGTACTTCCTGCATACATACGTTTGAGTATCATGAAGCAGACATTGAATCATGCTCTGGATAATTTGCTTGGTGAGCAGATGTTATTCTTCCTCATTGATTGGATTGAGCAAAATCTTTACAGAATTGTGGAGAGACCTGGTAAACTTAGAGAAATCTCGGCGGCTGCATCTACAGTTTCTGAAGTGCAGCCTGCTCAGAAGAGAAGACAACAGATCTCTAAACATCCTAGACCTATCACATGGGTCCCTAATGCAAAGCATAAAGAGGAATGGGTCAGGCGGCAAGCCGACCCGAAACTGAAAGCTCGAATAGAGCAACGTCAGACTTTGCCAGCTTGGGAAATGAGAGAGGTCATCATTGATACCGTCAACTCACATCAAGTGACGATCATATCAGGAGAGACCGGTTCTGGTAAATCCACTCAATCGGCACAATTCATTCTTGATGATTTGTACCAACGGGCACTGGGCAAGTCCACGAAGATCATGTGAGGAATCCTTTAAACTCCCCATGTTCTATACTAATACTTCCAGCTGTACTCAACCCCGACGAATTTCAGCATTAGGTCTAGCAGATCGTGTGAGCGAAGAGCGTTGCTCCGCAGTGGGCCAAGAAGTTGGTTATATCATTCGAGGAGAGTCCAAGGCAACTCAGAATACCAAGATCACGTTTGTTACAACTGGTGTGCTTCTCAGAAGACTGCAAACGTCTGGAGGGAGCAGTGAAGATGTGGTCGCTTCTCTCGCAGACATCAGTCATGTCATTATCGATGAAGTTCACGAGAGATCTCTTGATACAGATTTCTTGCTCGTTCTTCTCCGCGATGTACTTCGAAAGAGGAGCGACCTGAAACTTATTCTTATGTCTGCCACTCTCGACGCTGGGGTATTCGAAGATTATTTCAAAAGCATTGGGATTGTCGGCAGAGTCGAGATCAGTGGTCGAACATATCCCGTGGAAGACTACTATCTCGATGATGTTATTCAAATGACTGGATTCAATGCTGGCCGTGGTGGAAGATCTCGAGATGATGAGGATACTAAGGATATGGACGCTGACATTGCAGCTTCGATCCAAAGCATTGGTATGCAAATCAACTACGATTTGGTTTCTCAGACTGTCAGAGAAATTGATGCAGAGTTAACTCATCTAAAACAAGATGGTGGTATCCTGATTTTCATGCCTGGTCTTATGGAGATTAGCAGAACTTTGGATCACCTGAGATCAATATCAAATCTGCATGCTCTACCACTGCACGCCTCTCTACAGTCTTCGGAGCAAAGACGAGTATTTCCTCATGCGCCATTTGGCAAACGAAAAGTAGTAGTAGCCACCAATGTAGCTGAGACTTCCATTACTATCGATGATATCGTTGCAGTCATTGATACTGGGCGTGTCAAAGAGACAAGCTATGATCCTCAGAACAACATGCGAAAGTTGGAAGAAGTCTGGGCATCTCGAGCTGCCTGTAAACAAAGACGTGGTCGAGCAGGTCGTGTGCAAGCCGGTAAATGCTACAAGCTCTATACACGAAATGCTGAGATTTCAAAGATGCCGGAGAGACCAGAGCCTGAAATTAGGAGAGTGCCGTTAGAGCAATTGTGTCTTTCTGTTCGTGCTATGGGCATTATTAAGGTTGCAGAATTTTTAGCAAATGCTTTGACTCCTCCTGAAAGTATGGCAGTAGATGGTGCGATGGATTTGTTAGGTAGAATGGGTGCTCTTGATGGGGATGATCTTACTGCTCTTGGTCGACATTTGTCTATGATTCCAGCAGATCTTCGATGTGGTAAATTGATGGTTTATGGAGCCACGTTTGGTTGCTTAGATGCTGCATTAACCATTGCAGCGATTTTGACAATCAAATCGCCTTTCATATCGCCCCAAGAAAAGAGAGAGGAAGCAAAGGCTGCGAGAGGAAAGTTCGCTGGGAATCAAGGTGATTTGATTGGAGATCTCCGAGCTTTCGAGCAATGGGATGATATGATGAGCAACAGAGGGTATATGCAATGTCCACTATTTGAATTAATTACAACTAATATCTTTAGTATCCGCCAAGGAGAAATTCGCTCCTGGTGTACCGAAAACTTCCTTAAGTACCAAACACTCTCTGACATCTCCTCCAACCGAATGCAATACCTCACTTCCCTGCGCGACATAGGATTCATCCCTTCTTACCCCTCTCCCTCCCTCAATAAAAATAATACCAATACCGCTCTCCTCCGTTCCCTCATTGCCGGCGCCTTCAATCCCCAACTAGCACGCATCGATTTCCCTGACAAGAAATTCGCACCATCAGTCTCTGGAGCAGTGGAATTAGATCCCGAAGCAAGGACGATCAAGTATTTCAATCAAGAGAATGGGAGAGTTTTTGTGCACCCTAGTTCAACCATGTTTGATGCGCAGACGTTTCCTGGGAATGCAAAGTATATGAGTTATTTTAATAAGATGGCGACGAGTAAAGTTTTTATTAGAGATCTGACGCGTATGTTTCCCTCTTTTTCTATTAGAAATGGAAAAAATTGACATGACATAGCATTCAACGCCTACACAGCCCTTCTCTTCTCCGGTCCCATCACTCTCGATACATTAGGTCGTGGCCTTCTTGTAGATGGCTGGTTACGACTTCGTGGCTGGGCTCGAATCGGTGTTTTAGTTAGTCGTCTTAGAGGTATGTTAGATGATGTATTGGCCAGAAAAATCGATGAACCGGAATTGGATCTGGGAGGGAATGAAGTGGTAGCTTTGGTTACGCGGCTGGTGGAATTAGATGGGATGGATCAGTAGCTTTAAGCCGTAGAGATGTGATGATCAGTTGAAAAGGGAAGAGTGGTAGAGGGCGCAGGTGCATATAGATACTATTTAAGTTAGTTTCTTTTCGATTTAAGATATTTAAAATTAGTAAATCTAGATTATTTAGTAAGTTTTTAGCTTTAGCTATAATAAATTTATAGCTGCTAGCTATATAAGCTAAAATTCTAAAATATAATAATTCAATAAAATTTAGATCAATTCTAGAGAAATTTGAGATTTCTGCGACATTTTTGGTGTGTACTACTTACTACATGGGATTACGTTCGACAGCCTCAGTTTTTTAATCCTTGCGATTTTATACCTGAAAAGGGCCTTCATCATGCCAGAGAGAAAATTTAACCAACAAGACGGATTGGAGAGCCCCAAATAAGCCAACTGTTTTTGGCGACTCCTCAACTGGAATAATGATCTCACGGGGTTCAAACCAAATCCATTCGCGCCAGTTATTAGTGATCGCACGGAGATAGCATCGACGAGTATAAGGAAGTGAGCAACATAAGACCTAGATCTGAGTTCAGATGCGGTCCAGAGCATGTAAATACCATCGAATATAATATAAGTGACGATGAATCCATACCTAGGCGGCTTTGCTCCTGTCATATCAGGAGCGAAAACATCCTTCCGCCAAGGACTTCTGGAAGTGGAAGAGCACATAGACTCGCCTCTACCTCCCCTTTCAGATTCCTCTATAGATTTTCCTACCAAGAAGTCTGTCAGCCTTACATTCTCCTGATTCGCCGCCCTCACATTCTTCGCATAACGCCCTCACTACTTGCATGGTTCTCGGTGATCCTTCGGCGATTTTGAGAAGCCTGATGTGAGTTTAATAACCATCTAGTCAAGTTTCTCACCCTCTGCGTGGGGGCAACGTTTTGCTAGGGTCGAGTAGGTTTTTTTAAGCCCTGGATCACTAGTGTTTCTCGTTAAGGAAGGTTCAGCATAATTCGGAAATTCATTTTACAGAAAGGGAACCATTGTTAAGGCTAAAGAGATTGAGGTAGAAACCGGAGAGTAGATCGGATATCAAAGAATAATTGATTAATTATGACCAGCTTGGAGAGCATTTCTTAGACCACCGAGCTCCAGCTGTCGAAATATCCGAAGAACACCCCGAGTATTAAATAAAAGAACAGAACATAACAGAACATAACAGAAAACGGCCGTTAAAAAAAAAGAGGCAAGAAAAAAAAATTCCTAAGAAGCTAGTAACTATAGCAATTGTTTCTTAGGTTGTGGTGCAGGCCTAGTCAAATGGGGATTTGTCACATCACTTCTATGCAGCTACTCAGAAGATCCATACCCAATTAACATGACGGGCGTGCTACCACTCGGCCGGCCGGGTTGTTTGTGACTCCAATTGCTATTTGAGTATATATATATGAGGGGAGTTCAGTTGGCACCGCGGCATATAAAATTGAGTGAATAGAGGAGGATACGAACTCTCAGTAGAGATTCATTCAAGCACTAATTCAAAGTATTAAAAATTAAGTATTGTTACTATAGATTCGACTCAACTTTCCCACTCAAACTATCTTCATTATTAAATGCTTCAAATCCCAATTATTGCCATTTACTCGACGACAGTCTCTCACCTTTTCTCTTTCGCCCTCCATGGCAACCAATCAAAACGCAACTTTGAATAAACAGCCAATCTTTATGTACAACAATACATCTTGAGAATCCTTCGCAATACCACTACTTCCTCAATGACTTTAACATACGTGGTCTAGCCTCAAAACCCCAACGTCACAAATTGCTGCAAGGGCTCGGTATGGTGGCGGAGGTACCAATTCGCCCTTGACCACCAAGTCCCTACTTCTCAGCTTGATCCTCGACACCTTCACAGGCCTCCTGCTCTAACATTGATATCCCAGTATTTTTGCCCGGCCCTACGACTGGATCTTTCCTAGACCGCATTCCAGGCCGACCTACCCTCAGCACGGCCGAGTCCTCGTGATAGGAGACCCTAATATTCCAAAATATACTTCTAGAAGTCTTGCCATGTGTCGGATTTCCATCAGATCGCAATTTAGACTGGCACCCAATTTCTCCATGGCAGGAACACCTCCAACATTCAACATGTCTACAATCATCCGTATGTAAGACTCAGCCTGGGTTTGACTACTCCTAGAATTGATGCGGTGTTTTTGTTATCTAATAAGCTCTTGGATAGTCAGACTCTCGCCTTTTTTAAAGTTCTTATCCTGCTGCCAAAAGGAGATCCTATTCCCTAGAATTTAGATCATGAATCACAGCTGTTGGATTTTGAGACGAATATTTGTATGGAAAAGCTCATGTAAATTAGATCTGTACCTCTCTTCTCAGGAAAAATGGCTGCATTTATAGTACAAAAATCCTGACTTAGTGAGAAATTTCCTAACTCTCTCGAGAACCAATATATTAGACTGCCACCCAATAATTCAACAGTAGCAAAAGCCTCATCCAGAGGCAGGTCCAAATGACGTCCAGTTATCCCATAGGAGATGACTAACCCAAAACTAGACCATTTAGAACCTCCTTGTCATACGAGATGTCGGAGAATGACAGGGGGAAAGAAGGGGGCGCAATGCATGGAGGGGTATTGTGAAAGTGTACGAGGTCGTGGTAGAGCGCGTGATATTAGGGCGTAAAAACATAAGAAAGAAGCCTGCAAATCAAAGAACAGCGATCAAAAGATGGTGTGTGAAGAATGATATCTAAGTGCCTGCTTGATGGAGGGGATAAGCCCTTTCTTTATAAGGGCTACGGAATCAGTGCTACGCCCTATTGTTACCCTTCGACGGGGTAGCATGATATCACGACTTCTAGCCGCTCACAGTATCAAAAAAATATTCAAACTCCCTTCTATCCCCTCAGATCTATATTTCCTTGCAATATCATCCTTTATTCTAAGCCAATCAGCCTCACTCTTTTCTTGTTTGGTCGCCCCCAAAACTGCCCTTCCACGCCCTCATAATGCAGTCATACACAGATGAAAATCCGACCAACCAAATGGATTTATTTCTACTTAGCCAATTCCTATTCACCGGGCCTGGGGTTGGGTGAGTTTTTTTTTCGTCGCTAATTGTGACAGTCCGATTCCCAATCCTGTGTCTTTTGTTCCTTCCCCCTCTGGATGTGCTGCTAGTGCCACGAATATATATGGATTAGGTCTAATCTCCTCAATTCCCATCAACAACCTCGAGTATCCTATTTTTGGGGTATTCACGGTCCCAGCCAGGTGACATAAGTCTCTAGTCATAGCTACGACTTCCAATCCTTCCTAGCATTCATAAATGGAGGCCTCAACTATCCTATCTTATACCCTAGCCAGGATGTTCAGTATGACCAAGGTCTTCCCACTGCTACGGGATTCATGAATGAAGCGATGCAACACCCTTTCCACACGAACTTTGGATTCAATACCCAGCATCCCCCAATCCACAACGTGACTTCTTTTCCAATAGCAGTTGCAGCCTCTGTTCCAGCTCCCGCACCAAACATCAACGCACTCACGTTCCCCTGCACCCATCTAGGCTACATCAAAACCTTTCGACGTGCCCCGGACCGGGACCGACACATCCAGTCCATCCATCAGCGAGCTAATAGACTCAACCAAAGCCAGCATCTCTGTCCAATTCATGGATGCCCAAAGAGTGTTGGACAGGGCTATTGTCGCCCTGACAAGGTGACGAAACATTTGTGGAAGAAGCATGGGAATTTGGGGTATATGAAACGAGCCTAAATATGTCCTTGCAGTGATAGATGAGGGGCAACTGTGCGGGTTTGTAGAGAAGGGATGCTAGTTGTTGTGATGTTTCTCTTCCCCCTTCCCTTTTCTCTTTCCCTTTCCCTTTCCCTTTCCTCTCCTTTCCTCTTTCTTCTCCCTTTCCTCTCCTTTCCTCTTTCCTCTCCTTTTCCTCTCCTTTTCCTCTCCTTTCCCCCTATCTCATCTATAGTTCTCATACGACGCATGTTATGATCTGCATCTCTTCGTACGGTCTCAAATTTGTTAGGATTTCCTTATAGCTAGCTATTCCCTCTTAGAGTAGAAAGGATACACATGAATTCACATACCTAGCTAAGTCTAAGACTGACACCTTTCTTCCCTGCTCTCCTTTCCCCCCTCCTTATCTCCAACCTGAAGTTTCAACATTTCAAACGCCCCACAAACTTCCATCCATATCTCAATTGTCTCTGACATATCTCTTTCACTTAGTACCAATGTAGGGTTTTTAATAACAGACGATGAAGGAGGAGAGGGACATTGAATAGAAAGATCAAAAATAAATGTTGAATGGGAAGGTGTAGGCGTTGAGGGGATGATGTTGATTGTTGGTGGTGGGATGGGGATGGAGATTGGAATTGGAGGGGATGCTGAAGTGGTTGATTTGGACGATGGAATTTTGGATGAGTGGGATGGAGATGGGCTGTCGCGCATTCTGAAATGGTTGTCTGGTTTCGTGGGTGTGGCTCAGTTGGTTCGGTCGGGAATTTCGAAGGGAATGGGATTTTTGAGATGAGGATGAATGACTGAGGAATGAGACAAAGAGAAGAGAAGAGTGATGGATGGATGGAAGGGAATGAAGGGAATGAAGGGAATTTATGTGAGAAGGATTGATATCTTGGAGTATGATATAAGTGATTGATGCGAGAAAGGAAAGGAAAAGAGAAGGATCAACAGAAAGGGGTTAAGGGACGGGAAATAGGTTTCGGGAAGGGGAATAAAGAAAAGGGGGATTAAGCGAATGAGATTTCAAAAGTCTCGGGAAGAGAAAAATCATGGAAAGACAGGGAGTGGTAGGTATCTGTTTCATTTCATTAGCTGATTTCAATTTATTAATAGAAAAAAAAGGGGACATGTAAGAAATTAGTAGAGAATTGTGTCATCATAAAAAACAAATTTCCATTGATATCATAGACGTCATTTCATCCACAAATTACTACCAAGTAATCCTCTCTCTTTTCACATCCCCAACAGCCTCCCCTTGAAAGTAAATCAACTTCGCACATCTTTTCTGCAAATCAAAACTCGATTTCACCTTCCCTACCCTCGCCCACTCAGGAATCACCCCCTCCCCATCTCCATCCACCACCTTAAACTCCTCTTCAATACCCATGGCCCACTCAGCAATCTTCCCTAACAACACACTATCCCAAAGACCCTCCCTCCTCGGATACCTTAATAATAACTGAATCGCTTTCGTCCTAATCTCCTTAACTCTACACTTCATACCCACAAGATAAAGCGTCTGCACATATGCCAAGTCAAAAGTCCATTTTGGAAAATGTGGCAGCTTGACAAGATGATTACAAATGATTCCATTCGCTAGGGAAACGATGTGCGAAAATTCCTTAGTAAAAGAATCGTAGATGAGGGGATTAGTGGAAAGCGCTGTTTCTAAGAGTAAACAAGAGGTAGAGTAGTGCAGTTGGACGTAAAGTGACATGCTGGGAACATGCCATTCTCGTTCCGGGGTGGAGCGGTGGAGGAGTGGTTGGAATGCGGAATTCCATCGCTGGAGTTCTGCTCGGTGGACTGCTTGGTGGGAAAGTGCTTCTTCGAGGGTATATCTCTCTTTTGTTTCTATCGGTTTAGGAGCTCCTTCTCCCTCGTTCTCTTCTTGATAGAAATCTGTCGATCCATCAACCATCCGTAAGAAATGAGCCAAGTGCTTCATAATAACCAATAAATACTCATTCGCCTCAACCGTACTCGCAAATCTCCCCGGCATGCCCTTCACATACACCTCATATTCCCTTCTCAACCTAGCATGTTCCTCCCTCCCCCTCTTATCACAAAACGGAATCATCTGAAATTCCAAACTCATAAAACTTCGCAAAAAATCATTTTTTAACAACTCTTCCTTCCTCTCCTCACATTCCGCTTTCCAATCTTCAACCAAGCGAACCCCAATATCCACCTGTTTCATCGCCATACCTATACTCCCATAGAAAGCCTCAAAACCGAAAATCACAAAAGACGTTCGGAGACTCATTGTTCTATCGATGAGCCCTTGCGTTGTTTGATTGCGCATGATTCGGATAGATTTGCTGTAGTGTTCTATAGCTCTTTGATGATGTCCGTTTGCTCCGGAGTCAAGAGATGTGGAGAAAGATAGTAAGCGCGCGCTTTGAACAGCAACGAAAGCTTCGTTGAGTGCGGAGAGGCCTATTAAGGCGTGCCGGATTGAAGGCTCGTCACAGGCGCCATGGAGCATGGGAGAGTGCATGGTGGCCTGGCAGTAAGGAAGGAGCTCATGGAGGGTTTTCTTGTGGAAGAGGTCAAAATAGCGGGCTTCGGTGTCGGTTTGGAAGGGGAGGAGACAGAGGGACGATTGTAGGGGTTGGTTGAGTGGTGGTTTGGGGAGAATGATTCCCACTGGGCGTCGGATGAGGGGTCTTTGTTGGGCAGGGGTTAAAGAGGTTGGGTAGCCATCACAGACCGCTCCGAAGGAGAGACAGCGAGCACATGATGGTCTGGCTTCGTCGCACTTGATGCGCCGGATTCTGGTAGTTTTTAGAATGAAATCTTGAAGATCGTGGGGAGACTTACTTGCACGTGCCGCATCCTGATTTTGAATGTTTCGATGATCTACGGACATTTTTCTTCTTAGTTTCGGCGTTTTCCATGATTGTGGAGAGATGGAGATCGATGAGAATAAGCTGAAGAGTGAGAACGCAAAAGGTAAGCAGTTAATAATTTCTAACTACGCTATTAGTAATGATCATTGCTGACAGAACGAGGGCATACGAGATTGTATCTACTCTCCTGACCTGCATGTATTTTAGCGAACCAGGGGTAATAGCCAATCAGGTAGCTTTATTTCATTACCAAAAAGGTAAAATATTATTAAATCCTATGATAACTTCTCTTTTCTGCAAATAAGAACATTACATAATAGTACATCCATAGACTGACTATAGAGCCCCTCTTAAACTTCCCATTAGGATTCTCCATTTCTGCCCAATCTATATCCCTTTACAAGCAACACAATTACCATTTCTTCCTCTACAGATACGAAAATGGAAAGCAGCTTGAGGGTCTTAATTCCCATTACAAGTAGGCACCTCTAGCCATATCTTACAAGTCCTCCCACTTTTTCTCACCTTAACTAATCCCTTATAGAGTTTTGCACGGAATTTCAAAGTACAAGCTTTAGTGGCATTAGAGTAAAGTGCTAGTAAATAGCAATTCACTAGAACTTATACGCAATAGCCACCTGCCAAGCATCTTTTCGTACTTAACGAAGGGCTGACAATTAATCTCTAATATTAATAGCACCCATACTATAGTTATATAAGTCGTAAAGGACAGGTATTTCTAGGTATTTAGCAGATTGGTCCAAAGGTATTTTGGTGGTTTTTATCTTCAAAGAGTTCTTTTTGGGCGCTTATATAATCTCATAATATTATATTTATTTATTTATTCTACAATACTTTTATTCATTCTTAGGATTTTTTTGGTCATCTATATCTAGGGTACAGCGTTCTCTGAAAAAAAAAGCCTGGCTCATCGTCAACGACATGACGACGTCCAAGAACAGGAAAGAACCCGCTAGTACCCAAGATATACAAATTCCATTTTCCTTCCTTCCTTCCTTCATTAAACATCGCTCTAGACTCCACCAGAAAACCCCCAAACCTCAAAAATCCTTGCACCCGCAATCATAATTGTGATGAATAGTAGGTACAGGGTACGTACCCAAATAAGTGAAAAAAAAACCCCTCTTAACACCCATACCGCCACTATCAAATGCCTAAAGAACGCGCAAGCAACGAACAAAGCAAACCATCCAATCAATTCAAGAAGATTTCTTTCCCGAAGCAACTCTTGAGCTTCTACGAGTTCTGACAGGAGTTTCACTGGCTTGCATTCCAATAACAGAAATTTCCTCAGCAGCCGGGTCATTCTTAGTAGAAGGTCCACTAACAGAAGCAGATCTAGTTAGCTTTTTAGGATTCCCCGCATGAACAGTCGTTTCATCCTCAGTAACTGGTTCATAGATAGAAGGATTATTGCTAGAAGCAGATCTTGTTTGCCTCTTTTCTAGAACTGCAGGAGCAGTGGCAAGGATTGGTTTGGGTCTCTCTCCTTCTGTACTGGCAGTGGCCGTTGATGAGGTAGACAGAGCTAGTTTGGATTGCTCTCGCTCGTTATTGTTTGTGAGAAGTGCCTTTCCGTTGGAGAATGGTGCATCTTTCGTTGGAAGTATCTCGGGTGCTTCATCAGCAAGAGCAGATTTATCCCTCTCGGCACTCCCCTTCTCCAAGGTATAGAAAATTGGCTCAGCAAATCCAGTCGGGCTTCTGTAATCTGATTCCGGTGTCTCCTCCGACAATTCTGAGTCAGCAAATATGGTGACACCGGAAGAATCAAATCCAGTCGGGCTTCTGTAACGTGATCTCAGTGTCTTCGGCGATTCTGGCTCAGTACTATGAATCATTGATCTCGTTCGTCTACCAGCCGGATTGACATGAACAGATCGACCACTACGAGTATGTACCTCCTTCCGAATCACAGTCTCACCATCCCCCATTGCAGTTACATCATCCCCATCAACAGTTTCCTTGCGAATGTTGGATAATGAGTCTACCACACCACTGCCGCGACGACGAGTAGTGACATTCGGACCAGACTTCAATCTCTTGGGTGCTTCGAGAACCTCATCTTCACTGTCGAATAAAACATGTCGGGTTTTCTTTGCTGAATTCTTGGCACTGGAGCCTTTGATGGCACTGTGTCGACCTCCTTGGGCATAGGCGTTGTGACTGTTCTCTCCGAGCTTTAAAGCCTCGTTGGTGACTGCTGCAGTTCCATGCTCGGTCATCGATGCCTTCTTAATTGATTTGACGCTGCTCTTAATAACAACTGCAATGCTTCGACCACGAGTCTTACATCGGTTTTTAGGAACAATAGACGCTGGTGTAAGTGTAGTAGCAAAAGAAACTGCATCACTTTGACTGGCAACGGTCTTGGCCGGCTCCTCTTTAGGTGTTGGAGTTGCGAATGCCTTATTTGCCTTATCAGTGCCACCGCCGACTTGACGTAGATGCCTTTTCATTACCGACTTCCGCTTGTTCCATGAATTACCTAGATCTGATCCCTCTTCCTCTTCCTCCTTGGCTGGCATCTCAGCAATAGCAGCTGCTTGAGGATCATTGGAATTTTTCGCAGCGGCAGTCTGAACTCTTGAGGATCGGCGGGGAGCAGTCTGAGCTGGTCGAGTTTTATTTTTAACTTTTCTCGCTGGTATGGTGATGATCGGCACATTCTCATCGATGTCTACCTTGATAGTAGTTTGCGGCAAGGGTTTTTTATTAGGATCGCGGACGTATTTATCAACACTGACAACCTCGAAAATCTCATTGTCATCAGAAACCGAGCTTTGTGCATCCTCGGCTGTAATAGGAATTGAAATATCGGTAGATGCTTCATCGTCAGTATTCATGTGCTCCAAATTGTCGACAAACCCAGGCGCGACGTCGGATTCATCTTCTTCATAGGTGTCACTGAGTTCGGGAATTTTGACTTGGTCGTTCATCTCAGTTTCCGGACTAGACACAATAGGTCCATTGCTTTCGACGCCCTCTATGTTGTCCGCTAGTGCATAATCGCTAGATTCAGAAACTTCATCATCCGTAACATCACCATTTTGCTTGCCGATCCCATAAGACGCTGGATCATAATCTAAGACGTGGTCCGCGCCAGGCCTTGTCGCCGCAGGAAGTTCGCCATCCGCCAACGCCCCCGACATCATAAGCCCCTTCTCATCATCATCCTGCTTCCGAAATTTCTCTGCCATTTGAGTACAATACTCAGCAGTTTTCTCCCACTTCTCCCACGTTTGAGTCCATTCCGCCAAGCTGATGCGCAAACTGAGATTCGTATGTGTCATTTCCATCACCTCTTCCCCACGACGATAAGCTTCCATTTCGGCTTTGCTTCTCTCGAGAGTAAGTTCGCCAACGAGGTCTTGTAGCTCCTCGACTTGTTGTAGTAATAAGGTGTTGATACCTTGGTCAACTTTCTTTTGAGGTTGTTTTCCCTTAGCTTTTTGGCTCTTGGCGGCAGTCTGATTCACTTGCTCGGATTGCTCAATGACTTGACGCGCGATTCTGCTGAGGTCGTCGATGCGCTCTTCTCTTTCTTTGCGCAATGCTTCTTTTAAGTCTCTCATTTTAACCTCTATATTTTCTAACTTGGTTTTTAAATATTTGTTTTCGTAATCGCGTTCCAAGATGGCGTAGCGGATGCCTTCGTAGCTGGTATCATAAACTAACTCTCGAGGAGTGAATTTAGGTGGGACGATTGCCTGGAGGTGAGGTGGAATGTAAGTGCCGTTGTGTTCGGGTCGGTAGTTCATGGGGTTGCGGCTGGAGGATGAGGCATCGGCGGTGGCATTGACTGGTTTGGGTAGTTGGTAGTCATTGCATGTTGAAGACGTGGTGGAATTGACTGCTCTCTCTGGCTGCTTGCCTTTGGAAGTTGAAGATGTAGTCTGGTGAGGGTAATGATTGACGAAATCGTAGGGGCCATTGCTGTTTCCAGTCACTGATGTACCGGCAGATGTACTACAGGTTCGAGCATGGTACGTAGCCGGGCCAGCACTTTGTTGGGAGAGGAAGGGATAAGAAACTACAGTCGGAGTAGTTTCACGTGAAATTGAGATCGGGTCTGGGGGAGCGTTAGGGTAAGATGAGTCCGTCATGGCGTTGTACTAAATGCGCCGTCCACTTAACCGGTTGTAGAATTATGGGCCGTATTAATTGTACAGTTGCGGAGATATTCTAATGTTGAAAAGACTTAGAATCACTAAGAATTGGAAGATTTGATTTGAGTTGTAATATGAAAAAGAGAGGAACCAGCTGGTTGCGAGGGCAATAACGGCGGCTTAATGGCGGCAGCTTGTATTTTGAACCATGCATAACTTGCTCAAACATCAGACGGACAGAGGGGCGGACATGAATAGGAAGTAAACAAAGCGCGTTAACGCGAGCCCCCAGCAGTGAAGAAAGAATGAAATAAAGGACAGCTGGGGTGTATACGTACAGATACATCTTTCTTTTTGAGTCAAGCAATGCAAGTGCAAAACAAGGCAGGGGAAGGGGTATGGTCTGCAAGAGATTATGTACGATATAAAGGGTATATACATGCCACGCCATGCCACAGAATCCAACACATATCAACACATATCAACACATTGCTATCTCATCTTCTCTTTCGCACGTCAGGAACCAGAGACCTTCTCCAACCTCAAATCATTCACAACCATATACCTACTTAACACAATCCATCCCCATCGAAACCATCTCATCTGGCTCTTATGCGCTGTCGTCATTGCTTTTTGGGCACATCTTACCTCCCCTGGCGAACTCATGAACAGCAATGGACTTGGAATCTCTTTCCCTTCTTTCGATTTTTCTTTTCCGGTGTTCTTGGGAGAGAGTGCCATTGTTACTAGGCTGAGAATAGAGTCGAAAATAGAAGTGTATTTTCGGAATATGGAGATGCTGGTGAGGGTGTAGAGAGAAACGGGGCATGCCCAGCCAGGAGAGGAAGCAAGAAGGGAAGAGATGAAATGCCGCGAGCCTTGGTAGAGGGATATGTGGTTGGGGTGGGAAGATATTCCTCGGGAGTCGAAGGTTATTAGGACGTCGATTGTGGCAGTTGGGGGCTTGAGGGACTTGGTTTGGGGTTTGGAAGAGATGGAGAGGGAGGGGGCAAAGGCGGATGAGAGAAGGGAGGATATTTTGGTTTTGTCCCAGGTTGCTGTCATGCTATCCGGGAAGTCTCTAACTTGCGGGTTAGTTTTGAGTTTGGCTTGGTGGGGTGGAATTCGGAGGGGGAGGGGAGGGGAGGGGAGTGGATGGAAATGAGGGGCATACGGGCTTTCGACAATGAACACATCATCTTCTTTTCGCAGACCCAAGGAGAGGCCACTTTTCACCAGCTCCTTCTTCCTGATCTCGCCCAATCCATCTGCATCGCCTGTTTCTCTTCATCAGCTCTGCGCCCTACGATTGAGAAGGGAACATACCACTACTCAAACAAAGGATCTTGACATGGTTTCCGAGGGAGGGTTCAGTCAGGGCAAGCACCGTAGGAGCGAAGAACATGGCTTCGTCATCCGGATGTGCGATTAAAAGACAGATTCGCTTGTTGCGCAGTTTAGGGAAGCGCGAGTTGCAGATTGTAACGGTGTACAGCCAGGCAGCGAAGAGTAGGATTGGGATGGAGAGAAGGGAAAGAAGGTATTGGATTTCCATGGTTGTTTGCATGCGCTGAGGGGAATTGGGGGGGGAGAACGCTGGTGGAGAGGGAATGGATGGGATTAGTAGACGATGACAACAGAGGGGAAGAAGGAGGGAGGGAACGCGGAGGAGGGATAGAAGAAGTTGAAGAGTGGATAAAGGAGGGGGAGGTTTGTCGTTGTTGAAGATTGTTATGCAATAGGTGTCAAAGTGGGCTTGATTCATACATAGTTGTGGAAAATGTACATTTTTATGAAAAAGAAAGTTGTGAAAATGTGAAAATAATGACCGAATGCAGTTTAACAACTTGTTAGCCTTGCACTAACGTTCTTGACAGGGGTTGTGGCTTGGCAGGGCAGGAGAATGGACGGGATGCCCAGTCCATTTTCAACCTTAACTCAGCCTTGATGATTAATATGGCTGTGGTGGTACTTTTACTTCCTTCAATCATATGTCATTCGTTTTCATGACAGTAGATATCCTGAAGAGCATCCTACGAAGATACACGCTCACAATGGCACGACAACGGAAAGAAAAAGAACCCAAACTCAAGCTACCAGACCGCTCAGGACCAGATCCTACCCAAGAAACCCTCCTCTCCATCGCCGAAAAACGAGGTCTCGCAAAAGCCCAGCAAGATCGACAAGCAGAACTCGATGCTGCAAAGGATGCCACCGATAATGACACCGATCCACTCATTGGCAGATTAGGAGATGCGATTTTGTGGAGTCTGAGTCTGACAATACTGCATTTTACGTTGGATGTTCTGGTCTCGAATCAATATGCCGTGGCTATAAAATGGGGAAGTATTGCTGTGAGGACGAGCCAGTTTTTCCCTGGTATGTTCCCTCCCATCTGTATTCTATACTCCAAGACTGGATGAACGCTGATGATCCCTCTCCAACAGTTATCCTCCTCCTCTTCTACTCCTTCCACCCACATCCCTCCCCATCAATCCTCCTCCCACAACTACCCCCACGAATCCAACCCCTGCTTCACCAGATATTCTTCTTCGCAGGCAGTATAGCTGCAGGTTGCTATCTCATCTATATCACCAATACATACGGATATTATGCTATATTGAAACAGTCACCTCTTATAGGCTGTCTCTGGATATGGGCAGTCATTGAATTGAATTTAGGATGGGCGGTGGGGAGCCTGCTGTGTTGCGTAGTGTTTTTGAAAGCCGGGAAATATAGCTTTACTTAGGGTTCGAATGGAGTAGAGATGGGATAATATGATATAGCCATGCCATGTCCGGCTTGCGTGGGACTTCGGATTCCTAGGATTGGAGGTCTCTAATTCCTACGCCAACAGGAGTTGCTGTTCCTGATGATTCCGCGCTGATACCCAGAGACTCTTCATAATGAGGCCCGCCTGCGGGGTCAATTACCTCTGATGCAAGTCGATCCCTACGCATGACACGATAAACCAGATTTTCCAAACGATCCAGTTTCTCATACTGAGAATAGGCCATAGATTCCAATCTTTCGAATCTCTCCTTTTGGCTGTCCTCTCTTCTTCTTTCATTAGACTCCTGATCTCTTACTCGTCTATTCACGATTAGCTTTCATCTCAAGTCTTTAAAGCACGAAAGAATCACCTCAAAAAAGGGGAAACAAGGAGTACATACGAACTCATCATCGACATCTGTGCAAACAAAACCCTCGACCCTAATGCCTCCCTCTGCTTCATCAACTCCAACGCCTTCCCCCTAACCCTCACCCACGCCATCGCAATATCCGTCTTGGACCTCCATCCCTCCGGGACCAATCCCCATCTCTTCCCCTTCCCCTCCTCCCTTGCAGCTCTCATCTCCGTCTCCTCCACCAACTCTAACAACCTTTCTTCTAACCTCCCTAACTGCTCTAGAACAAATCTATACATTTCATATTCTTTCTCTCTCCCTCTCCCTCTCCCATCCCCACTATTATTTCCATTCCTCTTCTCATTATCATTGGAATTTGAAGAATATGGGGGATGAGAATTCACAAGGTCGGAAATAAATGTAGATTCCGTTTTATACCATGACAAAGATGTTTTTACATGGAAATATTCAGAAGAGGCATTTCGGAGGTAGGTGAAACGTAGGTATATGGTGCCCAGGATGGCGGTTATGAATGTGAGTATTCCGGCGATGGAGGCAGTTATTGAGAGGGGTGAGTCTTGAGGGTAGGTAGGCATTTTTTATGAGGAAGATTGAAATGTCTTTTACCTCCTTTTTGAAAGGGTAATTCAAGATAAGGAAGAGTTCATACACCCAAAAGAAAGTAGGATCTTACCTTTACCTTATGTTCAAGAAGGTAAGCCCTCAGCCCTCAGCCACATCCATCCCATGCAAGGGGAGCTTGCATGCAACATCGCTAACCCTATTCGGCAGGAGTCATCCCCCCTATTTAGTGATCCCACGCTTTTCTTGTGTGACAACCCCGCACCTCAACTCCACTCTTGATTCCCGCTCTTTTGACCGCTATCTTGATTCATATTTTTTATCTCCTTCTCTTCTTTTTTATCATTTCATTTTAGCTTTAATCTAATCATAATTTACCGTGAGGCTACACGAAAGATAGCTGGGGATTTGGGAGAAAATGAGTGAGCCAGCATTTATATTCGATGTTGGAGGAAGGAAAGAGGTATATTTACCCCCCTCACTTGCCCTCTCGTTTCCCTCTCTGATGCCTATATTATTTTCTCAATCTATGCAACTAACACAGCAAACAGGCATTCCAAGAAACAGATTTCCTTCCCTTTTCAGAAGATCAGACGACCACAGAAGCTCAAACAGCCCAAACAAAAGCTTTGATTTGGAAACAAGATTTAAGGATTGTTCCGTTGTCAGCGGGGATTTATTTGTTGTGTTATTTGGATCGGTCAAATATTGGTTTGCTTGACCTCTTTCTAAATGAATGAGATGAGAAATGAGTGAGACTGAATGGCACTGACATTTGAGATTTTAGGAAATGCTAAAACTCTTAATGATTCGACGAATGATAGTTTACTTGATGATACAGGGATGAGTGATTATCAATATACGTATTTATCCCTTTTTCCTCCTCCTTAATCGCCCCTCTAAATAAAACTAAAGAAAAGAATCAGAATAGCACTAATGCTCTTCCTGGTCGCCTACGCCCTCTTCGAAGTCCCCTCCAACTACTTTCTCAAAAAATTCTCTCCCAGCAAATGGATTTCCTTCCTTATGTTTTCATGGGGAGCCACGACAATGGGATTGGGTGGGACGAGGAATTTTGCTGGTGTGGCGGGAGTGAGGTTTTTGTTGGGGATGTTCGAAGCTGGTTTGTTTCCTCTTTTTTTTCTCATTCTCTGCTTGTTTCGCCGGAAGAAGTACGTGTAAGAGGGGAAGCTCTAAAATTCGCCTCAACTGTGTGGCTTACGAATTATTATGAATATATAATGAGAAGAAGAGAGGTTAAAAAGAACCACAGGTCTCTTCCCCGGCCTAGTCTACTACCTAACCTTCTGGTACCGCACCGAAGAGCGCTCTATCCGCGTAGCGATCATCCTCGCCTCGGCCACACTTGCTGGTGCATTCGGCGGCGCTATCGCTTTCGGAGTCGGACACATGAATGGTACCAGTGGACTCTCCGCTTGGCGCTGGTTGTTCATTCTTGAAGGCATTCCATCTATTCTTTCTTCTGTACTAGTTTTCTTTTTTCTGCCGGATTATCCGGAGACAGTGAAGTGGTTGAATAGGGAAGAGAGGGAATTGGCAGTCAAAAGGTTAGAGACGGAGGGTAGTCATGGTGGGGATGGGGGACTGGATTGGAGGGGGATGAGGGGGGTACTTGGGGAGTGGAGGTTGTACGCTCATTATGCTGTGAGCTTTAATTCTACGTTATATTAGAAGAGGGAGTCATGCTGATGATTGGGACTAGATATATTTCGGGATTTCAGTGCCGTTTTCGAGTCTTTCACTATTTACACCGAGCATTACCGCTGGATTGGGTTATAAAGACTTGACGGCTCAGCTCATGACTGTACCTCCGTATGCTGTTGCTTGTAAGTACTTCCGTCTTCTCCCCCGGTTCTTCAATATCGAGTGACAATCTAACTCTTCTTCAGATGTTGTGACTATCCTCGTTTCCTGGTCAGCAGATCGCTCCAATGCGTACGTTTTCCCTTTCTCTTCTCACTTACCTAGAAGCTCTAATAGACTATAGACGAGCTCTCCACTCAGCAACAATGGCCACGATCGGCGCCGCAGGTTTCACTGCTTCCGCACTTCTCCCTGCACATTCATATATCGTACCTCTCCCTTCCTCTCCCCCTTCCCAAACCCCATCTAACAAAACCCCCAGTCACGGTACGGCTGCCTCATAGTAGCCTGCTCTGGCGCATTCTCCTGCATCCCACCACTGCTTGGTTTCCTCTCCTCCAACCTCTTTAGCACCTCTTCCGTTGGGCTTGCCATTGCTTTAAACATCTCGTTCGGCGCTCCTGGCCAAATCGCCGGGGTTTGGATATATAAGAGTGATCAAGCGACGAGAGGATACCCGACTGGTCATTGGGTGAATGCTGGATTGTTATTTTTTGTGGCTGTTGGATGTGTGGCATTAAGGGGTTATTATGCAAGGAGGAATTGGAGGTTGAGGAAACAGCGAAATGGGGAGGAGGAGGTGAGGTTATTTAGGTATTAGGTTTTGTAAAAGGGGGTTAGAAGAGTAGTGATGTGAGCTGTATCTCAGAGTTCGTTACAAAGACTTTATTAATTGATATAGTGAAGCTTACATCGAACGTTCTTAGGATATTTTCCCAGCCCCTTTCTCTCACTATCCATATTTATGCACTCGTCTTAAATCAAGCAGGTCGTGTCCTCGTCCAATGAAAATTGCTCTGTCGTGTTCATCATCCAATCACCTTAGCGAGAATCGGCATTAACTCTACCATAGAACAACTCCCTTTCTTCCAATTTCAGCTTCTTCTATTGCCTATAAATACGACTAGGCTGATTTACAATACGATAGAAAAGGAATTGTAAGCCATTTACTTCATTTTTGGCATCCATTGGTTGAGAAGATGAAGTGGGGCTTCAAGATGTTGAAGCAGTGGCTAGGTTAATGAAAATGCTTCTCAGTGCTTTTCAATGCTTTGCAATCGACTTTTCTAAAACGATTTACTACCGATGACATATTGGCTACTGGTGAGATTTGTCATGGAGGAGGTTTGAGTGCCAATTGCTTTACAATCAGACGCTTGGAGAGGAGTCTTGATGAAGTCTCCAAGAGATAAATAAAGTTACTGGTTCGCCATGAGCGATGAGTAGCAAGGTCAAAGATTATAATCACTCAGTGCTTCCTTGAAACTTACTTCAAACTCATCAATCCCCGGCTCAGTCACATTCCAAAGCAAACAACACATCATCACTTTCGCCCAATAAGATGTCCAAACTCATCGTAGTCATCGGCGCAACCGGCGTGCAAGGCGGCGGTGTCGTTCGTGAATTCCTCAAAGACCCGTCTTGGAAAATCCGCGCTGTAACCCGGAATCCCTCATCTGACGCCGGGAAAGCTCTTGTCAGCCAAGGCGTCGAAGTCGTCTCTGCCAATCTCGACGATGTCCCTTCTCTTATCTCTGCATTTTCTGTTTGTCCACCTCCTTCCCCCTCCTCTTTGCCTTTCCCTCTTTCCCCTCAAACGATATATTAACCAAGACCATCTTGCAAAACCCAGGGAGCAACAGCAATCTACGCCCTAACCAATTTCTGGGAACACATATTCCCGCTGGGATTCGCCGGCGCAGCCAACAAAGATTTCACACAAGGCGTGAATCTCGCCACTGCAGCGGCTCAAACAACATCTCTCAAGCATTATATCTGGGCTACTCTGATGAGTGGGAATCAGACTACTGGTGGAAAACGGAAGATTCCGCACTGTGATATGAAGGCTGAAGTGGATGTTTATATTAGGGAGAAATTACCAGAGTTGGCAGAGAAGACTACGTATCTTTGGCATGGGTTTTATATCACGAATTTAGCGTATCTTCCTATGTTGCATCCTACGCTTTTGGTAAGTTCTTTTTCGGAGGAGGGGGTTTTTCCTTCTTCATTTCTAGATTTGGTTTATTCAATCTCTTGTTTGTTGACACGATGTGGGAATTAGACTACAGCAAATACACATATCCTTCTCCGTCCCGTTCCTGGATCCACCCTCCTCCCAATCACCGGCGATCCCTCCCACAACACCGGTCTTTTCGTGCACGCTATTGTTTCCCAACCGACACTTACTCATGCCCGCTACGCCGCCGTATTGACAGACACGTTGTCCATCGATGAAGTGCTTGCCATTTGGAGTAAAGTGATGGGGAAAAGTGTCACGAGTGTCAGTTGTACGATTGAGGAGTATGAGAAGCTGTGGCCGGTGGTGGGGGAGGAGTTTGGAAAACAGTTGTTGTGGCATGTCAGTGTGAGGGATTGGGCCGTCGGTGTGGAGAGTGGGGAGGGGTTGTTAACGGCTGAGCAATTGGGTGTTAAGGGGTTGAGGGGCGTGGAGGAGAGTTTGGTGGCGTTGAAGGCGAGTTTTGAATGAGAAGGAGAAGGCGATGTCAGTGCAGCTATCAGTCGTTAAGATTTTGATATGTCAAACTATAGTTTACAGCTATGGATTAAGTTCCTACGATACTTAAAGTTGTTCCATGGCTCCTTGGACCTTGAGGATGTATTCTGTCATAGAATGAGAAGAGATAGAGACTCAAAAATGATATCATGAACATCTTTTCATTTATCCGTCAATAAATGCTTTCTAGTCGTGATTTAAAGGCAATAAGAATCGAATTCAAAGATTATCGGTCTGCTAATCTGGACAATGCGAGAATAAGCAGTGAACGAAAACTTTCCGATTGAGAGATGACTTACTCGAGTTGTCGACGACCAGTTGATACTATTTGTCTAACTGAACCCCTGGCTCATCATGGGTCTGCCTCGATAGCTCTGGTCTTCCAATACAGGCTCGGTGCTTTCCGTTGACATGATTTCTGCTTCCTGTTTCTTACATAACGTATGATCGCGATTATCGCAAATCCAATCATTTTTAAGGCTTTTTGTGGACTGCTCGGTGCTGAGTGGGAGTCAATAAGCTGACGTAGGATCAACTCTATTAGGTCCTGTAAGTTTCCCAAATGTTCCTCTATAACTATATTCAATATGATATACAATGCCACCTTTAGACTTTTCCCGCAATGAGAACATATATTGTTTCTGTCCATTTCCTCATGGTTCCTAGGAATTTCTAGCCCGAGATTTCAGTGTGCCATCTAGTCGCAGTAATTTGTAAGCCCTTGGTCTGAAGGACGTGTTAGAGGAATTAAAATTAGGTGGAATAGTCGAAATGATTAACTCTAGCAAAATCTAGCTAAAGACTGTCCAGTTCGAGTTTATGGATCGGGAGTGTTCAACGAAGAGAAGTCGTCAGGCAATACTGTGATGTGATTCTGCTAATTTTGGATAAATATTTTGAGGTTCTCCTGTATGAACTATGCGCTATAGTATCGGCCGCTGGAAATCTGCATTTAAAAATAGCAGCAGAATGTTTTTTACATATTAGAAAGATATTAATATCTGGTGGACTCTCTTTCAATCATGAAGATTTACAATATAGATGACTCCATAACTCAAGGCTTGATTTAAAAAACGAACCAAATACCAAGAAACCGCGCACTCATATATTTGCTTGAAATCGAGTCCAAAACCATATAAGCTAATAGTCCTGCTAACTCTAACTATATATAACGAATGAAGTCATTCCCTCAATAGAACTTGGGCTTCATTCGAAATAGAAATTCAAATCGTCAGACTTGGAGTCAAGATGCCAACAGCTGTTAGGTATGACTCGAACGAAATGAATGCATATTGGCAACTGTGGGGCTTCAATGAATACTTCTTTAGAACCAATTAGTTGAAAGTCTAATACGATGAAGGGACGACTAAAATGGCTAGACCAAATAAATAAAAGGCAAAGAAAATGTGTAGGTATCACCGGGTATGGTATTGTATACAATCGAGCCCAATTCAGATGGTTCAATAATGTATTGATTCTTCTAAGTTGGTGTTGTTATTTAGGTGGCACGTTTCAGCTTACCCGCTATGCTCAATGCGGTTAGTAGATAGATGATTGAGCATCCCAAGTAATAAAGATCGAGTCATAAGAAAAAAAGGAATCACAATCTCAATTCGTTCAGTGCAAGATGTTGTAATGCCAAATCTAATTAATTACAGATGAAGTCCCTTCCCACCCAGTGATCATATCATCATTAGAAATGGGTTTCTTTCTCTATACAGCGTTTCTGAAAGCTCTATGTAGAACGGTTGCCAAATTTGATATCACTTAAAACATACGATCTTTGATTTCGAGTGGAAAGTTTCTGATTGAGCAGAGCCTAATTTGACTTGGCATCATGGAGTGTAGTCGATTTAGAGTTGAGAAATCATATTAAGTAGTCTAAAGAATGAAGGTTGTAAGAACCATAGAGGTTATTCAACTTTACGGAACCCACTAATTTAACCTTGCTAGGAAGTCATGTGAGCAATCACATGTGTTAATATGATATGTCACATGTTGTCGTTGAGCCGTAGCCTATAGTGGGGCTCATTTGCCTATTCGCTTAGCACCGAAATAGAAGAGGGGGAGGGTAAATGAGCCATGTGCTTAATCAAGTACGCCAAATATCATTGCAAACGCCATGTAATACGAAGTATATACCTTTTTTGAACTTTATAATATATGTAATAATGTTTTCCAACGTGAGGGCTTAGTGGAGTTTATCAGTAAATCATCTTTGTTAAGCAGGACTTAATTAAAGAGTGTATATGGATCCAAGGCGAATTACATTTCTAAGAGTTAGCATGATTGTTAAATACCGATTAGACACCTCCCCTGAAATATCTCTCAATAGCATTCCTCAGTATTTATAAAAAGATGATTATGACTGACACAAAACATTGCAGGTAGCACCACATCCGTCACCGAGTACGACAGGCTGCAACAAGGCAACGAATGAAAGTTCACAATGTCTCACAAACCAAACTCGGCCAAGTCAGACTGCAGCTTGCCAGCCTCGCTGATGAGGAGACTTATAATAAGCACCCCGCACCACCATTTTGCGGCATGTCATATCCATTTCCCAAGCACAAACCTCAAACCTACTACCAAAAACCGCAAAAAGTACGATGGCATATGAACTGAGTAGTGAGTCTGGCGGTCCGTCAAAAATACCAAGACCCAATACTCCTGATCACTTGAACGATGATGGCCTCGTTGGTGTTGGGTCAGACGCGTTTGTCAATGTCGTTCGCAAAGAAGTCCCGCGAGGAGGCCTCTGCGAGGCCAAGAAATTATTCCAGGGACCCCAGAAATGTGAATGTTGTATTAATTGGGTCGAGACTCCTCCAATGGATAGCAACAACGAACTCACGACCGCCAAATGGGGAGAGTTTGCCATTGTCGTTCGAAAAACCTCTCACGGTGGAGATGCAACTTGGAAACTTCATAATATCACGATTCACAGTCAACCAATATTAGGTCTACTCAGGAAGTACTTGAAGACTTACCCTGGCGTTGTAATAAACGCGGATGTGGTTCAATTCGAGGCTCCGTTTGCGCCCCTCTTGCATTTTTGGTCTGAGATCACCTCAGCAATCGAAGCGGAGACCGATCAAAAAGCCAGAAATCATCTGGATCTTTTCAAGGAGATCATGGATCCAGAATTGGGACCTAGTATTAAGGCTGCAGAGGAATGTCGCAAGCAGGGCGAAATCGAATTCAATAACCTATGGACAATATTCAAACCTGGGATGCTGGTGTACTGGGAAGAAGACGGTCAAACCAATTTAGGACGGTTGAATACATCAATGGCGACACCAACTGCCCGAGGTGGCCGCTGCTTCTCGCTCAACGTCGACCAGGTTGATTTTGATGGGATGAGATTCGGATATCGTGGTATCACTCGAACAATCGACAGCTACCCCGGCACCAAATCCATATTCGAGCTTCCCATGCCTTTGGATATGAAACCAGATAGCGACACCGTCAAAAAGTCGCTTATTGAGAGGGGCAGGCATTTTGAGATGCTCAGAGGCTATCACTTCAAAGCTTATGACGGGCCATCAGATTCGTCTGATATGTTTGGAGCTAAGACCAGCCAGGTAATAGTACCATTCCCAAAGCTTTGAAGGTATCTAACACATACATCCAGAAACTCACTGGTAGGGTGATCATCGATAATACTACCTATTACAACCACGATGTGGTAGGCTCGATAAGTCTAGCACCACTAGTGAGAGAACATATAGTTCAACCCACGATTATGCCTATTTGGGAAGACTACAATCAACATCATGATATTCGCCCCGGTGGAAACCATCATGGGCCGCCACCTCCCATGGGATATCCAGTGCCTATGATGCCTTGTAACATGCCACCACCTCCTTCATCGCCCATGCGAGGGCAACCGCCTCGTCCTATAAGAGTGCCAAGGATCACTCAAGCATCTTCCCACCCAAAAGAGATAAAACCACTTACCGACGACCAATTGATGCTGTGTGTTTCACACATCCATGGCTTCCACCTTAGCAGCAAGAAGTGGCGTAAGAATTATTCCAATCCGACCTCAAATCACACTAATATCTTCTAGGCAAATTGTTCCTTGATCATATTCAAGATATTACTTGGGATAATCCTTTCGACAATCTCGTGCTACCAGACCACGTAAAAGACTTGCTGCTGGCTTTTGTGAAGACTAAGACAAGCGGTGATGCAGCCTTTGATGATTTCGTTGGTGGCAAGGGTAATTACTGATCTAATGAATTTTCTGACAGAAAGGACTGACAATACCAGGCAAGGGTATGATCATGCTTCTCAGCGGGCCTCCAGGAGTAGGCAAAACGTTAACAGCAGAAGCCAGTAAGTACCACTCCTGGCACGAGCGAACTTGACTGGCTACTAACCTTCGCCAACATAGTCGCTGAGAAACTCAAGGTCCCCGTCTATACATTGAGCGCTGGAGAGCTCGGAATCGTGGCCGAGGACGTCGAGGAGCAGCTAATGAGGGCTATGAAAAGATGTGCACGCTGGAATGCAGTGTTGCTACTTGATGAATGCGACATCTTCCTCGAGAAGCGAGGGCTGAATAGCTTGAAGAGAAATGAGTTGGTATCAAGTGAGTCTTTGAAATAACATTCTCTAGTCGTTCATTATATATCTAACAAACATCTATAGTCTTCCTTCGTTTAGTCGAATACTACGAAGGAATCATGCTCCTTACCACCAACCGAATCAAGTGCATCGACCCCGCCTTCGAGTCACGCGTCGATGTTGCGATCACCTATGATGATCTTTCCGCCTCTGCAAGACGCCAAATTTGGTTCAATTTCATCGCCAAGATGGAGCAGGATGGAGCCAAGATTGACAAAGGGAGATTTGACGATGCTGCGCTAACAAAGCTGGCTGAGCATGTGCTTAATGGAAGGCAAATTAAAAGTCTCGTCAAGACCGGCTATTTCCTAGCAAGAAGCAAAGACCAAGCTTTGAATATGGGTCATTTGAATTCCGTGTTGGAACTTCACTCCAAGAGAGCAAGACAGTAGGAAGGATCAAGTGACATGGATGACGTAACGGCTCTTAGGTCCTTTATTTACTTAGCATATCGAGACGCTGCAAATTGATGATAGAAAATGCGATGAAACTAGTCTGCCTACTTCAAGACGAGCCTTTCTTAATTAATGCCAGTGATTAGCTACTTGATTCCTCGTCATTTGCCCATGTTTGATCTGCCTTAGCGAATTGTCGCTTGTCTCAGGGGGGTACAAACTGATAATGTTCTCAGTCAGCAATCAGAAGGTCATCTCTTCAAACTTTTATGACTAGCGCAGTGATAGCATGCTTCATTTAACAAGTTATACTACCTACATGCCATGATAATTCCAACTCGTCTTGTTAAATGTATCCGTACTTTTGTGAATATGGACCACGGTGCACAATTTGAAAAGATGCAAATTTGAAAGTATATAACTCATAAAGCTATCGTAGTCAAAAGAAAAGAGGAAGAGAGCGCCCTCACCACATAAAATAGGCATCACATGGAAGGCCTCTGCAAAATAGTCAGCCTGAGGGGGGGAGTTCCCCTCCCCCTCAAAATCGGGTCAAAATCGGGTCAAAAGAATGAACATCGCTCTCTTAAACTTCAAAGAGATAAGTAGTAGACAAATATCAAACGAGACACAATAGAGAACGGAAGATCAAAGCAATAATTTTTTTAAAATAAACACGCAATCAGTGACAATGATGGCTTTCGTAGCTATTGATGACTCGATGACTCGGAAGTCTTGGGCTACATTGGCATCTGACGTCTAAAGATTTCCTGTGCGGCAAGATATCAGGTATAAACGGTGCAGTCGTGCCATTGATAGGTGACCTGCAGCTTGAGGTTGCTAAAATGATTGGCTATGAACGTTCGATCTCCTCTCATTGCCTCTTCCAGTTTATTATATACGAGGTCGAAATTGCAGTCCGCGAAGAGGCGTCTTCGCGCAGGACGCTAGAGAACATTCAAAGTGCCCAAGTGATCTCTCTCCGAGTCTAAAAATCAACATACCCAGTCGATTTTGTCTTGCTACAATGATAAGGACAAAATGCGTCATCAAGGCGCTGAGTCTCTCGAATATGCTTGAGCCATTTATCCTTAAGGACAAAGGTTGTCGTTTCAGCTTCGCGGATGTATACTTGTTGCCAACGCTATGGGCAGTTGATTTGTGGCATCGAGGTCAGTTTCGTTTCTGAACAACTTATTGTAGGAGTATTTGTGCTCAGTACACACAAGTGGATGACACATGAATGGCTCCTGAGGTGGACATCGTATTAAGCTAATGATATGAAGGTGGCCTTAAACATGCAGCCGCTCCAGAGACATTGTGAATTAGGACTGAAATGTGTTCGTGCGTCCTCAGCATGTTGTTCCAAGTGAATAAAAAGTGCTTCCTGAATGAATTGTAAACAGTCTTCGAAACCACACCACAGCACTACCTGACAAAGAGGACTAAACGTCCTGTTAGCGCTGAAGTCTTTTTTTTTAACTCACCTAGTTTCTTCGCCCATACCAATGCCTATATCCTCCGGCTGCATGGCTATCATCGAGCATCAATTGGTAGGAGGCGAACGGCTCCTGCTCACCGAAAGCTTTGAGATTGGCTAGCGTCTTCTCGAGGTTGATTTTGTTGTTCGATGGGTGTGAAGGTTTGGCTGAGGTGCGAATTTGAGTGCGAAAATGTAGGATATTGAAGAGGGAGAATGTCTGATAATATATTTTCTCTCTCTGCTGTTGGTGATTCTCACTGTGGGCCCGAGGGCGACTCATTTTCATCTGTATAAGGGTTAGTATTGCATGCACACTATGCAGTCTTAGATTCCACTAGGTCGCCAAATAATTTATCATTAATACAGACTATTACTAATTTTACTCGGTCATCTATACTTCTTCTGCTTCTGTATCGCCTCCTGTACCAGCCTTCCCTTTCTGCTCTTCGATATTCCTCTCTTCTGCAACATGCTCTTCACCGACCATGCTATCATGTCTCTTGTCAGAAATGCTATCACGACAAATGCCACCGGGATTGCGATCTTCCAAAAGAAATCCTCATTGTGGTCAATCGATGGCATATCTGTAAAGTTCATACCAAAATATCCAACCAAAAAACTTAATGGCAGGAAGATAATCGTCACTATCGTAAGCTGTTTCATAGATTCGTTTTGATATGCTGATATCCTGTTAAATATCAGATCAATCATTCCATCTGCGTTTCTCCGCATCTGGTCAAGTGATTCAAGGATGAGCACAATGTGATCTTCGACATCTGCAAGGTAGGTTTGAGACATGTCGCTAATCTTAACAGCAGAGGCAGCTTTTTGCGCATCCACTCGTGAATTGACGTCTGGTTTGAATCCAACCTTATGATCGCGCAAGCTGTTGATGAGATTGACTAGCTTGGGGATTAGGGATTGAAACACGGAATTTCGCAAGATGGTACTCACTAATAGGACTGACAAAATTTCGCAAAGTGGTGATTTCACTAGTGATAATGTAAAGGCTAGTTGTATGATTGATGTTAGGGGCAGTTAGAACATCTAATTCCAGAGCACCAATCACATCTTGATATGCATAAGTGACCGGAATTGCTAGATCGATTATAGCATCAATGATTGCTTGCATAAGCATGGAGGCATCACAAGATCGTCTCAAAATTGTATCTGGAGTGCTCAATCGATGGAGAATGGGTCTTTGGATGTCTTCCGCGGACGATTCGAAGAATGAAATGATTGTATTATCTGCCTTACTGTTAGTCATTAGGATTTTCACTGAAGGAAATTACTAACCAGCAGTAAGAAAAATGGATACCTGCTCCACGCTTACAACTTGGTTCCTTTTTGTCAATCCAGAGTTCTTCTCTAAGAACACAGTTCTCTCATGATTTGGCCCTCCATGATATCTGTGTAGAGTCCTCAACCTTTGCACGGGAATTGATGGTACGCCTTCAATTGCTCCGTTAGCAAATCCCTTGGACTCATGACTATGAAGTTCTCCGGCAGTTTTGGATTCTGTAGGTGATTCCACCGAGGCCTGTGTATGTGTTTTCTTTCGAGGGATGAGCTTGCGGAATGCTTTCATAACTCGCCCATGTTTCGTGCGTTTACTACTTGTAAAGCTTTCTTGGTCCACCTGGGAGTCCGAGTCCGAGCCACTGTCTTCGTTTTCATGGAGGTCAACCAGCTTTTGAAGTGTCAGAACGAGATAGGTGTGATCAGTGTACCTTCACAAACATTAATAGAGTGTCGTACCATATGTGCGGGAGACTTACCAATCGGCCTTGGTACGATTGTGAGTACTGATCAGATCTTCAATCGACAACCTATGAAGCTTCTTATGTTTCCCCAGAGCTTGTATAACATCCCAGCTTAGTCCATTGACATTGATCCAACGACATTTGATCCAATCATCTTGTTTCTTCGCTAGCTGCTTGATAAGTCCAGCATTGTCGTATTTGTTCATATCCATAGAATCTTCGCTAAAATCGACAACCGTTATCTCGCATTCCTCGTGTATGGGTATCTCCGCTCTGCCTCCATTGGGCTTGGAGGGGTCAAGGCCAGGTTCCTGGCCAGGATGCCAATCTGGTCGGAGAGGCGTAACATTGACGGTCGTAAAAAGATTCGCCCGAGTGCCGCGACGCTTAGCTATGGAAGGAGTGTTGATGATTCCTGGTTCTGCCTCTGAGCGGATTGAGTGGGAGCGTCCCAAGCCAGCGTTCGCGGCAGATTCTAGATCGTAGTGGACATTATGGGTGGGTGAGGACATCGCAGATGAGCCAGAGAAATCTCTGGGGCCAGACATTATGTATTTTAAGAGGAGAGACGGTCGGTTTGAGGCTAGTTTCAATGGGTATTGGGTTGGAAAGCAGAAGAAATCCTGAGCGAGGCGTCGAAACTGTGGGGGAAATGCGCACCTGAGTATCGGTCGCATTGAGTTAGCTAAACAAACACAAGGAAAAGAATTAACGGAATCGAATAAAAGAGCGGAGATTCTCTAGGGAGAGTGAAGAATAGATAGGGCGTAGAAAAGAAAATGGGACGATTGTGATGGAGTTCATGTCCAAGAAAACAAGCTTTTGGGTTGAGTGGACGGGCCGATGAATTATTCCGAAGCAATGACTTTCTCCTCAACCCAAACAATATTCTTAGGAACAACATACTGATATAAATAATCATTTAAGAAAGCAAGGCCGTTCAAGCCATAGACGAGACTTTCCCTTCATCTATCATCATTTCACATTTCGCTATAAGGTTACTTTATTTATTTCTTGCCTACTCGAACTACCGAGAGCGTTCTCTCTCAAGGCTAAGGTTGAGCAATGGCATGATCTTGATGATTGCGGCATTGGATGCTTTGCTATTGCAGGACATATGATCTCCAAATGTCTAGTCCAATAAAACGATTTATATCCCTGCGAAGACTTCTATCCTTTTTCTGAGTCTTAATTAGCCAGGCCTAGGCCCATCACACGCTAGCTTGGTGGTGTTCCAAAATTGTCAATTGTTGGTGAAATCACCTTCAATTTAACTCATCACAATCCTACGAAGTACCCAAGCCAAGGGTGAATCCTTCATCGGTCCAGCAACTTCCAAAAATCCCATCCGAGTTCCTGTCCATGATATTGGAACCTCGGGGTTTCGACGTCTGCACTGTCAAAGTGCACATAAAGCAGCTAGCGTGTTTTCATATAGATGAAGCTATCGTATTTCACCTCGTTTGGGTCATGTTTTAGGTAAAGAAAGGAGGGGGTCGACCTTCTGCCAAACTCGCCTAACAGCAAATATGAAAAGGGGCATCGATTTAAATGCGTAATACGGATTCTCGAAACATCTAAATTCAACATGAAACATCATGCCACGCTCACAAACAAGTCCATCGACTAAAAAGCCAAAAGAACGCCTCATCGCCAAGCCTCTCCCCCCCTCCCTCAAAACCCCATTTTTACAGAGCCCAAAATCATCATCATTTATTTTTAGGAACATCAAATCCCAACACATCTTTCTAACCGCCGTTATCCTCTTGCATCTACCTTAATCTTAGCGAGGCCACTCAACAGCACACTGTTGTAAGCATTGTACATACACATCAGATGCCGGGTCCGCGGTAGCATCCGAATATTATCATCCCGAATATCATCATCGCGAACTAGGGTTTGCGGGTGAAAGAAACAAAGAGTCAAGATACAGGACCAAAATTAGAAAAGAGGAGAAAAAAGTCCTTCATTTCATGATAGTATAGAGATTGACTGAATTGCCACGATTCCCCAAACCCCCAATACCCAATCCCCCCAAACTGGTCATCTCCCCTGAAACTCCCCTATTGAAAGCAGTGAAAATTTTCAATTGACTAGCCGTTCCTATCTCCAACGGCGAGCAAATCTCAAAGGGTGAGGATGTCTCCAAGTCCGGAGCCAATTCCGGCTTGTCGAATGTAAACGGTGTCATTCTCCAAGAAGAATCCTTCTCGAGGGGTGACACAACATGCGCCTCCACTGGTTGCGAAGGTATAGATGAGGTGGTGGCTTTCCAAGGCTTGGCCTCTGCCTCTTCGCCGATGGAGGATATGCTGGAGATGACGGAAGAGGCGGAAGAGGATCGTGATCGTGTGAGCGAAGCATCAGAGCGCCGGCGCCCTCGAGCAGCTTCACCAGATGAAAGGAGGATTTGGAAGTCTTGGGAAGAGGTTTTCTTGACGGGTCTGTTCCGCCGTAGTTCTTGAGCTTTCTCTCCCTGCCGATGAAACTCATCCATATCAGTGATCGAGATTATAGGACCTCCAGGAAATCTTGGAAGAGCTTTGTTGAGATTGGATGGGGAGCGGGCAAGCATGATGATTACTTCCAAATTGTTAGGTATGATTCCAGACGGGTACACGAGATGAGGGGTGACCTACAGTTGTGAGGAGAAGAAGCGAGAAATCGAGGTGGACGAATCGATGCCGGATTAGGGAATCGAAAAAAGTCGATGAAGTTGAAGAATTGAGACGACGCCAAAGGAGAAAACGGGAAAACAATTCGAATGGATGAAGGAGAGTGCAGAAGAGAGTATTGAATTACGCAGCAGACGAACGAGATAATAACTGAAAGAGAAGAAAGATAGTCTTGAAAGGAGTCACACCTCAATGAAAAACTCCGGATCCAAAACACGACGATCTCCTTGTTATTATATTGTCGACATCCTTCCACGACAACCCAACTAACTTGGCAACAGCCCATCAGCCCTTCTTCATGCAGCGCGGCAAGAGCAGTGGGGGTTGTTCAACGAGCAATAGCCCAAGCATGCCTAAAGCTTCCGCGCTTCCGGAGATCACAAGAAGGATCACAGTCGCCGTAAGGCTGTTTTTCAAATTCTATTTGCCAGGATGTTGACATACACGCGCAAGGGAAATGAAACAATCAGACTCTGGGCGGTTACCCATGTATGATCTTATTGGGGATCATCCTTATTCCGAGCATGTCCAGCTTATCTTTTGCCGGTTAGAGATATAGGCATGCGGGATAATCACGTCAAGGAAGGGGGGATCAAATCAATGTAAGTGAAGATCAACGTCAAATGTTTCGAAACAACATCGTCAGCAAATCCGGAGAAAGGGGCCGTGCCGCGCTTCAGCAGATTTTGGCCGTCAACCGTCAACCCAAGCGCTTAAAAAAAGGAGAATGGGGGATATGGGGGTTGAGATCGAGGGCTTAAGTAGGCTCTTTTCAGGGGCTTGCGCCTCGATGGCTGAAACGAAATGTTTATATTTTCTGAGCATTTTCGAGGAGGAACAATAGACATATCGCGAAACGCCAACCCAACCATCACGCTGTGTTTATTTTGGATATGGAGGATGGCTCTCTGCCTGTACTGCCACACCTTGACTATGCCCCCAAATCCCAATATGACTCCGGTTAGTCATGCTCTTGGTCGTCCCTCTCCCGATCTGACGAATCTCTCCAAGGCTCAAAGGCTAGAAGAGGCCGCAGCCCACCCCCCCCCCCCATTCAACCCAACTCAAAAGTTAATTAGACTTATTTTCGTCTAATGAATCAGATCAACCTCGAGCTTCAAGATATTGCGCATAAGTGTACGTCAACTTTCACGACGCAATGAAACGACGTTCCTTCGTTGCTTAGCCAGAACCCGATCATGCATCATGCCCTCTTAGGTTGTTGGAAGTGAGCAGCAGCCACATCTCAAGCTTTTTCTTCTCTTGACTTACCCTACCCCACCGCCACCCCTTTTTGGCTACTATCTATCCTTGGAAGGGAAGGATTCCACATGATGACACCCAATATCCCAGCTCAATACTGATCGGGTACGAACCGTTGGGTCATAGTTGGGCCCCACTGTCTCGAAATTCAGAACCTGAATGATCTTTAACGGAATTGGACTCTCGGTTTTTTACATTATTTCACTTCACTTCTCTCATCATCCCGACTGCATCCTATGATTAACTGATACGGGAAGCAGTCGTCGACTCTCCCCAAAGGTGGGGTCGAGAGTTGATAGGAATAAAGTCTCTAAAGGGGCAGAAAATAGAATTTGGCAGATTACGAGGACTTCGAAACACAAAGAAAGTCATCCTGTTCTTATTTCTGCCATCCCAAATCGTCGATAATTAACCATGACAGATCCAAAATGGGATTTCAATGATTCTGCCTCTGGAACGAGGGATATTTAGACATTGAACGTATGTCATGACATCCGCCAGAAGGGGTCTGTTTCAGTCATCTCGAATATCCTCGAGTCCAAGTATTCATCAAAATTATCCATATCTCCAGTACCCTCCTTCCCGGAAGGATTCACCACAAAAAATTGACTATATCTCGGTTCGAAGGACATTCGTTTAGACACTCCCAAGGTCTTACATCCAAGAGCCTCGACCGCCCCCTTGGAAGAGGGCAAGCGAACATGCTGGTACTGGTGGTTCCCTCAATTCTCCGCTCAATCTTACCCTCCATACATCTACCTCCCATCGCTATGTATATGCGCCCACTTTTCCTGTGGCTTATGAGGGTCAGATCCCTTTGCAACCAACGTCTGTCTTCCTTTCCAGTATGACAGCGACGGTACCAAGTGCTACCTTTTGAAGGAACACAGCTGAATTCTAACTAGACTTAAACGAGACATCCGGACATTCTCCTGATTGTGAAAATAGTATGTTCTATGTATGGACTCTGTCTTGATATAGAACTTAACGGTGTCACGATGATTGTCTGGCGAATGATGAATGGATTGGAAAGATCTGTGCCTTGCGGTTCCCACCGGCCAAGTACAATATTCAAGTCTATCATACTGGAATACTCGTATTTAGAAACCGTTGAAGTCGATCTTTCATCCAAAACGAGTGCAGCCTCAAACTATGTTCCTATCCCGTCCCGATGATTTCCAATTCTCCTATTCTTATCTACCTACTCACCTTCATCCATTCACTTTATATTTACCTATACATATTCACCTACTCTATCCAACCCGCCTTCACTTCATTTAATTCCAAATCATTCAGTATCAGAAAGCAAAGACCAGGCAGGCGAAACACGTATATATTGAAGACGCAGAAGATTTGACGAAAGTGAGTGCAAAGAATACTTGGATAGCAACCTAGTGGAAAGCACAGTGTTCCCCCCTATTACCGACTTTTGCATGCATTACCTCTACATACCTTGTCCGCTGTCAACTTTTTCATACGGAGCTCCCTTTGATCGTGATTATAAGCAATGACGCTTCGAACAGCTTACTTGTATAGTTAGTTATATGCATTTAATTATAAAGGCTTCTAATATGAGAGCCTATCTACTACCGTCGAGAAACAATAATATGGACATATAATCACCTAATAGTGAATAATCAAAAATCTCTTCATACTGTTCGGTGTCTATAAAGACTAAGTATATTTTGTCATAAAATGTTAATAGTAACTAAAGAAATTCTTCCCTTTCTCAAATCCCTACTACAACAAGTGCCCCCTAAGTAGCC
This sequence comes from Chlorencoelia australis, assembly GCA_003988815.1. Classification (NCBI taxonomy): domain Eukaryota; kingdom Fungi; phylum Ascomycota; class Leotiomycetes; order Helotiales; family Cenangiaceae; genus Chlorencoelia; species Chlorencoelia australis. Next base: position 160,572 of record QYAN01000056.1, on the reverse strand, counting down.
TTCACCACTACCAGCGGACCACAGCGCGGCTTTACCGTGTCCTCACTCGCTTCATGTACTATACTTCCTTCTCAATCGCAACCCAAAAATCCTTGTCAGCGTTATGCCATTGAATTCAATCTCTTCGTTTTGGATAACCTCGACACCTTTGACTTTCAACTTTGTGATCTTGGTTTCGCGAGATACCAGGTATCGTTCTAGTTCCTTAAGATTCCAAATTAAGTTTCGCACTAATGCAGATTTCCTACCATAGTAACCGGTAAGTTGTGCGTATTAAAAATGTCAAGCATGTTGCTGCTGTTTGACTGAATCCGCGACGATGAAAAAGCAGTGAAGATGGTTCAAAACTAATGTGATATAGTCATCCTTAGCTGGAGAAGTTTTTCTTTCCGGTCGTGAATGAAGTACAGCTCATATTTCTGTACTCCGTATATTAGATTGTTTCATCTTTGATTCTCCCTTGTTATTGAAGCAAGTTCTCGGGCCCAGCGTTCCCTAACAATTGAACTACGTCCGTAAACCATGACTGAACATCAGCCATGCTTCTCGATTTCTGTTCTTGAAATAGTCAACTGCTTGATCTCTATCTTAATCATAGTACCAACATACCAAGAGTACGGTACTGTTAGGAACAAAATGTCTGGAATAGTTCGCTCAATCATTCAATCTTAAATACAACAAAAGCTTAAATGCAATCTCAAAAACAAAGCTGTATCATTCAGGACAAGAGTTAGAATTAATGTTTCTTGGAATGCTCTTTTGGTGCTCGATTCCTTATTTTCATTGTTGGAAAGGCTGCTGAATATGGAAGCTCCCGAGAATAAGCAGTGGCTGAGGGCGGCCAAGCAAATGTTCTAACAGATTAGCCAAAGGATTTGTTAAAACTGCTCCTGTTAAGGATTGAGCGAAGAATTAGCAGCTGTGCGTCGTTTAATCCTACCTTATAGCCCATTTCGTGTCCTGTTTTCATGTCTTAATAATTCAACTATGTTGTTAGGTAAGGTAAAGTCTAAACTAAACATTGACTCTGAGAATCTTTCAAATAATCTTCAAGAGTCTGGAAGATGACCTATTTCGAGCCCACAATAGAGAGGTCGTTTACGAATGATTACTTTGTTTTCAGAGCGTGTTTCTATATCAGCAATATCAAGGCCATGCTAACTCCATTCCACCGAAAAAACTTTTGTACCCTGCAAAAAAGGTCCATTAGATGGCCCCTAGGATAAAATCTATCGTACCTCTATAAGACCATGAGTGTTAATATGTTTGTTTAGCTTGAGGCCTCGATCCATGGCCTTGGATTCACATGCTTGAATGAGTTTTTGGCAACAAATTTTAAAACACGACTCCCTTAACTTTCCCCATTTCTGGACTACTCAATCGTCATGCTCTTACTGCAATTGTGGACCTCGAGTGTTTCCTTTTTTATCTGAGGGCTAGACACTTACTCTAGTGGCAATGAAGCTTCCCAGGATCCTCAATGTGCTTCAAGCGTCAAGCTTAATAGCACCAAAACCTCAACAAGCACCTTTCCACCAATCAGATTCCAATCATATCAAGGACACATACCTTGTAATGTTCTGTGACGGCCATACGCTGGAAGATCACTACCGATTTGTCGGACGAAACCTATCCGAAAACACAACTCTCTTCAATCCTCTTTCCGTCATTGGAGGATATCATGCTCGCCTGGACAGTTACACTCTTCATGAGCTGGTTCGTTACGACCCTGGAGTCTGTCGAGTTCATCAGAACCTGAGAATCAGTGCGGAAAGGGAAATACTTAATGCAACCACTGACAAGTCCAATCCACATCTCAATCCCCAATCTCGGAGGTGGGTGAAAGAAGAACTTCTCGGGTCCCAGTATGGAAACGCAATGATATCAAGTGACCGAAAGGTTGATTTTGAAGATGCTCGAAATATACCGGTATATGTAAGCAACAGAGGAAATTTTTTTTTTTTACACAGACCGTTTTGACTATTTCTTGCTTAATAAGAGATATATTAGCTGACATGACATGTTAGGATTACATCGATTCCGCAGGCGAGGGTGTTAAAATCTACATCTTAGACTCGGGAGTCAACCTTGAGCATAAAGATTTTGGCGGTCGGGCGTCTAATTTCCAAAATGCCCAAACTTCTCGGTATTGTAATGGTCAAAGTATGGTAGGTGAGGATAATCCATTTTGGTAATGATGTGAAGCTGAATTGAGTTCTTGAACAGACTGATAATTTTGGTCATGGTACACATGTAAGACAGTCTCATTACATTATACTACCCCTAAGATGGCCTCTGAACCCCCATGTTATCATTATCTACCGACTACTAGGAAAACTTAGTGTTTGAGACAAAACCATGGACATTTCCTCGTGTAACTAATTCTTCTTAGATCGCTGGGATTGCTGCAGGGGGACTTCTAGGCATAGCACCCAAGGCTCAAGTCATCAGTGTCAAAATAATATGTGATGCAGATGTCGATGGTGAATTGGGCGCTGATCTGGCTGGAACGATAGCTGGTATGTATTCTTTACAGGGTTCGGCTTGAATGTTTTCCCCTAACTCTTGAAAGCTATTCAGGATGTGATGGCTGAGCACACTGCATCTATTGGTCAAGAGGTAAGTGTCGATGGAGCAATGACGCTGAAGTTACCAGCTAATGCAAAAACAGGGTTACAAAGGCGCCATCATCAATTTGTCACTTGGTCAACAAGTGGTAGACAATCCAATGGAAGCAGTGTTGACAGCAGCTTATGAAGCAGGGATATTGATTACAGCATGTCAGTAGAGTTCAACATCACCCCCTTCATATCTGATCCAGAATTTCTTCATTATCCTTTCCTACTTTTACAATGGCTAAATATAAAATTTCGACATCCAACAGCAGCAGGGAATACCAACAATCCAGCAGAAACTGAAACTCATTGCGCGTATGAATCCTTGATATACCATGTCCCAGCAGTACTCTTTCCTAACAGATAATATAGGGATGGCGGAAGTGCCTCCGTCTGTGTTGCAGCTTGCGACTGGAACTACAACAAAATCTGGTTCACTAATCATGGACCCCGAGTTGATCTCATTGCACCGGGCGATAACATCGTTTCTCTCTCGCATGAAAATGACTGGGACTATTCCCTCAAGTCGGGAACAAGTATGGCTACAGCTGTAAGTTTGAATCACTACTCTCATACCCCCAGGTTTACCTACACTCATATCCACTTTTACCACATCATTTTGGCGCCTGTTTTGTTTATACTATATCCCCGATTTACAGTTATAAATTGACTGATTTATCTGGGTTTGCAGTTCGTTGCAGGTGTTGCTGCTATATTCATGAGCTACGAATCAATCGTCTCGAACCCAGACCACGTCAAATACCGCCTGGTAGAGAACAAACGAGATGGCTTCGTCAACGGCTTCAACGACGATACCGAGACTTGGCTTGTTAATAGGTATGCACGATATTGACGTCTTCCCCTTTTACAGTCCCAACAAAATGAGAAACGGTAGCTTGCATGAATATAAGTTTCTACAAGCTCCTCCAACAAGACACCGCGTTCCTTCCTTCTTCTTCTTCTTCCTTGAATCCTGCCTCCTACTTATTAGACAATACTAACTCCCAAACCTCAACAGTGGGATCAACGACCCCAGGAAAGCACCCGGTGATCCCTACTACGGAGCATCAGAAGACGTAAACGGGGATGACTCCAATGAAATCATCAACAGTGTCGCAAGCATATCCACAGTGACCCGTAAGTTCCTTCTGCCTCCTCCCTCCCCAACCCAACCCCGTCACATCAAAACTTGGCTCCCAACTAATTCAAAACCAAGGTGGCTATCTCTCAATAGTAGACTATCCCGCATCAGCCAGCATAACCGACATTGGATACGAAGGAATTCTCACTTTTGCCGTGACGGCTGACCCAACTCTCTCGACGACTTATCCGTCAATCACGACGTCCATCGAACAACTTGCTGATATTTCCGTCTCGGATATACCTTCCGCTATCACGACTGCCGTGCCGATGACAACAACGGCTACTTAATCGTATGGGCTTTGACAAAAGAAGGAAATAATGCTGATTGGAGAGCTTCCCCTTTTGTGCCTTTCTCTTTTTTTCCTTTTTTGGTTCTTCATCGTCAAACGAGAGAGGGATTTGCTTGTATTCCTAGTTTTACTTCATTTCTTTAGTATAGCTTACTCATTCAATAAATGCAATTTTCAGAACTGGCAGTACTCAATACTGCGACTGCTCAAGTACCAGGTTGAAACCATTACAGCAATGGCATCTACTCCGCTATGTTTTAGTTGTTCTGTTTCACGTGAAACATTGAGCTGTGAATACTCCTTCTCATTTGAATTACCCAGCTTTAAGTGCTTGTTTTGTGACTACTTGAGACATGAGGCTTTGAATATTCTACATAATTGGAGCATTTAGAAAGGTAAATGCTATTACGTAGTTTGTTGATTATTAAGTCCACTTTTAGTTAGTAAGATACAAATCCCTACAAGAGGGCCATTTAGGGCTCATTCAAGACCCTCAATGCTCCTAAACTTCCAATTCAGAGGCAACATCTATATAAAACACCACCCAAACCACCTTCGAATGCAGCAATTTCTACAAAAACCCCGACTCAGTTTCTAAAAAGTTCCTAATCTCCTCATTTCAGTGAATTCTAAATTCATTATTCCAGAGCCTCAATAAATAAGGAGTTCGAGTACATTTGACATCGAAGACTTAAATCCGGCTAGTAAAGCCGCATGTCTGGATTGAGGAATCGAAATTGAGAGACCCTTAAAAGTCAAGTCGTCGCTCGTGTAACTGTCTCACATTGACTTCCAGCTAGCTGCTGCTCCTCTATTTCAATTCAGCATTAAGGATGTCTGATTGGTAAATCTAGCCACCCGCACCTATTTTTGGATTTAAACAAGGGCAGTACAACTGAGGCCTTCTCCAACTTAGAAGTGATTGGCAGTAGAATAGATTCGATAAGCCACTGGTAAACCCCCTGGTAATTTCCAACGTCTTTATAATAGTGTCTTCAATATTTCAGGTGCAACGCCACTTGCAGCCTTCCATCCATCAGGGAGATAATTCCTGAATCTCGACAAAAGAGAGTCGACATTGCATCTGCACAACTGCACACCGTCTAGTGAAACTCGACACTCTGCGCCCATTTCTATCCAAGTTTCCTTGTCTTCTTCATTCAATGAGTATCGATTCATAACTCTGCTCAATTTGGCAAATTCGACGATAGGTTTTCTGCTGCGTAAATGATTGGTTTGTGGTGCTGAGCACTCGTCGCAGCCATTCATACCAAACAAACAGAATGCCCAGATCGCCATGGCACCAGTAGATAGAGCAACACACCCTATTGGGTCCACATTCTGAGAGTCGAATTCTAGGTCCTGATTCGCAAGATCATATGAGAAAAGAATTTCAACAGCGTGCCATAAAGCTCGTCTCATACTAGGAGTCTTAGCCCATTCTCTTACTATAGATTCACGCCGTCGTCGAGCCTCTTCATACTTTTCTCCAAAGACATTGTACGGATTCGGAGTTTCTCTATCTTTTGCCAATTGCAGTAAAATTGGCATTTCCAAACACAGCTGAAGACTTAGCAGATGATAAAGCATCAAGGTATCGAAAATGAGACTCTTTAGGCGGGCTGAGACTATAGACTGCCACCCAGGTTGGTCGTGATCCTCATTGCCAAAGTAAAACCGCAGCGGAAGGTGTTCCTCTTGGCCAAATGTGCTCTTATCGACTTTTTGTGTCGAGTATTGGGCCAGCCGACGATACATGCTATCTAATTGTCTTCTGGAAGAGTTTGCTTGAATAATAACACTCATGTTTTTCTCCCTCTGGCTCATTGAATAACGCGATTGCTGCCATATTTGTGACTGCAACGCACAGAGACAGATTTGGATATCTTCTATCAAAATCGGTATACCCGGATCCGACGGGAATATCGAGTCAAAGTTCGTGGTTTGGATCATCTTGGAAATCGTGGTTTGACACCGGGCAGCTGGTTCGGTCAAGCCACGACTCTCATACATATTAAGTCCATCTGCATCATACCAAGCAAACGTGATTAGTAAGGGGAAATGAAGATCTTCCGTCACTAGCAAGCGGGGATGTCCTCTGAGAATACTGAGATACGTATCAATCTTATCCAAGTATACCACTAATCTGTTCAAGACTAATTAGCTTGAACCCATTAATGCGTGGAAGTTGTCATCTACCTTTTCCTCCCTTCAAATTTGTACTGCGCCAGCGGTGGAAACATACCAGGTTTATCATCCGCCATGAGCTTTCCTGGTGTGAAAAGTTCTTGTTCTCTTAGTGTTGCAACAAGCATACCTCGCACAATCATTACCCTTGATAAAGTCTTTTCGTCCTATAAAGTGTGAGATCCATGTTCCCCTAAAAATAAGTGTATGAGCCTACTCCTGTATACAAGCCGAAGATTATATTGAGTAATGCAACTTGATATGTAACTACAGGCATTGACTGTTTGAAGGGATCATAAGACGAAATTTGAGTCTAGAGAAGATAAGTCAAGTCTTGTAGGGAAGATATAACCAGTAAGACTAACCAAAAGAGGGAAGAGTTCGTTCACCATGCTGTCATGCATTGACATAGCGAATTGCCGCGAAGTTTGGGTTCCCTGCATCCACGCTCCAATCATAAGTAGAGAGCAAAACAAGCCGTATGGAGATGCATCTTCATCAAAAACAGGTTGATGAATAAATGGCCAACGGAAGTGAAATTTATTAAAATACAAATCCATGTAGTTTGCTGCAATATCCTTCGGTATATGACAAAGGTTCACAATATCATCGATGGAGACGCTGCGAAGGAAGCCGCTCGAAGCTAAAACTCCAGGCTCTCTAGCATTTATGAGAGGCGAAGAGTCTTTTTCCACTCGTAGATTGGTCCAATCTATAAGTCCTTGAGGTTTCGCCTGCAGCAAAATGGGCAGCTTGTCGTTTGTAGGCTTCTGCACTTTATTGGTAGCGAAGTCTCCATCTAACGCTGAACTTTGAAGCGGGCAAAAGTCCCGGACGAGACTAGGGGCAGCTGATTGTTTATTCGATTTTTGGATAGACGATGCGTCATGGGTAGGTAATTGATGTTGAGGTGGATTCTCGAAGTTTGGAAGATTTGGAATATGTGATTGGAGGATAGATGATTGGTTTTGAGGTGTAACTTCCGCGGATGGCTGATCTTTCAGCGAGTATATGCACTCAATGTCCTTTTTGACACATGCCGAACATGGCCCAGCGCCATCGCACTTGATCTTGCTGGCACGACAAGCTAAACATGCTCTTTTACTTCGGGAGGGTTTGACCTGGAATTCTTCTCCATGAAGGCTTAAATGACGCTGCAGGCCATCGCTGAAATATTCAAGTCAGTTTTGAATGAGTTGTTAAGATATCGCATTAAAAGCGAAGCTTGAGCGACACTGGTCAAATAAGCCTTCTAAATCTATAATTATCATCAATGAATGATTGTCACGACAAGGAATCGACTAACAAATCTATACAAAACAAATCCTAAATCGCCCTAATAGAAAGCTGAGATGAAAAAATCCTGAGAATGTCAAGACACTAACCTGCGTGAGAATCCACGATGACAAAAGCTGCAATAATGAGGGGAATAATTCCCATGAATCTTTGTATGACGACTGAAGTGTTCTTTGCGTTGGAATTGCTTGCCACAGTTAGGAAATTGGCAGGTCCAAGGCTTGGTCTGAGGGACCTGAGGAAGGATTGAGTTTGTAGAGGTGGCAGGATCGTTCATGGCATAGAGGTTTGGAGAATGGAGAATTGTGAGAGAAAGGCTGATGTTGGGATACCGAAGGAATGGAGAGATTTGTAAGTGGAGGAGGTTGAGGAAAGATCCGAGGTCACGTGTATTGTTGGTTAATCCATTTCGGTTTTCTTCACGTCAATCACAATCTATATCAGGCACTGAATATCTCTCGATTTGAGCAATTGAAGGATTCATAGACCTGGTTTCACATCCTAAATTCGGTCGCTCCTGATCGAAATAAAGGTAAGTCTTATTTGAGTCGGAGATCTTTGCAACTTCAGAGTCCGGATCTCGGACAATGGATGAACATCCATCGATATCTTATTTTCCTCGTACTTGAGTAGGGATATACGACGGAGTCTATCTGACCCTTCCACAGTGTTTCGTACACTGGGATTATTCAGCTCGGAAAAGGTTACTTCTTCATTGTCCATTTTTGTCGTGCCCTTCGGCGCTCGTCAAGATGCGGGAGCCGAAGGGGCTCCATCCCCCTCGGTATGCTTCGAAATACAATTTCATAAGCAATTCGGAATATGGCTTCATTTGAACCCTGAGTTGGATCGTCGAATTGAATATATAAAGCGGTTGATTTCCTTTCCCAAATTTATTCCTTCTCATCATACTCAAGTTACAGTTCTCTAAACTTTTCACATCTCACAATTCAAATTCCTTTTCAGGATCAAAAAGCTTGTCTAGTTAACGCTTTCGCGCGAATCTCACCAAATACTCACAAATTAAGTTTACTTCCACAATGTCTGCTTTGAAGAACGTCGTTGTTGTCGGCGTAAGTATTCCTCAACTATCACCTAATTGGTCTTTCCTAACAAATCCCTCTAGGCTGCCGGTAGTCTAGGAACACCAGTCCTCAAATCCGTCATTGACTCCGGGAAGTTCAACGTATCAGTTCTCACTCGCACCTCCTCCACCGCCTCCTTCCCACCCTCCGTCAAAGTCCTCAAGGCAGACTACACCTCTCTATCATCCCTAACCACCGCTTTGAAAGGCCAAGATGCAGTTGTCTCAACCGTTGGAAATGACGGTCTCCCCGGACAATCCCTCTTAATCGACGCCTCTATCGCGGCCGGCGTACAACGCTTCTTTCCCTCAGAATTCGGCAGCGACCTCGCCAACCCCAAGGTTCGAGCCCTCCCTGTCTTCGGCTACAAGGTCGCCACGGAGAAACATCTCCTCGAGAGGGCCAAAACCAATCCCAACTTCAGCTACACCATTATCCGAAGCGGTCCCTTCATAGATTGGTGTCTGAAAATGGGTATCCTATTCCCCTGGAAAGAAGCCAAACCGGAAATTTATGATAGTGGCGATAATCTGTTCAGTGGCACGACGCTCGCAAATGTTGGACAGGCCGTAGTCGGTGCGCTGTTGAGATCTAAAGAGACGGCTAACAAAACGCTCTATGTGGAAGATTTGCAAATCTCACAGAATGACATCTTTGCTATTGCGAAGAAGATTGCTCCGCAGAAGAATTGGCAGCCTGTGCATAAATCTACGGCGGAGCTGAAGAAGGCTTCGGATGAAAGTATTGCGAAAGGAGATTTCTCACATGGCGTTATGTTTGCGTATATCTTTGTAGCGATCCTTGGTGGGAAGGAATATGGATCGGCTTTTGAAAGGAATGACAATGAACTTTTGGGTATCAAGGGGGGTATGAGTGATTCGGATATCGAGGCTATTTTGAGGCCTTTGCTGGTTGATGCTTGAGAGATTGTTTTCGTTCCGTCTGCTAGCCAGCAAGATTTTGTATGAAAGTCAACCAATCTAAATTATTTGCCATCGGGGATTTGATATCCCGTACATATTATTCCACCTGTATTACTCCATAGTTTTCTTCTTCACATCCCTATCCCCAATTTCTTTCAAACATGGAAAGCAACACCGTCAAATCCGCTCTATAATCGGCGGCTGTGGACACTAAATGGTCGAACAACTCCTAAAAGTCACTCCACCCCCTCATCAAGTCTCCATTTTCGATCTTCAAGCCACTCATAATTGAGTTCCTTCTATCGAATACTATGATGTTGATATCACAGTCAAAGAACAAATTTATTCTGCCCTGAGAAAGATCAAGCCACACGTCATTTTTCATACAGCTTCTCCGCCGCCTAATTTGATGGATCTGGAGCTTTATTTATTTGAGAGTTAATGTTAAGAGGACTCGTAACTTACTCGGTTGTATCAAGTAAGCCTTATATAGAAGTTCATTTATAGATAAACACTTTCCGAAAGACTCGCGTCTCATGGAAAGCATTATCTCAAACAAATAAATTGAAAAGTTAGATCTATTTGCATCTTAAATATTTCTACACAAAACACTATGTATATGTAAAATAAGACTTCGAGTTACAAAAAACATACTCCAGACACCCAATTTCCAAGATCTTATCGTTCACATCATCTAAAAAAAAAAAAAAACAATACTTTTTAAAACACCCGGAAAGAGCCAGCTCCCATCCTCTAATCTAAATCAAATAAGCCGCCCCAGCAATAACAGCCCCCCAAATTGGCGCAGCAGTCCTTACCGCACCCGCCACATTCGACGTCGTCGCAGCCGCCCTCGCACTCGTAGCCGCCACACTAATGCTCATTTCGACACTCAGCAAACTAGACAGAGAGCTCTGCGCCTTGGTGAGACTCTTCCCCGTCGCCGTACTAGTAAAAGCCTCCAAACTCGTAATCGCGGCCGAAACGCTCGTCAAGACGACCAAATCACTACTAGCAATACTGCTCTCACTCGCGATACTTTTCTCTGCAGCGGAAGAAACAGATGCGAGACTGACTGAAGCGGCGGAAAGCGCGGATTCGAGGGATTTGCTGGCTGATGAGGCTAGTTTGGAGAGTGAGGAGGCTTCAGAGGTGAGGAGGGCCGCGGCGGACCCTGTGGCTGTGGATTCGGCGGAGAATATAGAGGTTAGAGAGGCATCGATGGTGCTGAATATGTCGGGGGTCGCGGAAAGGGCTGCAGCGTCGGAGGTCGCGATGCTGTTGATTCCTCCGACGATTGAGGTGGCTCCGTTGACCGCACTGTTGATTCCTGAGAGGGCGGCGCCAATTTGGGCTGAGGTGGTGTGGGTGAGGAGGGAGATGAGAGTGAGGGTAGTAGTGGTGGTTGAGAAATGCATGGTTGTTTTTGTGAGGATATGGTTTATAGTGTGGAAGTGAGGAGTTTTGAAGAAGGATGAGAGTTTGGAGATGTGATTGATATAGGTGAGGCAAGATAATTCAGAATAAAATAAGAATAGCAGTCTTCCCTTTACCTTATATATAAAAAAGTTTCCATCCCATTTTCCCCTAAAGCCTCTCCATCACAAGGCTACAGAGAAGGGTTTCAAACTCAAAGGGTCAGTAGTGAAACTTCAATACCATGTCATTGAGATAAACTATGCAGACATTTCTGTTCGAGAATAATCCTAGACAAGCCAATGAAAGGACTGCCGCGATTGCCCATGGGGTTTACATCGTGGAATGTATCCTCATTCGGCTCCACGTCCGAGCATTTAACTTTTCTGTGCCTCCTTCACCACCGACGGTTTGATTGATCCCTGGAAAATACTTGACTAAGATGCTAGTAATGCTATTAATAATATTTTATTTGACCAGTTCACGATCACGGGGTCAAGTCAGCACCTTAATCTTGACGATAAAGAGGCTCTTTCCATCCTAACCAAAGGCAAATTCCTCTCGAGATACTATGAAGCTAATGCCTCAGATCCAAGCAATCAGAAATGCAATAGCAATCCGACCAATCAAACCCCACACAAGACTACCTGCTCATTTTATACTTTGATACTCAACAAGGGGGTACACATCCAGGGGTTGAAACGGCTCTCCTTCATAGCCGAAGGATAAAATAGAGTTTCTCAAACTCAAGGTCCGAGTTTTGATAATCTGATTTAAGGTACATTGTTCCATGCATAAGCCTTGTAACTTGCTCTCGAGCTCGAGAGAATTGAATGGCTGTGTATGAACCCCCACATGTAAAGAACTCGTCGAAAATAAAAAAGACTATAATTACTTTTTGTATAGTATAGTAGATCTGAATTATGAATCGAGAGTGCACCGTATCGAAATCGAATCTGCCAAGTTCGGAGCTTCCTTCATTCCTTCCTTCCCGCAGCTACAAGCTTGGAGGAGTGCATGTGTCCAGTGTTTCTGTATTCAGGGGTCTTTTTCAATAAGCGAGAAGGAACGCACGACAGCGCCGGCGGAAGTGCTTCCCTTCCTTCAAAGGATTTCGAATGCTTCCCGCTGTTATATAATTCGTTACCGGTAGTGAGGTTGAGTTGGTGAGAGAGAAAGCTAATCGGGCAGAAAGGGGGTGAGGTACATATGTTTCGCTAGGAATAGGAGGTTGAGTTCTAGGTAGCTATTCCTCCTGTTTGTACTTCTGCAGGAGATGAAGTGAGGTGATATGTTGATGGCGTGCTGGCGGCTATGGTGGATTGAATGCAATGGATCTTCATGAGAGAGATCTTCAATCCCACTTTAGAAAAACGCAACCTAAATTCCTTCCTGCCTGCCTGATCTTGAACGTCATGGATCTCCGGATTTCCACGTGCTGACTTGAGTAAGAAAATGAATTGAAATTTTCATTCTGGATGTAGCTAGTGGTCATGCGACGGACAAACCCCAAAAATTGAAGTAGAATATATATATATAATTTATTTTAATCAGCACGAGAATCAGAACGTATGTTCTCGCTATAGTATTGCTCATTAGACCTCTCATCTACCCAAAACACCAAAATGCTCTCAAAGCTCTATCAGGAGACAGTCTCCTATAGTACGAACAATGCAGCTCCAAAAATGATCGCACCCAACACAGGACCATCTGTCTTCCTCGCTCCAGCAACACTTGAACTCGTCGAACCTGCGGTTGTTGCTCCAGTTGTTGTCGCCCCATTGACCATAACTGTGCTGGTTTGAGTAACAGCTCCACCAGAGCCCGATTTGGTATTCGTAATGCTCGTCTTATTGCTAGATCCCGTCGAAGTTGGAGAGACTGTCGAAGCAGTATCGTTGGAAAATGGTGCGCCAGCTGATGAAACGGCTCCCGCGATCTCAGTGGAGATCCTGCTGGCCACGCTTAGAAGTGAGCTCTTCACTTCACCGGTTGCTGTTGAAGCCACGGATTCTAGACTTGCAAGAACGCTGCTGGCTTCGACTTCGGCCGAAGTTAATGCGGAGCCTGCTAGCGAAGTAATTGCGGAGAAATCGCTTGCAATTGTAGATGTTGCTCCACCAAGAGCAGATGTGACTCCGCCAACGATTGATGTAGCGTCACTGATAATCGAGTCTCCTTCATTTCCTGCGCTGACGACGGCGCCCCCCACAGCGGAAGTCACGCCTCCAATATCTGACGTTACGCCTCCAATCGCAGAAGTGAGGCCCCCGAGTAGGTCGGCATTTGATGTGTATGCCAAGAGAGCGATGAGAGGAAGAGATTGGAAACGCATATTTAGGTTCGTTGGTTGGATGATTCGTGCGTACTTGGTTCGAAGGAAAGACAGGATTTCGACAGTGATTCGTATTTGCGAATTGAGTGAGTGCTATGAATGAGTTCGCAGAACGAGAGAAGATATAATGGAGAAGGTCTGCTGTTCTACAGGCTGAGAACTGTTGCAAAGGACGTAAGGAAGGCGCAATTGCGGAAAGAGTGGTATGATAAGTATAGCAAAAAAGCAACGCAACGCAACGCAGCGCAAAGATCATGTGAGGAAATTTAAGCAGCGTAACGCATACCTATTACGACAGAGTGGGAGGCGATCGCATCCTCCTGATGATCTTGAGCAGGGCTTTGTTTAGAAGATAGGTTCAGGGGAACCTGTTAGGCTGAAAGCAGGACTCACTGCGCCACAAGCAACGTCATATCCATACATCGATGAAGAAGGGGGTAGCTTCTCTCGGACAAGGCATTATTCTGCAAGAAGACTTTCTTGGAGGGGCTGAGTTGTCGTCGAGATGTTGAAGTTTCAGACCAAGCAAAAGAGATATTTCATCCGATGATCTTATCACGTCGTTGCCGTGTCTTGGCATGAATCCCCCCCGCTAAGTCCCGCTCCTTCAACATCTAAGGCTTTAGCACACACTTAACAAAAGAACGCTCAAGGACTGCAAATACGATCCACAAACAACTCATTTCGAATAAATCACGATCACCCTTCTACATAACTTTCAAACCGATCGACTCGTCAATCAATGATGTTCCCTCGGGTAACCTCAATGAGCAGAGTTTATGTATATCAACCAGAAAAGCGCCAAATCGAGCCTTGAATGGCTAAAATTGCTCATAAATGCAAGTGTTGCCAATTTCGAAGGATATCGATCATCATAGCATGTGTCTCAAGTCTCTCCTCACTAGACACCAAGAGGAAACCCAGACCATTAAAGTCAAGCGTTACTGGTCACCATTCATATCCGTTCTTGCTCAATTTGAAATCCTACCCCCCTTGTGCTACTTTTGATGTTGCGTGACAAGTCACTAGTTAAACAATATGCTTAATTAGAAGTGCTCTTAACTATTTATCATTTCTAACCGTATAGAATCGAATAATAATCAAATTATTCGCATTCCTTTAGTCGTCAGAATAACCCCAACTTTCCCCAAACGTTTTTCAAGAAACTCCTTAATACACTAAAGCAGTGCTCAGTCAATTACTCTTTCCTTCTCTTCTAAAAACTACCAAACTCGCTTCATCGGAATTCTCTTGAGTAATCCCCTTGCAGTTACGCGGGTACCTCTATTAGAGTGCGAAGTTGAGGGCACAATGCTAGGAATCGAGGGCTGAACTGAGGGGTTTGAAAGGCTCACAGATCCCAATGGTATCGCGGTTGTGCTACTTACTATAGGTTTGAACCGACTATGCCTCATAGACTAGATGGGCAAAGACGCTGACATGGGTATTAGTGAAGGACGATGCAGGTTTACTTTGAGCAGAACTTGGAACGCTGCTTGATTTTCTTACAAGCCCAGATGCGGGGTGTTTGATGATGTTGAAACAGGCGTGATGTTGCTTTTGGGAGAGGACATAGCTGGTGTTGTGTTACTTATAGATGGCCCTCTCCCCACCATTGCGTCAGTTGATTCCTCTTGGGATTTCCACCATATGTTCTAATGGGATCTCTAGTTTCTCTATCCCTTTCTTCCACCATTTTGGCCGCGGTGTTTAGGGTGAATTTACCTTTTAAGTCTAGTATGTACATACAGTACAAGTAAATTATTACTTTTTTCTTAGCTTTATCTTAGGTTTTTTTTTTCCAACTAATATAATATAACCTATTACTCTATATCTCTATAATTTACAAACCCCCAAAACTCCCGCTACCACTATCCCCATTTCCCCCTTCTATGTCCTACACCATCTATTACCTCTGCAAACTCATCCTTCTCCCCTTCTCCCCCCATCCACTCCCCCTTCCACCTCCAAACTCACCGCCACCCCTATTCATACCCATCCCCAAAACAACCTCCAACGCCTGTCTCAACGCCGTCGCATCATAAACCATCCCATCCCCATCCCTCCTCCCATAAACCTTAACCGTCTCAATCCCAATCCTTTTAAAATCCTCTTTATCAACTTTTGGGGTTCCTTCGCCTTGTAGATGAATGATGTGGGTGATGTATTTTTTCCAGTTAGTTTCTTTTTCTTTTGCTGCTTGGGGTTGAGGTTGACTTTCATCACAACTACAACAAGCATCCACCACAGCCTCCACAAAATCCCACGCCGTATACCTCTCCGTCTCACGATCATTAGACCCATTCAAAATCAACACCTTAACCTTAATCGCTTCATCACTCAACGCATTCCCCACACCCCTCAGCACCAAACAAGGAACAATACTCGTATATAAACTGCCAATACTATACACCACACAGCACGCCTCCTTAATTGCCTGCAAAACCTTCGGATTCGGTGATGGTTGGATTTCGTGTCCGTAAGGGTTAATGTACCATATTCTTTGGATTGGGGAGGGGAGGGACGGAGTGTGTGATTTGAAGAAGGAGATGTTTTGCTTGCGGAGCATGGGGTGTGAACCAGGGAGATTGGCGTCTTCTATGCGGTCGTGGTCGTTAATTTCTTGTTGGAAGGACCTGTTTCTTGTTATTGGCGTTTCGGGATCTTCTTCTTCTCCATTAGTTTCTGAAGCAGAAAGTGCAGAAGGATGAGAAATAGCATTCTGTCCCGTAATCGCACTTCCATCCCTCAACCCAGCACTAATATGATGAGAAAAATTACTATTGATCGCGGGCAAAACCTGCACATTCCTATCATCAATCCCCCCAACCACCCCCAAAAGATAAATAGCCGATTCAAACGAGCCCGTAAACAATCTCGCCCCTGTCAAGAATAAATTACCAACTGAAGCGGTGGAGAAATTGAAAGTGGAAGAGGGCCGGGCCCGTTTGACGATTTCTAGATTCACAGTGTTAAGGAAGGAACGGATGAGTTCTCGTTTGTCTGAGGGGATGAGTGTCCAGAGGGGAGAGGTGCCTTCGACAATGGAGAGCCATTCGGTGCGCGCACTGATGGGGCAGGTGGGAAGGCGGTGGTTGAAGAGTATGGCGATGGCAGTGCGTGACGGCGAGGGTCGGCCTGATGGAGTGGTAGAGGGAATCAGACGGACGAGTCGACCTGGGAAGGTTAGAAGGGGGTTAATGTGATTGGCGAAAGTAATCAGCGAAGGATGGATGGGTTGATGAGGGAGATGCCCCTTGGGATCTTTGCTGTGGAATGATAGAGAAGCATCACTTGATAATCTCCATTGCCTCTTATATAGCCTCATAAGAGAAAAGAAAAAGAGATCAAAACACACTTCTGACATCCCCAATTCCCGGCCCACCAAAAACCCTAATCAATTCCGAACTCGAACCTCCGTTATCAGAAATAGGAATCACACTACCAATGCCCCTGTTAGCATCATTCCTATTCAGTATCTCACCTCGCTCGTCCTTAAAATGGAAAAAGTCTCACTAGCTCAAAGAACATTCCTTATCCTCAGCAACTTTTCCAAAAACATCTACCAAGTTATTGGCTGCACTTCCTCCCGAGAAAACTACAATCTGACGACGATTCATGATTTTGATGGACGGTTGAGATGTGATTTGGAGGGGAAATGGGATTTTGGTGAATCACTGTCTATCAAAAGAAGAAGTATCTTGAAGAAGAGAATGTGGTTTGAACACGTTGTTCGAAGCTGGCGGTTGGAACGAGGCGAGGCTGATCTTAGATGATATGGTCACGTGCGTTTATAACGTGCAGGGGAGAGTGAGGGGCAAATTGAAGTCTCTATGCTTGATCGGATACAATAAGGAACCCTTACACCATTCTCAGTAATTTCCTTGCGAGAAGCGCCTGGAAATGTAAGTGGGTATCAATATTTTAGCAATCCCTGAACGATAACTATGATCATCCAACCTCGGTGCTCTCATAACAATTTTCAGAAGGTCTCCATTAATTTTTGCTGACCTGCTTCCCCTTCTTATTCGCAGTCATGAGCTTCAACTCCAAAGCGAATACTCCATTCTTGGGTTGCCGTTTCGCGCCGTCCCTTCCTGTCAAAGTTGTATTGATTGCTGAGCGGCAAACAGGGCAGCACTTCTTTGCATTGCCAGCATAGAGTGCTTGATGGAGACATTCGGAGCAGAATAGATGACCTAGAAAGGATTAGAAATGTAGGAAGTAGATAGGCAATCGAACATACCACAATGTGTCACGGTGAGATCCGTAGGGCTGTCCATACAGATGATGCACTGAAAGTCCGATAACTTGACCGGCTTATTTGCCTCATCCTCTAGCTGTTGCTTCAACGCATCCGCCTGTTGTTTGGACCTAAACTCCTCGTATTTCATATCGTCATCGACATCCACCAAATCAACTACATCTGCAAGGGATTTCCCTTCCTCGTCGGATTCTTCCTTCTTGGGGTTTGTACTTTGTGCACGTCGTGGTGCTTTTGATGCTCGCCCAGATACAGTGGGTGCTGCCGCTGTCTTGCGTTTTTTTGCAGCGGGTTCCATTTCAGGTGAGGGTGTGGTAAGATCGAGAAACACTGCGGGTCTGTTCATAGGACTTGGAGACCGTTCGCTGATATATGAGGGTTGCCTTTCCGTACGTTCGATGCGTCCAAAGATGTCATCAAAATCGTAACTAGGACTGCCAAAGGGGTCTTCGTCGGAGTCGTCTAAAACTGCAGCGTATCCTGATCTTCGAGGTGGATTGTTGTTCGCTGCTTGCTGGATTGACGGAGGAAGAGGGGAAGGAGGAGACTGTTCTTCGTGCAGATCTGCGAGGCCCAGGCCAAGATCGGGATCAAATGGATTAACTTCGTAATTACCAAATAGATCGTCGTCTGGGAATCTTCGGTACGGAGGGGCGGGGTTTTGTGAATGTGGATGTGGCTGTAGGGGTCGGTGTCTAGATGGTGGGCTTCGTGGGTGAAAGCCGAAAATGTCTTCGTCACCTGCGTTGCCCAATGATCCTTCTAAGTTTGAATTTTGGTTGTTGTTCTGTGCATGTTGTTGTCTAGAGGATGATGGCGGCTCCTGGCTGTTGCGTTGACGCGATGATGTCAAGCCTTCCGGTGCAAGGCGAGGGAGAGAGTCAAAAAAAGAAAAGGATTCGGAGTGAATGGGTGCGAGAGTCAAAGCGTCGTTATCTTTTTCATCACCATCATTATCGTCGTCGCCGTTGCCGTCGCCCTCTAGCCAAGGTGAATAGAAAGGGTTAGATATTGCATTATTTGAATTTCGGGCGTGGGACGATTGAGAGTGTGAGTTGGAGGATGAAGCATGACCTCGAAAGCCCGAGGACATGCTTGGAGCTGTAAATCGAAATAGAGTATAATATCGGACAATATAAGACTTGAGGGAGTTGGAATGAGAGCGAGAAAGAGATGGGAGAAGTGAGGTTGTACGGGATTATATGGGATGCATAGTAAATGCAATGAATGCAATGCACGCTATGTCACCCCAATTTGATTGGATTGGATTGGATTGGATTCCAATCTTTGTCTCTCCCACAATACAATGGCAATGACTCAGTTCGGTTCAGTGGCTCGGCCTTCCAATACTAATTTCAGCCTTCGCCTTCCCTCCCCCTCTCAGTCGCCTTGGCTCTCTTACACTCCCACAGTCTCTTGTATACCATGCATATTCAGAATTCATTGTATCCTATTTCATTGGAAACCTTTTGAAATCTAGCCCTTGCAGCCTTCTCATTTGCACATGCTAAATTATAATTTTGATAAAGGATTAAACTGTCCTTCCTTCGCCTACTTACCGGATTGGGACTAGCTCATAACTCATCGAGGCATGAGCATATATCAACACCACACGTAGCACGTAGAGAATAGAACTACAATTTGAACCAACTTGTTACTACTATTCCCTTGTCATCTTTGTCTTTCGTAATTGCAATTACCGGTGATACCTACATAAACTATAATTTAGAAGATTATTTTTAATTATAGGAAGTATATGCTTAGTATCAACCTTTGCTATTATCTTGCCTATATGATTAGGTACCTTGTATTCAATATATCTTTTATAATTCAAGCCTATAACAATGAAAATATCTAAAAGCTTTAAATATTCTTCCTCTCGTGTCTTCGCTTTTGTATCCTTTAACATGACCTTTTTCTTTATTATTTGCAAATCAATATCAAAGTGAAACTCATTGCAAAAGGCCACGTCCTTCCAGTCTTTTGAATGCGGTTGTATTGCCATTTGTTTATTTGACCAATTTATTCTTGCCATTGCTTATATATTTGTCAACTCCTTTTCCTCCTTGCAGATTGCATTAATTATATCTTTATTATTGCGGCAGGCTTTTTAGATTGGTTTTGAGTTGATTGTACGGAGACCTGGTGGCTTGAAATAGACTATTTGTGGCAGCTGGATACCAGCATCTTCTGCAATATCTAACCAAGGCTTTCCTTTATCATCAAGGGAAATATTCTCGTCGTCGAGACATAAGGCAATTGTAGCTATTTCCAATTGTGTAACTCCTCTCTTTCTACCTCGCGGATCAGGGCCAGAATCAGGCTGATTGTGAAGAGTTCTAGCTTGTTTTGAGGCTAATATTCGAGTTTGAACGCGCGGTGGAATACTTGATTAGAGACATTCTAGTGGGCAGTGGGTTGTAGAGAAGAGAAGTTATTTGCATGTAAATAACCAATTTTGGTGTTATGCGCACGTGCCAATTTCGGCCTCTTTCTGCGACTGAGAGCTCCCTTCTCCTCCCTTATCGATTAGAATTCTTTCTTCGAAAACCTGCGAAGTTATCCACCAATTTACAAATCTCCCCCCTTCCACCCCCCCCGGATATGTACAACAACCTCTATCATGTTGTAACAACATCCTCTGTTCCATAGTATGCTTTTTTCAATCCGCACCGGTCGCTCAAGTAGGCCAAGCGCAAGCTTCATTCGTCTTGCATATCATCGCCCGTATCGCCATCAGGAGATATCTAGGACTCCTCTACAGTGGCGGGCTTACACCACCCAAAGAGTCGCGGAGGCGAACAGAACCTCCGGAGAGTCGCAGGAGTTTTCGAGTATGTATCGAGTCATTTCGGGCTGTAATAAAAGTCTAACGAGCCCTAGAAGCTTCCCAAGCTCGATATAATGAGATAGGGGTACAACAACTCAGCAGCCATGTCTATTCTCAAATCTTCCCCAATACTACACCCGCAGCACCCACAGAGCTGGTCGAACTGTCAAAAGATCATCTGCGGCGGCATGAACTCTTGGGGAAAAACACAGACAACACGCCACCCATTTCGTTTGACCTTCCCGAGCTGCAAGGTACGACATTGGACGAACACTTCTACAGGCTGGGTGTCGATGCATCGGAACCATATTTATCAAAGGCCAAGCAGTTCATGAGAGCAAATGCTCCCCCGAAACCACGAAAATGGGCACATCAAAGTGGATGGACCAAATACTACAGCGATGGGCGAATGCAGGCAGTGGATGCGCCGGAAGAGGATATGCTATGTTTTGATACGGAAGTTATGTGGAAAGAGAGCTCTTTTGCTGTAATGGCATGCGCTGTTAGTCCTACACACTGGTATGCTTGGTTATCGCCTTGGCTGTTGGGAGAGACGGAGAACGACCGACAGCTTATTCCCCTCGGAGATCCGAATAAACCTCGAGTCGTCGTTGGGCATAATATTGGCTATGATCGCGCACGGATATCCGAGGAGTACGACATTGAGCAGTCCAAAAATCACTTTCTAGACACAATGTCATTACACGTAGCTGTGAATGGGATGTGCTCGCGCCAGAGACCAAAGTGGATGAAGCATAGAAAGGATCGTGAATTACGAGACAAGATCGCTTTAGAGACAGACAATATGGAACTAGCTGCCTTGATGGGAAACAAAGCTCTAATAGAGGATGAGGAGGAATTGTGGATTGGGAGAAGTTCAATCAATTCATTACGAGATGTGGCGAAATTTCATCTGAACGTCAGTCTTGATAAGGCGCAGAGGGAAACATTCAGTGAATTGGACCGCGAGGGAGTGAGGGACAAGTTAGATGAACTCTTGGATTATTGTGCCGCCGATGTTGATATTACACATCGAGTTTACAAGATAGTGTTTCCCAATTTCTTGGAGACATGTCCTCATCCTGTCAGTTTTGCCGCTCTACGACATTTATCTTCCGTCATCTTGCCAGTGGATAAGTCTTGGGAATCATACATCAACAATGCTGAAGCGACATATCAAAAGCTATCTGACGCTGTGCAAGAGCGACTTGTTGCTTTGACTGAGAAGGCGTTAGAGATCAAGGGAGATCTTGAAAAATGGAGTAATGATCCTTGGTTGAAGCAACTGGATTGGTCCGGTCAAGAGATTAAGATGGTAAAAGGCAAGAAGAAGAATGATCCGCCTCGGCCGGCTGTAAGGCAAAAGATGCCTGGAATGCCAAAGTGGTACAAAGATCTCTTCAAATCGAATGAGCCAATAGGCATCACAGTCAGGACTCGCATCGCGCCTTTAATGTTGAGGCTTACATGGGATGGACATCCTCTTGTTTGGTCAGACAAGTATGGCTGGACATTCCGAGTACCTCTCGAAGAAGCACATAGATACAACGAGATGAAGATGCAAGAATGTACAGCCTTTGAGGAGAAAGATGTTGCACTTAGGGATGATAGAAGAGGAGTATATTTCAAGATCCCTCACAAAGATGGTCCAACAGCGCGATGTGCAAATCCAATGGCAAAGAGCTACATCCAGTATTTCGAGAATGGTATTCTTTCTTCAGAGTTTGCTTATGCCAAAGAAGCGATTGAGATGAACGCGTCCTGCTCATACTGGATAAGTGCAAGACAACGAATTATGTCACAAATGGTTGTCTACGCAAGTGATGGTGCCAAAAGTCCTGATCAGGTGAAGTCCGAATCAGAAACTGGCTACATTTTACCGCAAGTCATTCCAATGGGCACAGTTACCCGAAGAGCTGTTGAAAATACCTGGCTCACTGCAAGCAACGCCAAGAAGAATCGAGTCGGATCAGAACTCAAGTCGATGGTGACGGCACCTCCTGGTTATTGTTTTGTAGGTGCCGATGTGGACTCTGAAGAGTTGTGGATTGCTAGTCTGGTGGGTGATGCACAATTCAAGCTACATGGTGGAAACGCAGTAGGATTCATGACCCTCGAAGGAACGAAAGCAGCTGGAACAGATTTACATTCTCGTACAGCAGCCATTCTTGGAATTACAAGAAATGATGCTAAAGTTTTTAATTATGGACGAATCTATGGAGCTGGTCTCAAATTCGCCTCAACTCTTCTTCGTCAATTCAACCCTACCCTCTCCGAATCCGAAACTTCAAAAGTAGCTGCCAACTTGTATAAAGCAACCAAGGGCACCAAAACTACGCGGAAAACCATACACCAAACACCCTTCTGGCGCGGCGGCACTGAAAGTTTTGTATTCAACAAGCTTGAAGAATTCGCCGAACAAGAACGTCCGCGAACACCAGTCTTAGGAGCCGGCATCACGGAAGCACTCATGACTCGATTCGTCAACAAAGGCGGCTTTATGACTTCCCGCATCAATTGGGCAATCCAATCTTCAGGAGTAGATTATCTCCATCTCCTCATAATATCCATGGACTACCTAATCCGACGGTTTAACATATCCGCTCGTCTGTCTATCACCGTCCATGATGAAATCCGCTATCTCGTGAAGACAGAAGATAAATACCGAGCTGCCATGGCACTTCAAGTCTCGAATTTATGGACGAGAGCCATGTTTTCGCAACAAATGGGAATCAATGACTTACCGCAATCATGCGCGTATTTTTCAGCAGTTGATATTGATCATGTGTTAAGGAAAGAAGTAGATATGGATTGCGTCACCCCTTCTCACCACACTGCCATCCCACACGGCGAGTCACTAGACATACAATCTCTCCTCTCGATCCCCTCTTCCCTTCTCGACCCATCCATAATCCCTCATTCCCAACCCTCCGTCCCGCTCTCTTCAATACCCTATACCCCCCGAATCCCCGTCATGGAATCTCTTACTTCCTCCCTCTCCTCTTCCCCATCATCTCCAGCCGACCTCTTCTTCCTCAAAGCACAAATAACATCCTCTGACCAAGAACTGCGCGAAATCCTCAAAGACCAACGAAAATCCATCGAAGCTTCCGCACCTCCGAAAATCAAAGCGGCGAAGAAAAGGAATATTCTCCCATATCAAGCTCATGCGGAATTAATGGAAGAACCAATTATGGTTAGTGATGTGCTTGCGAGTGGACATGGGAATGGTCAGAGAGGATTCCCTGATAGGGCGAAAAGTTGGGCTGTTTCTCCGTCGTCTTGGGAGAGGGAGAAGCATGCTTTGGCAAATAGACCGAGGGCTACTAGGTGGTGACAATGATTTCTGTCTTTGTGTGAAAAGAGGCGAAAGATATGTCCCGACTTGACTTGCATTTATTTCTGGAACAGAGTGTATTTCATTTTCTTTTGTAGTATGGGTACTGTGTATAAAAAAAAGGGTTGTTCGATTCGAAATTCATTCATCATTCATCTATTCATGAATAAGTATTTATTTGTTTTATCTAGTAGGGCTTAGTGAAGGGGTTCTGGCATTAATCTATGGGTGGTTAATGATGAATAAGTAGCTATATCTTAAACCCCATTTTTCTTCCATGTGTTAAGATGAAAGGAAGAAAAGAACCCTTGTTAAATGTAATACTTAGAGAATAGGAAAAGGTTAAGTAAAAGCTGGTAATTATATTTATTATCATACAACGACAGATTTTCCCTTGAAAATATATCCCGAGTAATTCTTATCCCATAACCAATCCAATGTGGTTGGTTCTGTTGAAATATGCTTCGTGTGCTTTGTAATAGCTTAGTCATGCACTAGTTCTTCTCCTCTTCTCTTCTAATAATATCATCATCTTTCTTCCTTCATCTTGGTTACTCCTGCTGTGCTGTAGATCCACTCAATCCTCCAAATCGTAACAGGTTCCATCTTATTTAATATATATTTTTCTTTCCACATTATTTTCGACTTAATCTCTTTTATCTTCTTCCTTCCTTCCTTCCCTCCTCTCTTCGCGTTTTCAATCCATAACATAGCATAATATAATCTTTTATATAACTATTAAAATCCAAATACTAAATACCAAATACCATTTATTATTCCCGGTTTTCTACCATATGCTATTTTATACTATGCCAAATGCCATGCTCGCTCGCTCACTACCGGTATGTATGAATTATCTCACTCACTTACGTACTCGCTTCCTCTCTTCCTCTTTACTTCCCTCTCCAATTCAGTCATACACAAAAACATATATATCAAACACAAACATATGCCATCTCATCTTATTCCTCTTGCAATGTAATGTAAATGCAGATGCATTCCCTCCCATGTACCCCATTCACCAACCAATTGATTTAAGCGTACACTGCCTCCATGATTTTCCCACTACCCAGATCCATAATCCATTCATTCCCACGCTTCTAACCATCTCCGTCCCCCTACCCAGTCGTCAAATAACATAACGACTGGACTTAGGCAAAATAAGATTTCCAAAGCACACCTTCCAAATCCTCAAGTTGTTCTGGAGTGAAATACTATTTTTTATCGTTAACCCACATTCTATTAACCCAAAAGGGAAGAAAGAAACAACTAACCTTCTGATCAGTAACCCAGGTATCCTGTCTCGTCTTCTTAAAATCCGCCAATAGCGCCTTAACAGTCTTCCCTACCGCCCCCGCATCATTCGCTGCCCTCGAAGCTAGTAGGGCTAAAACCTCTGGCATCCATTCCGGAGGCGGTGTTGCATACGGAAATGCCGTAATCAATGCACCAAGTCCTAGTACAGCAGCATGTCGCCTGATAACTTGTTGATTATTACTAACCGGCGTATTTGTTCCAGGTGTCTTCTTCGGCATAGGATTCTTCTTCAGAGCTTCGGTGAATTTGGCTTTGAGGGATAGAAGAATGTTGTCACGAAGTGCAACAGGCGAGCAACGAATCATTCCTGCCAGAGTGGTAGATGCTCCAAGTCGAACTTCAAGAGCCGAGTCTTCAAGCATATCTGCGACTGCAGCAAACAAACCTTGTTGCTCAGCAGGTCTGATGAGAAAGATGCGTCGGAAGTAGATGACCTGCATATTGATCAAGGTTCGGAGACGTTGGTGCCAGGAAGTAGAGCTCTTACCGATTCGGATAAGAGCTGCTATAAAAGGGCCATCTTCACCGGCTCGGATAGGAATGTTGGGAAGGTGGCGATAAACGAGATAGGCAAGTGATTGGAGTTCTGGATCCTCTTTCACGTCCATCATATGCAGGAGCTGTTCCATGAATACATCTGGGAAGAAATCAATGAGTTCTGTGCATTCATGAGATTGCAGTGTTGTATCTAGCCATAATAAAACCGTCTTGCATCCCGATGTATACGAGGATGGCGTCTGCTGACCGGGAGTACGTTCTTTTCTCCAGACCTCGAGTCGATCAAAAACACCTTTGAGAGTTGCTGCAAACTCTTCACTGGGTATATAAGGCTTAATCCCAATTGAGGAAGATGCTTTATTTTCTCTGAGAAGGGTATCCACATCCTTAAAAGCCTCATAGTACCGCGTGCGATAAATCGTACCTATGGTGCGACCTATTGCGTCCCTCACTTGCTTATAAGGGTGATCAAGGTGGGCAAGAAAATCTTTGAGGGCTGCTTCAGTATTCCTGAAATGCCATCCTGCACCAGAGACAATATATTCAAAGAACAAGATCTGAGAGCTGTCCTTGAAAGCGGCGTTGGATGCCATGTCTACTCGGAAAGAGGCAATGTGGTCATATACTTCCCGCATGAATCTAGGATCTCTATTTCCAAGCATCGCATGAAGTGCAGACATCCAATACCCAAGGTTATCGGGTGTTAACCCGTCATCAAAAACCTTTAATATTTTGGGTAAACAATAGTCCCAGATCTCCCTTCGTTTCTCGATCGGCCAATCGAAAACAGAGAGAAACATTGAAGACAAAATCTCGGAGGCTGCGCGGTGTTGGTGCTTATCACTACCATCGCCAAAGGTTTCTTCGAATTCTGCTTTGAATTCTTCCATGGTGACAATGGTTTCTCCACGAAGTATCATTTGACATAGATAAATCATTAGATGGCAAGTTTGCATCCTGAATCTATCTGCCGAGGCGTCCCGGGGTTCTTGCTTCAAATATCCGTTGTATGTATGGAGCCAGTCTCGCGTAATGATGTCCCCAATGTGCTTTTTGATGGAGAGCTCCAACCCATCGTAACCTGGAAATGGAGTCCGGCGCGATGACAATACCTTGAAACTCTTGCCCCAAACCAGCCATCCTGGCCAGTCTCTGTTGACAAAGTATTCGGGTACTCCAGGCTCTGCAAAGCTGTTGATATACTTTTTGGTCCAATTAGGATCATCTGGGTCGACCGTAACATCGTATTCATCCCATTTGGTTACGTTTTCGGTGATATAGTTCTCGAACTTATGATCATAGATAGCACGAGTTTCGATGAACCCGAGAAGTCGAGTCAGCGCATCATGATAAGCAGCTCGAAGCCCAGGATGTTCAGTAATGGCACCTTTTGTAGCCAACTCGACCAGGCTAAGAGGTGCCAAAGTCGTCATGCGAAGACCTAAGTTGACCATGAAGATAGTACATCTGGCAACGACTCTCCAATGAGCTGTCTGGCAGACCTCGACAACCTCCTCTGCCAGCTTGAATTTCACCTTTTCTACTTTCGTTCTTCTCTCGAGTATGAAGGCATGCCTAGACTTGATCTTCGCTTCACAATCTTCGCGTGGTTCAATCAGCTTCACAAGAGGATGATCAACCATGATGAAGGTTTCCATTCTCTTTCCAGCATCGACAAGACTACCATATAATGCGCTGTTGCCTACTTTCTGTATTGAAGCCTTGTCCACAGAAGCAGCCTTGATGTAAAGACGAACTAAATCTGGTGCATATCGCCAATCTCTCGAGATGGTTTTCATGAGACTGGTAAAGAGTAAAGTATATAGAGAGCCTTTGATCCGATCAAAATCATTTGTTTCTAGAGCTTTTCGAAAGGTATCTAGTAACGGCGGAATAACAAGAGGTCGGCCACCAATGAGACTCTTCAAGGCAGACTCCAAAGCTCCCTGTGCGTTCATGCGAACCTCTGCATAGAGTGAAACTGAGGATGCGGCCAAATTTAATAGTAACTTCTTGTCTAAAGCTGATTTGGGTCTGGCCGAAGAATTGTGCTTTAGCCGTTCATGATGGTATTTTCCAGCGCGCTTGATAAGCAAGGGTCGGGGATACTGCTTGCGAAGACCGCTGATCTTGAAAGGTCGGTTTTCGGACTTGTAGATGCTTGCAAGTCGTTCCAAGGTATGGGCTGACTTCTCACTGCCAACATCTGTGATCCAGGTTCTGTAAGCCGTGTATAACGCTGTGAAACACGCCACATCATCCTCTTGGTGATTCTCCAAAAAGTCATGTACGTCTGATAACAAGTGACCGACATCCTCTCGTAGCTTGTGGATTTTTACATAGTTGGCATTATTCTTTTCCAGCACATACCCAGCACGATAATGGAACTGGGGTCTGCTTTCCTCATCTTCAGTTCCTTCAGTTAGAGGATCATCGCTTTCTTCGGTGGGAGTCTCTTCATTCATCTCGACGTCACCATCATTATCTTGAGATCCATTTTGTTGTGCAGAAACTTGTTTTGGATCGAATAGGGTGGCTACGCCAGCTAAGATCAGTCGAACCTGAGAAAGGTTTCGTGAAACTTCGTCTGACCATTCCTTGTTCTTGCCCTTTCTACTAACGGATGGGTTATCACTAATCAGATTGCTGAGTCGTTCAGTGGCTGTTTGAACTTGGGATTCGACCAGTTCGACGGCAAAGTTAAGCTCTGCTTCAGATGGTACGTGCCAATTGATGGTCATTTCGCTTGGCTTGGTGTATCTGCCCCAATCGCTCACATCTAATCCTCTCTTATAGACCTCCGGCTCATACATCTTAGCATCAACGGGGAAGATAAGGGTAAGGTTGAGAAGAAGGTGATGGATATAGTTTGATATATGAAGCGTTGGGATACCGCGGCATTTCTCCTGCATGTAGATTGCAATATCAAACAGCTCCTTCTTGTATGGCATGACAGCATCACCAACATGAACCACTACCATGCTGAGCATACTGATATGCCAAACCAAAGCGCGATCTCGAGGTAAGACATCAGAACCACTGCTCCTGTCTGATGCAGCCCCGTTGTGATCGATTTCGGATCGAATTCCAACGATAAGCATTGGCACCATAACTTTCAGCGTCTTCTCGGGATTGCCTCTGCAGATTGAACTGATGATGAAAGCCATAGCATCCCTTGCCTGGTGCACGACATGAGTCCTCACGAACGTAGCGACCTTCTCTAAGACCATGTCAAAAAGTTCATCTGACATATTGGCAAAAAGAGGACCAAGGGCGCCGGGTAAGATGTTGATTACGTTGTCTTCAGGAGATCTTGATCGTGCCCGAGAAAGCTCAGGTAAATTCTCCAATAGCGTAAAAATCTTTCCCAGCAAAGCCAAGACAAATTCGCTCAGGCCGGCTGTGGATGAGCGGACAATATTGGCCTCATCCTCATCACTCAGCTCCGTGTCATAGTCTATCACAACGTTCGGACCTTCTCTTTCCATGCGCTCCATTTCGCCTTGGACCCATTGAATTGCAAGCGAAGAATCATGGACTTCATCATGCTCCTGGGTAAGATTCACGAATGGAATGCTGAAGGCGACAGCTTGGATGAAGTTAAGAGTATGCTGCGTTTTGGATAGATCGTTTGCGTCGATTCCCGGTAGGGCTAAAGCCAATAAAGCAGTGAGATGACATCGAAAACCTCTCTGCTTAGACATTACGTTTGCGATCATTTGCAAGCCGCAAAGCGACGACGTGGTTCGGTGTACCTCAACTAACCCCTGCAGCGAAGGATAAAACCGTTGAAGAGCTCCCGGTAACATTAGGCTGGGTTCAAGGGTAGCTAGTCCCTGGATTGCACTAAAATAGTAGTCCAGGATTTTGTTTCTCTTCGAGAAAAGTCCCATGTACACAACATCTCTCAAGCTGAGCACAAATCTTCTCTTCAATTCCGGAGTAATCTGGCGCTCCTTTGGGGTTTCCATTTCACCACTCTGCTCCCTATTCCAGCGCAGGAGAAAGAAGTCGACTGCATGATAGACGATCTGGGCGAGCAAATCTGTCCAGGCACCATTGTTTGATGGATGGAAGAATGTGTCAATAGACTGTAACAGTCCGTCCATGTTCGAAAGTATCGAGCCCGGCTTATCCGAACACATGGGAGATAGCGACATGACCAACCACCGAGCAATAGAGTAGCCAGTAGGAGTTTTTCGCTTATCTCTCTCGAGGAGCAACCCAAGCCCAGCGCCCATATCAACTGTTGAGCCATAGGGAGAATGAGCTTGGCCCACAGGGATCTCGGTCAGTCTCAACAGGGCCGTGAAAATAAGATCTGACTGGTCTTTAGTGAAGATACCATACTCGGAAAACGGGACATGCTCAGACGTCAAGGAGTCTCTGGCCAGTCTCGAGAATAAGTCAAAGAAGGTCGTGTCGAACACTTTTGATCGATTGACAAGTGACCATATATGGAAGAGCGTAGGCAGGTAATCTTGTGGTTGAAGTTGTCCAGGTTCGTCAGGAGCTGGGTTTGTTGGTAACAGCATATTGAGAGCCCCAATCACAACGAAAGCACCCGAAGTATCTGAATTCGTAAAGAATGGTAGGATTTCCTCGAACATAGCCTTTCTCTCGGCCGGATCGAAGTATGGCGATGCCCAAAAGCAAATATTGGACACATTTTTATGGCTTCGTTTTCGACTGCCCTGTTGTACGGGGAGATCGCCGGGCATAGTAAGTCCTTTGATTTCTCTCCACAATGGTCTCCAATCTAACACCAGATCTTCTCCCGGCTTAAGATAATGGCGTTTCCTATCAAATGTTAGTTACACCAGAGGTCAATCAGGGATAGGGGAAATTACTTTAATAAGTGGCGGAACATGCTCTCGAATCGTTCCCCAGAACTCCAATCCAGGCCAGGAGCCATCGCAAGCATGTAGTATATCCTCACCAGCTTTGCCCGTAACGATCTCGTAATCTCGAACTTGAGACCTAACCAACTTCTGAGCTCTCTGGTCCAATGTACAGCACCCGGAGAAATATCCTCGGCCTCGATTGCAACATAGAGCTGTTTCAAGATCTCCTGCAAAGCTGCATTTCGTTCTGTCTCTTCCTCTGCGTTGTATGGCAAGAGGTCGAAGTAAGGGAATGTTCGAGGCCGATATCGCTTCTCCTCCTCCGTATCTGTTGCATCGGTGCTGAACCCATTGCCTGGTGAAGTGGCTCGAGATACCATGGCGCTGGCACTGCCTCCACTGAGTAGTAGACCTTGGGGAAACTGCGCATGATTGCGGGTGCCGTGGGAGAATCCGTCTTCCATGGTTGGTCGAGATGCTCCTGCACTTGATCCTTGGTCGACTCGGAGGACCCTGATTCTAGAGTCTGCGCGCACGATCTTGTTAGCTTTGGTTAACAATACATTAAAGGGCAAAGAAATTGGATGGAGAGAAAAGGGCGGTGGCTTTATGAATGCGAAGTTTAGAAATGGGGAAGGAGCTCTCGCCTTGGATTGTATGTGTATTGGACGAGCTTTCCTTCTTTCGTACAAACTCATTCAAGGTTTTGGTGGTAACCCAAAGGGCAAAGAGGGACAACAGAAGGTAAATGGCATCGAAAATCTCTGCAAATCAATCGGCAAAGATGTTGATGTCGTTGAGATAGATGGGTCTTGTGGAAAAGATGTGCCGTGCAGCCTCGCGTTAAGAGATAGAACCTCGTTGCAGGGATCTTTGGAGACCCTGTGATAATCGACTCCCGGGGCCTTCGGGCGAGTAGAAAGGTGATCGAAGATGAGGGATCCAACGCAAGCGAATGAATGAAGTAGGAAGTAGGAGTCGGGCTTTTACTGATTTATCATAGACCGCTTCTAGGTTTACAACCATACATCCATCCGTTGCCGTGTTCCCCTTTTAAGTTCAGAGCAAGTCATGTCAATCAGGCAAAGTCAGGTACGCAAGCAATAAGTCAGACAAGCATGCCTCTCACCCTTATCTCCGAAATTTGCAACAGAATGGAAATGTTGTTTTATTGTCTCCAACAAGGGGTCTGCCTGCTAAAATACCACAGCATTTACTCTCACTTTTTCTCCGACCCGCTCCCTTCCCTCCTAAAACTCCTGGGCCATGTAAATTCCCTAATGTGGAGATGCATCAATGCGAGCGAGCCCAATAACTATATACTCAAAGAGGTATTCTAAAAACTCCGCTAACCTAACACAAGAGTGGCTGTTTACCACATGCCTATTCAGTGCGGGCATTGCGCCTAAAGAAATTTGTAAATGATTTCCAGCGGGCAGACTTTGGTTTCGCTGCACGTCTGCTAGGTGTGTTAGGTGAAGACGATCCATTCTGGCCCTCGGAACTAGCCCTACGTGCTTCATCGTGGAGATGGCTGTTCTGCAGTGCACTCGTGGGTTTGTAGGATTGTACTCTTCTTTGAGGTTTCGTGGGCGTATTAAGCGTAGAGGACGAACCCATCGAAAGAGAGTTGCCCAGGATGGTCTCCGTACCTGCACGTTTCGGGGGATCGATGTCGCCCTCGCCTTCGCTATCACTTGGAACGGTACTTGGAGGGTTGCCGACTTTTCGGGCTGTAGCGCGCTGCATGAATGCTGTTCCAGTCGAGGTGGCTCTCTTAGGTCCTGCTCCCCAATCGAACTGAGGAGGTGGCGAAGATACATTCTTGGCACATGTTCGTCGGAGGACGTCTCCGACGACGCCAAAAGTGCTCTGGCTTGACTCGGGAGTGCTTGAGCGTGTACCCGCCGGACTGGGTTTGCTCGCATCCGGTGTCAATGACAAAGACCTGACCCTTCCATGTGAAGCAACTCGGGGATTTCCGGGCGAAGGACCGCAGGACATCGCATCATTGTACTTGAAATATGGGCACCATCCTTCCCGTAGAGAAACCCAAATGCCTGTGATCTGTATCAATACCTTCGTATTCTCGTCAATAGGATACGTCGTTCGCTCAGTGGTAAGCTGCGCGGCAGAAGGTCCAGTTTCAACCTCTTGACGAGCTCGAATTGGGGATGGTGGCGGAACTCGGCCTGACGATGAAGAGACAGTCGTATACACGTCTGGGATATCCAAGGTCTTTTGGGTGATCGAACCCAAGATCGGATGACGACGAGAATTGGGATCGATTATGCTGAACGTAAACTTGGAGTCATTATTTGCTGAATCGGTAGCTGCTAAATCCCCAGCATTCCGAGGAGCCGTTCGTTTCACCCACCGAGCCGTAATCTTTTCTCCGGATTCCAGGATTTTGACAAACTCGTATGATCCATTTGGCAGAGGCGTTGCAACCCAGATAGAGCCATCTCCCAGAACGATCTCTGCCCTGCCATGTGAACCACCCTCGTCTTTGGGCAACTGGCAAATCACAGCAACCAGATCCCTGCTTGCCAACCCTTCACAATCAGAATCGGATTCCTCAGTTGCCTGGCCTTCCGGTGTATCATATGCTTCGCTCCTCACCACCATAACATCATTGTGTCCCAATTCCCCCTTGCCCCTAAAAGCTCGTGGAAATCGCTTGACTAGCCTCGAGACGACAAGGGTCGAGGGGACGACGTCAAGGGTTGGTCTCGGTCTTGCATTGGGGGATAAGCGTTGTAATTGGAGTAAGAGCCTTGGCCGAACCTGGAGTAATCGTTGCTTGTGAGTTAAGGTTGGGGCAGGGTGGGCCAGGGTAAAGGCTGTGCTTGTTCGTGACGATCGTCTGCGCTTCCTCCCGCCGCCACTGGTAACTTCGCTGGTCTCCGAATTGGCTATCGACCTCGCATCTTCGCTCATTGTGTCCGCCGGTTCTTCGTGGAAGCGGACGACGGTGTTTCGTGGGATGTAATCAGAAAACGGTCGATGAATAATCGGTACAGGATCTGGATAAGTTGTAGCAAGTTTTGGGCTGGAATAAGCTGCTCGAGTTAGGGGAGATCTTTGAGAGAACAGGCTGGAACTCCGAGCCTCGATCGAGGCAGGTAACTGGGAGGGACGATCGTGCATCGCAGCTCCCGAATGTAGAAACATTGTAGTTCAACAGACGAGAGAGCCGCGCCCGAAGCGGACCTCTCCCATAAGCAGGCGCGAAGAAGATAAAAATGGATCGCGAGCGAGATAATCTGGAATGGATTGTCTGTCACGATCAAGAATGAGTCGGTATAGTTCGTTGTCTTCGGGCTGCATTGAAAGTAGATCTTAGCTGAGACGTAGGGCTGAGCGAACGAGCGAGCGATAGGCTGTGGAGCGTGAAGGTGGGAGCCAAGGTCCGCATATGCACTCGCTCAATAGAGTGTCAGCGGTAAAATGGCGAGCAAAGGGGAGAGAAGGGGTGAAGGAAGACGTGAAGTAGGTCGAACTCTTTGTATGCGTCGTTCACAAAGGAGGCTCAAGAGACGAAGGACAATCGCGTCGCACAATCGGCCCCTCGGGGTTATATTGTTGTTATATCAGCAGCTATCACAAAACCCCATGCCGAAGGGAAGAATAACCTCCGGTTGGGCTGAGACATATTTAAAGAGTCCCTGGAGCGGTAATAAGCAGACCAAGGCGGCGAAGCATGCGCGGATTGGTGAGCTTGGGAAGTGGGAGGGAGGAAGGAAAAGGGCTACGGAAGTTTCGGACGATTCTAACCATAGAGGAATATCAGAAGACCTTGCATTCCAGTCCATCGGTCTTTTCGAGTCTCCGGATCCGATTCCGAGGCTGGGGAACTTAGAAATGTCCGTGGTTGGCTAGTTCGGCTATGAAACGAGGAAGACAAGAAGACAAGGGAGGGGAGAGGAACGAATGCGAGATGAGGGAAGGAAGAAACTACATGCAAGCGTTAGGAAAGCTGAAGGATGACAATTTGTGGAAATGAGAAGAATCGATGGAAAAGGGAAACGAATGCGAGATGCATGGGGAGGGGATAAGCTTTTATGCATCCTCATGGGTAATGTGCATATTGTGTAAGATGTATAAGATGTATAATGTATAAGATGTATAAGATGTATAATATGCATAAGATGTATAATATGCATAATATCTAATATCTAAGTAATATGTGCAGGACAGTCCTGTACGTAAAAGGCTTCGCATTCGGACCCGGCAGAACATCGAGAGCCAAAACTCTGCATCAGACCACTTCAATATCGGCGATTCCTTTTGCTTTAGCGTTGATGAATGCATTGAGCCTCTTCGTACATATGTCAGTCCCGCACATACTTATAATCCAAAATAAGGCTGTGTTCCGTTGGGCTGCCCCCTTTCCCCTCACCCGCAGCCGAGTGCAACCTCACCGCCTCTTCCCAAATCTCTCCCTGGAACAGAACGACCTCCAGTAACTCTAAATTACTTACTTAAATTCCGCATCCACTAAGAATCCTCTTGCAAGTTGCAGCACCTGCGATCATGCAGTCATGGCTACGGCCAACAATTTCCCCCATACACCAACCCCTCCAACCCCTCCTTCTCGGCTTCGTCGCATGGAAACTTCTCCTTCTCGTTCTTGCGGCGTCAAGTCCGGGACCAGGCTATGATACTTCGACCAGTCTACTCCTAAATAGCCCAGCGCTACTGGCTGGAGCTGACGGCCAGCGCTTACCATCAGCGCTCCAGCTTCTAGCCAGCAAACTAGTACGATGGGATGCTATCTACTTTGTCCAGACAGCAAATCGAGACTATTTGTTCGAGCAGGAGTGGGCCTTCGGTTGGGGTTTTACTCGACTAATCGCGATTTGTACGACTGGTAAGCCAGCCATAATCAAAGACTTCCCGTTGGAGGCTTCCATCCTAAAATCTCGTAGGACTGAAGATTGTTAGTATCCATCACGATGCGGGATTGGAGGGGATTGTTGGCATCTTGATTGCTCACACCTCCCACCTTCTCTCAGTCCTTGTCCTGTACCAACTGACTTTGGCGCTCTTTCCTGGCAATGACGCCAAAAAGTTCGGCCTGATCACAGCGATGCTGCATATCATTTCTCCTGCTGGATTGTTTCTCTCTGCTCCTTTTGCTGAAAGCTCGTGTGCTTTGTTGGGGTTTTCTGGCTCTTTACTATTTGTGAAAAGTGTGTCCGTCTATGGCCAGACGACGCTGTCCCAAGACCTTCTTGTTCTGGCGTCTGGAATATCATTCGGCATTGCCACCACATTCCGCAGCAATGGGATATTCAATGGATTACTGTTGCTGGAAGAAGCATTCAGAGTGCTCTTAAGTGTCCGAGATGGCTTTCAATTCCGCACCGTGCGTCGCCTTCTTTTCACCGGCCTGGGAGGTATGTCGATTGGGGTTGGATTCTTGCTGCCACAGTACATTGCCTACAAGGAGTACTGCATGGATTCAGAAGACCCCATCATGAGGCCATGGTGTACGAAATCATTGCCAAGCATTTATACTTTTGTTCAAGATCATTACTGGTATGTCAACAACTCCTGATTCCCATCTCCACATTGAATTGCCTATAACCTTCATAGGAATGTCGGTCTGTTTCGATACTGGACATTATCGAATTTACCCCTTTTCCTTCTCGCTGCTCCGGTGATGACTTCAATGGTTGTTTCAGGAAGCTGGGCCCTCAAATATGAGGCGAACATGCAAATTACACAGGCAGATGATTCTGCGGTGAAAGACATTAAACCCTCACAGTCATTTCGTATCCTTCGCAATATGGCGGTGTCACAATTGCTACTGGCCTTACTGATCGCCACGACAGCGCATGTTCAGATCGTCACAAGGATATCGTCTGCATATCCTGTTTGTCTTTGGTACCTAGCTGCATCAACCCAAGGCAGAAAAGCAGTGACAGTGAAAAACTCTGTGAGGTTCATGGTCATTTATGCTGTTGTGCAAGGCGGGCTATTCTCGTCCTTCCTTCCGCCAGCATGAGAATATCGCCAGCAAAGGGAAGAAGCAGAACTAACATGTATTTAACCGTGATGGCCAAATTGCATTTACAGTAGATGCCCTGTTATAGCGATACATTCCATCCAACCCTTGAACATCGTTATAATAGTAATATCGGTATAATGGAGTTTTCACGTGATTAAATTGATTACATACCACCTATCTAAAGTACTCTGTTGCAATGATAGCACTTCTAGGGCTTCAATATCGAGAGTTAATGGCTCTAAAGCCCTTGAATATGACTTTGCAAGTGAGTGAGACCCTTCTATATACTTCTTGGGCTTCAATTCGAAGTTGCCAGTGCTAGAGCACCTTTTCCAACTCTGGCCACATGCGAAGGGCTGTTGTAGATGCCGACCCAGATTCAGAGTCTAGACTTTCAAAAGTAGAGCTTAAGGACTCTGGAACTATCAACTAACTCATATAATGGCCGTATATATCATAAACCCATTAAATGCAGGCTTTTTGAGTAGGTTTGGGGTGCTGTCAATGATAAAGGGCACGTCGCTGCTCAATTCCAATGCCTTTTTGAAGCATTTTACTATCTAAAGATTCGGTATCATCAAAAATATCGCAATAACGATAATATCGACTAAACGAACATCGCTATAACAGGGTTTCTACTGTACACATTCGACAGATCCATATTGTATGATCTAGCAATTGAATTTAAATATCTCATCTCCTTCCCCTGCCACTGCTGACCAATAAGCATTCGTAAGCTGTCGGCTAAATATAAGGCATCAACTAATTCGTATTTATCTTGTCTTTTGATCTTTCAACACCCAACGAACATCTCCAACCGTTAATATCAACTTTGACCCAACTCTCAACATCCTCTACTTTGTTTTCTTGTGCCATTCTTTCTCTTACAACAAAACTCTGTCATCGCGCAAAGGATACAGAGACATCACCATCCCTATCATCCAAGAGTTGAAATAATACAAGTATCTCTACATACATAATCTTGACTTAAACTTCGCGATTTTCTCTGCGCAACCCAACGGCATCTTACTTGCGAACATCTCAACCATTCAATGAAAGGTTGCAAAGATGTGGCAAAATAATGGCTTCGGCAACAATGGACAATTCCACCCAAACTTCAGTCGAGATGACTACACATCGCCTTCTAGAATCTCTCCGTTTGGAGCTGCCCCAGGGCAGCAATACTTTCCACCACAAAACCAGCCAAACATGATGGCTTATGAAGACATGAATGGCGAAAACAACGACTACAATGAATTCTCTGATCCATCCATGTTCAATCAAGCAGCGTTTGCGCAGAACCAGTTTCCTCAAGTAGGTGTTGTGGAATTGCCATTGTCTACCGCCGGCGTCGCATTGAAGAACAGATCTCCTTAACTAACGACCTCTACTCCTAGTTCTCGCCCTCACAATTCAACGGCTCCCAATCTATGGTCTCTCCATCTACAACCCAAAAGCCCATACCACAAATCAGTTCTAGAGCTGCCGAACTCAAAGACCAGTTGTTGAAAAACAGACTAAGTCGAGCAGGCTCAGCCACACCAGCCAGTGCGATTGGCGTGCCTGTCAAGCCATCAACTGCAGAATCGTCAAGCTCCTTAAAAGCCTCTCCCAAGACCCCTGCAACTGAAGATCGGGAGCAACGTGAACGAGAAATCAACGATCTTATATCAGACTATGCTGAAGTAAAACCAGCTGCGAATTCAAGTGGCAAGCAGGAGGGAAAACCCAGCGGCCCCAGTTCTTCTCTTCCCAAAAAGATGACTATCAGTACTGATCTTACAGCGAAGTCTCAAGCACCCTCTTTAGAAAGCCTTCCAAAGACAGCAAAAACAAATGTCAGCAGTCGAAAAGTGAACACCCCAGCAAAACTTGACCAAAGGCATACAAGTCAAGGTTCAATATCAGAGGGAGAGATATTTGAGGATCCGCCAAGCAGCAAGACACTTCCACCAACAGAACCAAAAGTTCAATCCGCCAAGACCATCAAAGTTGAAGAGCAGGCACGGAACATAGGAGATGACAATAGCGTCAAAACCCCTACTACTAGTCGTGCACAACATGATGAACCTCCTCGACGTCCATCTGCTCAAAACACTAGGATCCAATCACGTTATCGTGACGAACGCCGCGAAGAATTGGACACTCGATTAGAGAGAAGACCTTCTAACACGGATCATAGAATTGAACGAAAGTCTCATTACGAGCCCGAAAAGAAATCTTCAGCCCGTCGCCGCGATTCTGGTGATGAAACTTATCGTCGCTCAAATACCCAAAATGAACCAAAGGAAGATGCAAACAGAACCGCGCTGGGACCAAAGCAGCCAACTTTGGCACAAGTCCTTCAATACGACCCTGACTTAAAAGAATGGCTAGATGCCACAGGATGGTATGACACCACTTACAGAAATGGCATCCTTGAGAGGAGGAGAAGACTCAAAATCTTGGATGAGCAGAGAGAAAAACTCTTGGCAGAAATGGCGGCAGTGCCAAGTCTTCCAGTCTTAGGAAAGGGCCAGGCCGTTATGGCACCCCCTCCAACACCAAAGACCGACGGCCAAGCCGAGTCTAGCTTTAGTGCTGAGAAATATACTGACATGCAGCGTGACCGAGTCGTTTCTAACAAGCGTCCTTACAGTGACATCCATGAGTCGCGCGAAGAAGTTGGTGGAAAGGCAGCTCGGATCGATAATCGTCGAATCAAGGAAGAAGAGGATTCTGATTATTATCGCCGTCCCAACTCAGGTGATTTTGATTTCGCCCGTCGTGGTGATCGTCGTGATGACTCTCGTCGAGGCCGAAGCCATAGCAGAGATCGTGAGATGTCTCCTGGCCTTCGAGCTTTCACAAGTCGACCACCACCTCGCACTGGCTCTTATGATGCAGGACCAGCCGGATATCATGATGGTGATGACCCTCGTCCCTATCTCGAACGTGGTGGATACAAAGGTCGTGCTTTCAATCCAGAATTCCGAGGACGTGGCCGTGGACGAGGACGTAGTGACTGGGCTGGACAACAAGATACCAAGGGTGACTCTGGATTTGGATCGAGAATTGCAAATGGTAGACCGTACAAGGATTCTAGGGGTTTCGACAGAGGAGGCAAAGGTGGTTAGTGAAAAACCTCGCTCATCACGTCAAGCCCTTTTCTTATTCTCTACAAAGTATTGTAAATCAAGGAAGATGAAGTAGAGGCTCGATCCCTTCGTGATTGCTCATTGCCAAATCAATCCAAAGAATAATTATTAATGCTTTTATGATTCCTGCGTGACAAGTGTCTGGCGAGTCTTTTGATGCCTTTTAATGCTAACAACTTTAGAAACGAGATATTTCATAGTGAAGTCGTTCAATGAAGAAAATGTCATGAAATGCATCGACGATGTAAGTCTTCCACCTCTCTAATCTGACAAAAGCTCAAACATCCACTCAGTCCGTTTGGACAACTCAACTCCAAAACGGCCCTATCTTCAAAGAAGCCTTTGAAACCTGTAAAAACGTCATCCTTATCTTCTCCATCAATAAATCTCGCGCTTTTCAAGGTTATGTACGTCTCTCCCCTTCCTCCTCCCCTTCCCCCCTCTCTCCCCGCTCACTCTTTCCCCTTACCATAGGCAAGAATGGAATCCCTTCCCGGCAGCATTCCCATCCCATCCTGGCAAAAAGCAATAACCTGGGAATCAGCCGGCGCATTCAAAGTTAAATGGCTGGTGATCTGCAGTACAAGATTCCATCGAATCGGTCATCTCAAAAATGAATTCAATGATGGTCAAGCAGTCTTGATTGGCAAGGATGGTCAGGAGATTGAGGAGAATTGTGCTGGGGCCTTGCTGGATTTGATTGATGAGGAGTGTGAGTTGGCTTTGAGTGCTGAGGGTACAGGGGGGTTTTGGGAAGGGTAGCGGTGGAGAAGGGAAGCAAGAGGTTAGTTCATTGATCATGATGCTGGGAATTTGGAGAGGATCGAAATAAATACATATATGATTGAGGAATTTTAATGGAATGTGGCAGGTACATATATGGCGGTGGTGAGAAGCTGGCTGGTTGTACGCAGGATATACCAAAATCGTTGCTTTGAGCTTTATAGGTATAGGCTTTCTTTTCTTTCGTTAGCTTGGTAGATACCTAGGCAGTTTTCATAGCGTAGCTAGCTACTTTGAATTTCTCATATCTCATCTTTTCGAGAAAGTTAGCAACTATTAGATGCTGCATTTATATTAGAAATGTCCCTATCAAAGAGGTGATAATTTAGTTATAAAACACTAATTAGCCACATTGTTACATATTATCTAGCAATTTAAATATTTCAATATACGTGAGCAACTTTTCTTGACAACATCGATGATCCTACTTTTGTCTAGCCACATCTATAGAAACCTGATATTTACCCAGGAACACAAAAATTACTTTCTTTTCATTATCAAATGAATATCAAATCAGTTTCCTCTTATCGAACCCCGCTTTCTACCGCACCATCTCATCATCTCATTACCTTATTCCAACTCCAAACTAAACCACACCAAACCAAAATAATGTCCATCTCATCTCTCCTCCTATCTCTCTCCCTCCCTATATCCTCCCCTCTCCTCCTCCTCCTCCTCACTCTCCCCCTTCTCCCCTTCTCTCTCCCATCCAAAAAACTCAGCCACATCCCCGGTCCCCTCCTTACCCTCCTCACCCCGCTCCCGC
The DNA here is from genome assembly GCA_003988815.1 of Chlorencoelia australis. Classification (NCBI taxonomy): domain Eukaryota; kingdom Fungi; phylum Ascomycota; class Leotiomycetes; order Helotiales; family Cenangiaceae; genus Chlorencoelia; species Chlorencoelia australis. Next base: position 119,490 of record QYAN01000056.1, on the reverse strand, counting down.
TCCTCACCCAAGAACTCTTCAACAATCGCCGTCTGTGGATCCACGCTTTACATGTGAAATATGGAGATGTTGTGAGGATTAGTCCTTGGGAGGTTTCCTTTTCAGGGGTGCAGGGGGTAAGGGGGATTTATTCTAGTCTGAGAGATGGTGGGAATGGGGAGGGGAAGGAAGCGAATGAAGGGGGGGAGTGTGAGAAAACAGGGTTTTATACTTTGTTTATGCAGTTTGGAGAGAGGTATGTTTTTCATCTTTTGGGGTCTTTGTTTTTAACCAGACATAAATAGAATTCGTGGGGAAGGGGGGAGAAAACTTGAATAGAGAGAAAGAGAAAGATAATAGGCTAATCCATGAGTATTGAAATAGGACCATGTTTTCTACGCTTGGAAAGGAAGATGTATGTTTTATCCCTCTATCCTCTCTTTTCCTTTTCCCTTCAATGCATTTAATAACCACCCCCAAAACAGCACAAGAAAATAAAACGCATCATAGCCCCTGCATATACTCCTACAAACATATCCAATTCCAAGATAACTTCCGGGATCGAAGACCGAGCAGACGCTTTTCTGAAGATTTGTCGTGCTTTATCTATAGTAGATATATATGTTCGTCTCCTTCTCTTTCTCTCCTCCTTTCTCTGGCTCCTTCCTCTCCTAGTTCTCACAAAAATATTATTAAATTTAATCTGACAACGAAAGCTATATCTCCACGCCTACGCCCTCGACAACGCATCACATTTCCTGCTGGGCTCTTCCAACGCCACTCATTCCATTGATAACGCAGCGGATATGGAATTAGTTAAAGAAATGAGTTTTCATGACAGCATACAAAGTCTTCCCCCTTTCCTCATTTCCCCCCGTCCTCAGAAGCTAAATCTAAAGCTAACGAGAACCCCCAGAAAACCTCCTAAAATACCATTTTCCCCTCCTCTCAAACCTCCTCCACAAACTAAATTTTTTCGTTCCCCGTCCTTCACCCAAATCAAATCACTATGTTCTTACATCCTCCTCTTCCTCATCCACCACTAGCTCCTCCTCTCCATATCTAACTCCAAACCTAGAAAGAGAAAAAGAAACATATTCCCTCCTCTCCTATCTACAATCCAACTCTACTTATTTCCCTTCTCCCAAACTATCAGAAACCCTCATCGCAGCTGAAATAATGGATCATCTCGCAGCAGGAATCGATACTGTGGGGGATGCTTTATGTTTTATTATTTATACACTATCTCTTCCTTTAAATTTCTCTATCCAAGAATCTCTAATTTCTTCCCTTTCTTCCTCTCCCTCTTCTTTTTCTCCCCCTTCTTCTAAAGATAGAGAGAAATGCAAAGAAAAAGAAGAGAAGAAAGAAGAATACCTAGAAGCAGTAATCAACGAAGGATTAAGGTTATACCCACCAATCCCCATGACTCAGCCACGACTCATTGCTTCTTCGGGAAAGATGATTAATGGTTATTGGATTCCAGGTGGGACGGTGGTTGGTGCACAGGCTTGGTAAATTAAGTTGAATTCTTAACTTCCAACCTTTCTCAAAATAATTCCCCCCCGGGTCCCTTCTAGATGTTTTGGGAGGCATTTATCTCAAAATCTCTCAGTCAGATATGGAGAAATTAAATACTTCAAGCGTCTGGAAATATCCTCCTTTTTCTCCCCCTTTTCCTTTAGCTATTTCTTAATAAACGAATACTAACCCCAAGCTTCCAACACAGGAGTGTACATCGTCTCAATCCAGAGATATGGGGAGCAGACAACGACAAATTCAGACCAGAGAGATGGTTCAATGACCCTAAGGAGAATGCAGGGGAGGAAAAGAGAAAGATAATGGAAAGAGCATTATTTGCTTTTGGAAAAGGGAGTAGGGGATGTACGGGGAAAGTGTATGTCCTTCCCTCTACTTTACTTTCTTTATTTTTCTAAGATTTCCACTTCCATTTCCATTCCTCTCTCCCTTCCGTAGTCAACTAGGACAGACGAACAGACTAATGTAAGAAAACAGTCTAGCAATGACAGAAATGCGCCTCCTTCTAAAGAAAATCTATAGTCCGTCTAGAGGAGGATTTCGAACACGATTAGCAAAGGAGATGGAGGGCGAGAAAGGAGAGAGGGATATGGAAATGGTTGATCAGATTATTAGTACGTATTGTCCTATTCACATTCTCCATGCCCTATTCTCAATTCCTCGATCTCTCGATTATATCTAGAACAGGATACTTGCTTGCTTGCGTGCTCGCATGCTAGACTTTTAAAACAGAGGAAAATTCCCTTTGTGATTCTGGAAGTTAGGAATATTCCTAATTAGGCTACGAAAAGTTGACTTCTCACATTAACTTTTTTGGATGAATAGGTAGTAGACCGAAAGGACAAAAATGCTTGATTATTTTTGAGAGATTGCAAATGGAAGAGTAGTGAGGAGGAAGAGTGAAGAGGAGAAATGAAATTCCAAGAAAGTAATAAGTAGGAGGGTGGAGGGAGAAGTAGATTCTCGATATAATAGAGCCTGCATAATGATGAAAATTAAGGGAAATATAGTGTTAAAGTCCATTCCAGATCAATCTATGATATCGACAGATTCAACAAAATTTCCTTATTTATAAATAGATAGATATACTTAGCAAATAAGGCAATTTAGCACTCCCGCCATTTACCTTCGATCCCATTGATGTCACGCAATTCCTTATTTGAATTGGGGGCAAAGGATTGGACTCGCACCTATTGTCTCGTTGACATGCGATCTGCGCTGGTAGTTTTAGAAGAAAAGGGGACAAGCTGCGGCTACAACTCTTCATCATTCTGTATTTCCGTGTTCATATATACAAGTTAATGAGATTCTCCCTACAAGCTCATCCATTAATCATAACTTCGTTACCTTCGGTACCTAATTCCCACCGTTTTATACACCCAACTCAAAAAGAGTATTCCTCAACATGTAAATGAATCCCCTTATGCCTCATTAGCATTAATCCCCATCCAAAAACAAGCCACAACAAAATCAAAAGAGAAAAAGAAAAAACTCACATTAGCACCCGTCCCCTTATGTACCGCCCTCTCATCACTAATCGCCACAATGGAATTCCTAACCCTAGCCACGAGACTCCTCCCCGCACAAACAGCCACACTGGTCTCACCCCCCGTAACCTCCACGGCTCTCCTAATCCACCTCTTAACATTCGGTTTTCCTCCCTCTAAATACACGATTCCTTTCCCTGAAACCATGAGGCTCGAAGAAGGATTTTTGCTCTTGCTTTCTGTGCCGCAATAGTCGTCTGAGGAGGATTTTGACAAATGATGGGTTGAAGATCCACTGTTGCTGGATAGAGAGATGGGTCGTGTTGTTTCTATGATTTCCTCTCCGGCTTCTACTTTCTTTTCTACGTCTCCTCCTCCTTCTCCTTCTTCTCCTTCGTCCTTTTCGGCGAAAGAGGATTTCTCAGATCTCCGATCCTCATGTCGTGTCTGTATCTGTATACTGCTATTCTTACTAGAAACAGAATCCGTATCGTCACCTTCAGTACTAGTAATAGCAATCTTAACACTTAATTCAATTCCCAGATTTTCCGCACGAGCAAGACAAGATGTCAGACGAGAAATGTAGAAGGATATGTGAGAGCGTGTTCGCGCGATGAGGAGGAAATCGATGCGTTGGGTGCAGATGGTGGAGACACTGCTTGTGTGGAGGAGGGATTCGAGGATGGGAAGCGTGTAGGATGCCCCTGTGGATGCGGAAATTAGGAGGAGGGTTTCATACGTGGACCAATTCTGGGACGGAAAGGTTAGGTTAGCTGTCATTTTGTAGTGGGAAATGCTTGAAATGCTCACAGGAGGAAGGCCGTAAGGATGGGAAACAAAAGCAGTCAGAGCAGCGGTATTGTTTTCCCTCTGCATCTTCATCGCATACCGATGTATTCTCCTCGAGAAACCCTTTTGAGCACGGACGACAAGCTGGATTTCGTTGCAAACGCATTCTTTTCCGGATTGGTAGGGCGTAGCAATGGTAAATGGATGTGATTCGAGCAGACCGAGTCTTGGAAGCCAGAGATAGATATGTTGTCCTGGTTTCCAGTTGAAATAGATGTCTTTGATAGTAATTACTGTAATGTCATCGCTCAAAGCTTGAAGCTGAACTTCATGGCCGACTCTTTTCATTCCGCTGCAAGCGGCTTTGACTTGGACTCGAAGATTCGTGTATACCATCAAGCAACCTCTAAGTACCCAATCGAATGAAATGGCTCCGATGGCGAACCATACATTGTATTGAGCATAGGAGGGGACATGGACATGGATCAGCCAGAGAAATACTGCTGCTGCTGCTATATGTTGAATAACAAAGACTTCATAAGCCATGCTTCTCAAAGGACTAAGAGAACTCAAGAATGTCCAGAGCAGAACGAACCACGCTCCCATTCCATACTTAACCATAGGCATCAAAGCCAGCTCAAACGAGACGAAATCAGCGCGAACCCATTCCCGGAAGAAAAAGGCTCCATGAACAGTGACGGTGATCAAAAGAGTCCTAGACACCCATCGATGTAAGTAGTTTAATCGTTCGTGAGAACTCCCAACTATCAATCCAATAACGCTGGATTTGGAGGCAAGCAGATAAACAAAAGGAACTTGGGTAACTGATATCCAAGCTCCCCGGAATCCGATTCTCTCATAATAATAAGCATCGAAGACGATAGCTTTATGGCACATCATGAATATGAGGACTGCCCAATATATAAGTAATAGGATCACTCTTCCCATGGAAGGAGGACTGAGCCATGCCACCCATTTGATCTTGATAATAAGTTGTGGGTAGCTCATCTCTCGTCCGATTGCTGTAGTGGTAGCATAAGCTTGCTCTATGATATTACTTGGTTTCGTCGGATATTTCATCGATCGTGTCTGGCTCTTTCGTAATCTATCTTGAGTTAGATCCTGTCGTTGAATAATGCCGTTTATCTATCAACGGGCCCATCTAACCTCACGGCGTGAAAATACCTCCGGAAGTCACTGAACCTCCTTCACTGCGCACTTGCCCCAGCATCCCAAAAGCCAACATACCTTACACTTTCATCATCAAACCTCGCCATCCTGAAATTTTCAATAAGCAGAGAGAAAGATGTATCCAAACTAACCTCAACCAATTCTGATAATGTTCCCAGCCCCTCAGCACCAACACAAACCCGCAAAACCCCGCAATAATATACCAATACCCCTCTGCCAGCTGCTGATTATAGGTTCTGAACATTGGGTCAGAACTCATATCCATTCCTCCACTCATCCCGCTCATCAACGCACTCATGTCCGACATTTCTTGAGGTATTTGGACGGTAACGCTGTCGAGAATATGTGTAATGAAAAGCGATGTTAAAATCGATCACTCAAATCCTTCTCGTCGTCCAGCGAGTCGAAAACCAAGACAAACAGGTTCCGGTTTTTGTAATGAAGAAACCTGTCTTCTGAGGAGGTAAATCACCCTTCTGATTTCCAATTCGGATGGAGGGATCTCAGCGATAAGTCGAAGCAATACCAATATTCAAGAACTTGTGGAACCGCAATTGTGGCATCAACTATGACTATGACTATGGCTGGCTATGTCAGCTCAAATGAGCAAGAATGAGAAGACCAGCGCAAGTTGTCTGATACTGATACTGATACCGAGACTAGTCCGGAAACCGTCGTGGGGTGACTAGGCGGGCAAGGAAAAAAGAATAGACCCTTTTGACGTTGCTTGCCAAGTATGCCAAGGACTACCTTATACTCCAGTGGCTGGAAATGTGCTCAATAATGCTCAATGATGCTCTAATCATGTTTGGCTAAAGCATAATCCTGAACCCAATTCCACTTAATTTGCAGATGGACCAGTGACAGTCCCAGACTAGATATTTTGTACGTCGGTTTATGGATGCCTTTAGAGTGCCCAGGGAATTGCTGTAATGTCGGGAGCCGGGCAAGAACTGCTTGAGCTGGGATGTAAGTCGATGGAACGGGTCGGACAGAGCGTCTGCTCGTTTTGTTGGGTCTGAGTCTTGTGGGATATATAATTGATAGGGACCTCTAGCTTGGATCTTCGGATTTCGTTAAATTCCTCTTGCTTTCTTTGACAGAGAACTATCTCTCTACCCAAACTTCTCATCTTCACTCTCTTCCTCACTACTTCACCCACAGCCCTCGAAACCTTTTCGGTCGTCACCAGGCTGGCAGCAATGGCACGATTCACAGCTCTTCTCTGCCTCGCAGCAGCTGTCTCCCAAACCTCCGCACATTTCCTCCTTAACTACCCTACAACCATCGGCTTTGATGACGATCTCGAGGCAGACGCACCTTGTGGTTCTTTTAGCCCAGATTTTAGCACCGACAATGTTACAGATTTCCACGTTAGTGGGGATGTACTCGCCATGTTTGTCCTTTCCCTCCTGTTATTGGTATTCCTTTTTTAACATCCCACCTCAGGAAAAACACCCATCCTCAAGTAACATGGCTCTTCCGCGCGACCCTCGACCAGACAGCCTTCAAAAACAACTGGACTGCTCTCCTCCCCTCCATAGTCCAAACCGGCATTGGCAGTTTCTGTGAACAAGATGTCGTCGTTCCTACCTCTTGGGCTGGTAGCAAAGGGGTAATTAGCGTTGTTGCCGACTCTCCTGACGGAATCCTTTACCAATGCGCCGCTGTGAACTTCGTTACCGGCACGTTGTCCGACGTTCCTACTTCCTGCAGTAACGCATCGGGTATCGCAGCCTCCTATTCCGCTGATGCAGCGCTTTCTTCCCTGCCTGCTTCCAGCACAGCCACAGGTTCTGCAAGTTCTTCAAGTTCGACTTCAGCTTCGACAAGTAGCAGTGCTGCTTCTGCTATGGCTATCCCGTCGTCTCATAGAGGTTGGGTAGCTGGATTATGGACTGCTACCGTTGCACTTGCAACCCTTGTAGCTTGCTTGATGTAAAGAGAGGAAATTTCTGTACATCTACTTTAGAAATTTGATGCATGGTTATCGAATTGAAGGAAATAGAAAATAATATCTTGTTCCAAATTCGGTCTTCACAACATAGGGATGGAAAACTTATAACTACACAATTATTAATAACGTATGCATAAACCCGTGCGTAATCCACGCATAATGGTGCATAGAAACACCCTTGGAAATGACCCGAAAATACTAATTTTCTATGCGAATTCACATAATTGCTATTTTAAATCGCCCTCTCCTTCTACTTGTAGAGTTTCTTCCTCTAGATTTAACAATATCTCTTTATAGTGCTTGCATTTGGCTAGGTCGGTTGCACTTGTGGGATCCGGATGAAGTTTTCGACATCTATGTTACGAATTGGAGGAACAAGTAGGATTGAGGCACAGCAGTAGAGACGATAATCAGGAAGAAGTAATGATGGATAATATATTATAAGTACAGAAGAGAAGAGATTTCTCCTAATACCAACACCAGCAGCCACCAACACTTAGTAGCTGACCAATAGATTACTAAGCGTACGAAGCATATTCTAACAATCTATATAAGTTATTAGCCGGCATTTTAATCAAAGAATCAAGAGAATTGGGTAAGCATACTTCTCAGTCGGAGGGAAAAGTGGCCGATTTTTGCCCCGTGCTATAATACTAAAATATTGTTTTAGCAGTAAACACAGCAGATTGCTAGGGGGTTATTGCTAAGGTATCACGTTAATAAGAATAGTCACTATTATATTATATTATTATATACTATAGTCTTATATAACTTCAGCATCCCAAGACTACCCGATATATATAATATTGAAATTAACGTAAACCTGCTCACAATATCTGATATTGCTCCTAGCAAGGAAAAACTCTCTAAGACTTCTAATTCTTCATTACTTACTGTTTTAGATAAGCTTCGAGTTGGGGCAGGATTCCTTAGCTAATCATCTTTTCGGGAGTTCATGAAACACGGCGCAGATTTACCCTATGTATTTTAGACAATGTTCGGCACGTTGGGCTAAAACAGGTGGTTAACCTGGGTGGTTAACCAACCCAATCAGCTCTTGCTGGGTCGAATACCAAAATCCTAGATCGACCAAAGTTAAACCCAGGAACTTCTATATTAATTAACCCACTCAAGCTCTTTAGTTTGGATTGCTTAACCACCTAAGAAAGTGCTAGGTTGACCCAACCCAATCCATGCCTCACATTTGTTTTGGAAAAGGATACAAATAGAAATGCGCAGGATTGAGAAAAGGATGATTCGTGGTTTCACGGTTTCAGACAGCCCTACAAATTCGCCTTTTGGGGAACAAATTATTAGCAAAGGCGCTATTGAGTGCGGAAACTCACGCCATACTTTTGATGTCTTTGAGAGAGATCAAACGCCGCCATCAGTCATGTCGTTGAAACGCCACCCCCAACTAAAAGCAATTTACTCCCGTTTTCCTTTTCTGTTTCCATTTCCATTTCTAGAACTTCTACTTCCTTCTGACGTGGATTTATCAATGCTCGAATCGGACACAGGTACCTTGAAAGAGAAATCTGTCTCCCCCACAAGATCCTTTACATGCTCAATGAGACGGCACAGGTCGTCCACAATCAAAGAGCTGGCCACTTGAAGAACTGCGTAGGCGCTATATCCTGGTTCTTCAACGTGGCGAGAGTCCAAAATCCCATCATCCAAGGCTTCTAGTCGACGGCTCAAGTCGAAAGGTTGAGGCAAGGCAATGTAAGGCGGTAGTGCCGAACCTTGCATAACGGACGCGGAGAGTAGAGAGAGGGTTGAGGTGATGGAGTGGCTGTTGGGTTCTATGCTATCGACAAGTCTAGTCAGGTCGCGCAGCCATTGGCTTTTAACCTCAGGCTTGCTGTTGGGATATTGCAACCCGTCCTCACGATTCATGTGCTCTGTAGCATAAGAAATTAAAGATAGATAGGCCATGATACTGGTATGTATGTCAGCATGAATTCTGGGTAATGAGCAAGAGACATACTGTTGACACTTCTGAGAAATTGCATCGTAGGTTTCTCTAGGAAATTTTCCTCCTATAGTGGGCTCCCATTTTTGCCAGTCTGCATGCTGCTGTAAACTCGGTATCAATAGCAAAAGTTTTCCAAATATCTTATGCCGAAGGCTCTGTAGATGCCTCCCAGGACTTCTTTTCTTTGACATGTCTCCTTCGGTCCCATGCATGCGAGTCTCAATTGTAGAGTGTATCACAGAATAGTAATTTGCCAACAGATAAAGGGTCGATCCAAGATCTTTTCGAAGCCAAGTACGGTCCGTCAGCGGATAAGGGAAGAAGGTCCAAATGAATGCAACGACAGATCCTCCTGCCACAGCAGCTAGTCGATAAGGCGCTAATAAATATATGCTACGAGAAGGTCAGCTGCAGGGATAGATAACCTGGGGATAGGTAATACTAACGGATAATAAGGCTGTCCAGATGATGAAGATACCGCGATTCCTACCTTTCTTACCTGGAGCTCATAGTCGACGATTAAGACTTCCGTAACAATCATAATAAGCCAAGCTTGGAAGAAACGGGGAAACTTCAAGACGAGATACATCTCAAGAAATATGAAGAACCAAAGCATGACTATAACTCCCGCTGTTTTCTGATCGACAATGTACCAGATGACAATCGAACCCACCGTTGCTGCTGCGGTTCCCCCGAGACGAGCCAAGGACCCAAATATTGATTGTCCAGATGTCATTGTCATCCCTTGATTGTTAGCAAGGAGGAGAGCTCTAAGTGTAGGGACGAAGCTCACCAATGGATATGATAATCATTGCCCATACCAATCTTTGCTCGGTGAAAAATCTTTGACTGTCATGAAGAAAAGCGACGATGCCAACGGTTAAAGTAGCGCAAGCCACTCTGAAACCAAATGCTGATTCTTGACTTCCCAGAAATCTTGGAATGGTTCTAATGGCATTCCCAAAATGTTGCCACGCAGAGGTCGGTGGAAGATGTTCAGGGTCTTTCTTGGCGTTGAATCCCGAGCCCACTATGATTTGTCAGTCAATCTTTGGTTGAGATAGTATGGTAATGATCAGAATGTAATATGAATAATCTAAATTTTCTTCGTTTCTTTCGGATGTTTGAGATTTTGGTCACAGAGAGTGGCTTACTGTAAACGTTATGGAGACCACGTTCTTGGGAATCCGGTGCTTCTGCATCAAGAGAGGCATCCTCCTGCCCCAAGTTTAGAAGCCATTTCTTGAGCCGGCGTTGACCTGGCAGGATGAGACGATTCTTCTTCATTGTACCATCTTGGACTTTCATGTCCGCAAACCTGACGAGCTTAGTGATAGCCAAGCCGGTCTCAAATAGCTGCTTTGACGTTAATCCAGTGGTAAGGGGGAAGGGGGCGACTGTCAATTACCAAATGCTCCATAAACAAGATGAGGTAAAGCTGTTGTTGATCCCTTCTATGAGAATCTTCATCTACTGTGAAGTTTTTTGGTTCGGCGTGATGTGAATTAGCCTCATCGAACTCAGCCTCAGAAAGGCCCTTCTCTCGTGCCCATTGGCGAAGAGTCTCACCACGTTTGCCATAAAAATCAAGTAATTTTTGATCCATATACTTTGCAAAATGATTGTCTCCTGGCTTAGGATTGTTGTCAACAGCTTCCAAGTCGTCACCACTCTTTTTCTTTGGTCTTGGGAGTAGCTCAAGCGCTAAACCTATGTGCTCTAATCCCTCATCCATTGCTGCAGTGATAACAGCGAAGGGTTCGTGGAGGGTTTTCATCACTTCGTTCCAAATTCTTTTCTCTTCCATCTTCTTGTCTAACGGTAATTGTTCCCAGGCCTCAGTGCGGTCTCTGTGGTCCGATGTCTTAATCCATCCTCGTCTTTCGCCTATTCGCTCAAATATATCCGTGATTGTAGACATACCCAAGAGGGGCACGAGAATTTGGCGTAGGTGCTCGAAGATTTCGCCAAGATCCTTTCCATCAAGCTTTCCCCAAGCAGTCTCCCTTTTTCCAAAAGGCAAATCAGCATAGAGCTTTCCATGCAAAGCTCTTATGCCAGCGACTGCACCCTTCAGAGCAGCTGCTTCTAGTGACACTACATTAGGAGCTTTCTCCCTGCTATCTTCCCCGGCGATATCGGGCGATGCAAACATGTCACTGCTTTCTAGACTTTGCAGATATACCGTTTGAGCTTTCAAAGCACCCCGAATAGCTTGTATGTATCCTGCTTGCTCTTTGAATACAACTAGTCGACACGAGACGGGGAATATGAGGAGATTGACACCGGTAGCTAGTGCAAAGGCAGTCAAAAAGGATGCTAGTAATCGCTTGACGAGAGTCTCTCCTTGGGCGACGGTTGTGAATAGGGGCCCGAAAGTAAAAGCCACATTAGTGAAAATACTATACAGGATAACGGGGATTTGAAGAGCTGGAATTTTCGCCCGCATTGCGTTCGCGACATAGATATTGAAGAATAGCCATACAGCACAGACAGCGGACTGTGAAGAATTATATGAAGCCGTTGAGCCAGCTGGAGTTGTATTCTTTCTCGCCTGGATGCCCGACCAAATGCCTAGCAGTGCCATAGCTGCTCCTACGCAGACCCCAATTACGTTGAAAATGAGAGTCTGGAAGTATTTGGCTCGTGGTAAAATAGGCATGGAAATCACACCGATGATAGGAACCAAATAACCCAAGATTGTGTAAGTTTCGGCAACAGAATCGGCTTGGAAGAATGCAACACCTATTGCGGGAGCAATTGATCCTCTAGTCCAGGTTAGCTATGTCTTCATTAATGCATTGAGGACACAATACATACTTAAGCATTGAAATCAAGGTCGGCTTATCGAGGCCCAGCTTTCCCCATATCTCCTTCAATTTTGACGGCGTCTCCTCCTGCTTCTCTTTCCCCACTCCACTCTTCATTCGTTCTTTCGAACCACTGTTGGCCGCAAGCTCTGTATCTCTTTCTTCATTCTCCTTTGGGGTGTCTTTTCGCGAATTCTTGTCGAGCGGATCGGCAGAGTTGGTGTTGACGTCAGGAGCATCAACCATTGTGGATCGCAGGGCTAACGTTTCGCAGGATTGCCGGTGAATTGGGAGGAAGGCTTACATCGATATTAGCATCGACAGGATAGAACTATAGATGATGGGTGTGTGGGAAAGGCACATCAAAGAGGAAATGGGAAAAAAGATGGTAGGGCAAGGCTAAGACGGAGATGGGAGATTGTTATTACATCCTGTCAGCAATATACTTCCGTACCTGTGCACGGGCCAACTTAAGTTAAGGTTAAATTTAGTACTGTAAGATTTCGTCAAGTAACGCACAATTATTTATGTTTTTTTATGCGTGGATCGGATAACTTCGGCTTGGGAAGGATACTTTGCACTTGTACGAACAAACGAAGACACAGCATTTCGTATTATGCACGCTACATCCGAACATTAGGTAGACACAGACTTCATACGAAGACACAGTTTACGGACATAGGTTACATCATGCTGAGCACAAGGGAGTACGCCGTGCTGTGCAACTCCAACTACATTCCAAGCTGCGAATCCGAAACCCAATGACTCCCACCAGCACACCTATACCCTCCAACCTGCTTAATCCACCTATACCCAGCTACACAAACGCCCATCTGTCTCAATCTACTTTGAGCAAGCTCCTCTCTCTTCCTTCTATCTTCCTCCTCTCGCTTTCTCCTTTCCAACTCCCTTTGAATACGCTCCCTTTCCGCCTTCGCTTCCATCTCTCGAATCCGAGCCTCTTCTCTTAGACGTAAGAGCTCGAGAGCTTCTGCCTCATTCTTAGTTTGAATTTCGAGCAATTTTGCCGCTGCAATATTGGCCTGCTTTTCCTCTTGTTCCGCTAGACGTTGTGCTCCTTCTTGCTCGTGGATCCTTTGCACGGCCCTCTGAATCATGAATTCAGTTTCCAATTTGTCCTTCTGGAGCTGTTGCCAAACGATGTCGGAAACTCCTATGTCGCGATCTTCGTTTTGCTTCTCCAAAACCTCTGATATTTCTGGGGTCTCATAGTCCTCGTTTAGCGCCGGAGCTGCGTCGTTCGTTGATGTCGATGAACTAGAAGTAATGCGAGGGAGTGACTGGGGATTATCTAGTACTTGGACTGGCTCTGAAAGTGAGCATCGGCTCGAAGGAATACTTTTTGCTCTTGCACAGCGCTCAGTGACCATATTTTGAATACACTGAAGAGCAATCTCAGCTGGAAGTAGAAGCTGGTCGACTTTAGCAGTGTTGTTCTGATACACTGCTCGTACCATGGCCTTCGCCAATGTCTGAACGTCTCTCGCATTTCCCCAGGAAGGAAGTTTTGACATTTCTGCGATCGCTGCTAGAAGTTCCCTATATATGATAGGGTCTTGCATAGAAGGAAAGGCAACTTGGCTATGTTTGAGCTTATCCTCCAACAATTGAAGACAATGTGCTGGACTCAAAGACGGAAACGAGATTTCGTCTGCAAAGCGACTGCTCAAGCCTTCATTAACGCGAAGAAGGCTGTTCATATCATTATCATAACCAGCAAGAATGATGACCATTTTCCCGGCAAATCTTGTCTTGGTGATATTATCGACTAATTCGTCTATGGCTTCTTGCCCAAATTGGCCTTGGCCAAGTCGGTAGGCCTCGTCTATGAAGAGAACTTTGCCTAAGCCGCGCTCAAGTTGCTTGATGGCCTTTGGCCCGGTTTGCCCAACATATTGGCCAATAAAATCAGTAGCAGAGCACTCGATTACTTCAACTTGAGATAAGAAACCAAGGTCATAGTAAACTTGGCCAAATTTACGGGCTGTAGTCGTTTTCCCAGTCCCTACTCGACAAGATTAGAACGTGTAGAACAAAGTATGAGAAAGCCTGTTTATTCTTACCAGGCGGCCCTTTGAATATGAAATTCATTGGTATTTGTCCATGAGGATTAAGACCTTGGGCACGCATCCCTTTGGCAACTTTTAAAAATCCATCTAACTTCGCCAATATATCTTCACAGCCGATGACACCTTGGAAGAGCTCTTGGAGATTAGTCTCAGCGCTAGATGCTCGATCATAGCCTGTATCAAAGTCCTGTGGTTCGAAGATGAAATCTAAGGATCTCTGCTCTTCCGGTAATGCGGATTGTCGAGCCTGATAATTTTCTTTGGCTTTCGAGATAAGATTCTCCACATCACCACCATTGCCGAAATTCAATCCATTTCGAAGACGGCTCAACACATCGATAGCGGTAGAGATAGCTTGTTGCGTCGCCCCCAGATCCTGGTTCGCAAGCTTAAGTTGAAGAATATCTTGTAATTCAGAGTCAGTGAAGTCCTCGAATCGGAAGGCATTTGAGAGCTGAAATCGTCTGGTAAGACCAGGATTAACGTTCCGGAACATATCCTCCATTTGCGATTCGTAACCAAGGAGTAGGACGCAGCGGTCTTCGCCTAGGGTACTTTGAACCTCAGCAACGATGGTATCGATCACGGCGGTCTTGTATATATCAGTGCCACTTCCACCTCCTGAGGCGGAACTTAACATATAGGCCTCGTCGATGATTAGAACCTTGCCGACAGTCGTTGCAAGGATAGCTTTGGTATTGGCTTCGGACTGTCCAATCACACTACCAATGAAATCTGATGGATTCTTCACGATGACTTTGACGTTTAGAATTAGCGAATATAAAGTCGGATGATGTAAGTGGACGTACCTTCACCGTTGCTCAGCATCCCAATATCAACCAGAATTCGGCCGTACAGTTTGGCAACGGTGGTCTTTCCAGTGCCTGGAGAGCCAAGGAAGACGCGATTAAGCGATACATCGATCGGTTCCTTTTCTTGCAATTCTCTCTCATAGTTTATCTTGATGCGATCGATCATGAACCTTACCGAATCCTTGACAGATTTTAATCCTGTGAGCTGTTGAAGCTGTATCCAGGCATCACAAGAAAGGATCGCTTTCGACGGATCTGGGCCAATAAGGTCCTCCTTGAAAATGTGGTAGTCGTCAGGATTAAGTCCCTTCTTTCTCTCCTCGGTCAGACGGTCTGACTGGCGCTCCCGAATTCGGGCAAACAAGTTTTCCAATGCTCTTGCATTACCAAACCCATCCCGGCCTCTGCCTCTTCCCAATCTGCGCACGGCAATTCGCATGTACAATCCATCAATTCCCTCATCAACGTCTATATCAGATTTGTAAAATTGCTTCATCTGAAACTGTAGCATCCTCAGGAGCTCGGCATCAGTGTAATCCTCGAAATGGAGAGTGTATGGGATGCGACTCTGAAATCCTGGGTTGTGTTCAAAGAATTTCTCCATCTGTTTCCGATAGCCAGCGAATACGAAGATGACCTTCCCGGTTAGGTTCTCAATTTCTGCTAGTAAGAAATCAAGGACTGTCTTGCCACCATAGTTATGTCCCTCGGCTAGTTGATATGCCTCATCGATGAAATATACACCGCCATCCGAGTTATCAAGCTGTTTTAGGTGTTTTTTAACTTCGGCAACTCCGCCATGAGCGAGAACTGAGCCAGTGGCCTCCACAAATCCATCGCCTGGAAGGGCTTTGATGGACGTTAAAACTTTGGCATAATGCCTGGCTACAGTGGTTTTGCCTGTATATAGTTAAAACAATAATACTTCAGGGATGGGGTAAAGAACAATACCTGTGCCTGGATTACCTAGCAAAACAAGACCAAGTCGCTCCTTTCTGAGATCTGTACCTTGACGAATGGACGTTTCGACCTTAGCCTTAATTCTTAAAACCTGGGCTTTGACCTCTTCAAGGCCTATCATCTCCATGATATTATCTATCGCAGGATTGAACGCATTCTCCTGATCTTTTTGGCGCTGCCACTCAGTTTGAGAATGAGATTTGTTATGTTCAACAGCAGTCTTAATGTGCTCTCGAAGCCGTGAATCATGATTTGAAGCGGATGTCCCTTGCCTGGGTAGGATCCCTGAGGACTTTTTATGTGCGAGGTCCTTGAGGTTTTGCTCATGATCCCCAATAATGCTCGGTTGATCTTCCAGCTGAGATTTCTGAGACTTTTTCGCTCGCTCCTTGGCTGCTGTAAGATCCGCTCTTTTTTGTTTGAGGATGGCCTGTTGCTCTGATTCTAAGCTTGTATCCCTACTACGTTGTGAAATCTCTTCAATTTCTTCCATTATTTTTGCCATCTCATTGGTGTATTTTCGAGTTCTTTCATCCCGTTTTAGCTTTTCCTCGAGATCCCTTTGTGCTTTTCTAGCTATTTCTTTCCTATCGTATTCGCATTTATTACATACTGGAGGGGTACCCGAATGGCATTTCCATGATTGATTATGGCTACTGGAGCACTTCTGCGTCAGGACGGTGGTGCAAAGAAGTTTCGAATGGTCAAATAGCTGGTGGCAACTGCTTGGACATTTATGTAGGCCGCATTTCAGCATCACACCACTAAAGGAATAAGTTATAAGCTTTAAACGATGGGGGAGATCATGATCAACTTGCCATGGTTCTTTGCAACCCCCATCAGGGCAATGCAACTCAAAATCTTCACTAGTGGACAGTAGCGCTGTCCGATCAGGATGCTTCTCGCATTTTACGGGAAATCCTCCATAAATGTGGTCGTTCTCCTTCAAGTGATCAAACAGTTTTCGCCATGCTTCCTTTCCCTTACGAGCATTCATAAATGTTTCAGAATTACCAATCATGATCAAACCATTTCGTGCCCTGGAAAGTAAGACGTTCAACCGCTCGGGTGCAGCCATGAACCCAATGTCGCGAGATTTATTGCTTCTCGTCATCGAGACTAGCACGATATCGCTTTCTTCACCTTGGTAGTTGTCTGTGTCAAAGAATAAGTATGAAGTTATTTCAATTTGGCAGCAGAATCGATAGAATGTGTTAGCAATGAAAACGGAAAAAAGCAAATTGCTCTATTTGGGGAGATGATTATGAATTCACAAGTGTTCATCATGAAAAGCAATCAAATGACGACTGATATTGTAGGATGGATTTTTTTATTATAAAAAAAGGCCTACCAATGGTTGATATCCGAAGGGACGGCTTTGATGTCTTCGAGCTGAGGTCTGTCAATAGTCCAGCACGGACTAGGTCGAACTTGTCCAGGTCGTTCAGTATGGGGTCATTCTCCTGGGAAAGTTGATCTCTCAAAAGCTTTAGTTGGCCGAGATACGGCGTGATAACGACGAGGGCATCTGACCCATATCCTTGCTGTGCCAGATATCGAACGCATTTCAAAATCATCTGGCCTTCAAATTCATTTTGTTTGGAAGACGTTCGGCCGTCGTTCAGCTCTCTTCCATTCTTCAATTCTACCTCTGGATGAGAGTGGTTGACAAATATCACATTATCGCGAAGACCAAGAATATCGGGGCGTTGGAGGGTCGAGTCAGCATTAGTGAGATCAGGATAGGTCAAATGACGAATCAATGAGGATATTTCAGGTCGCATTCGATGCTGCTGTGTAAGTGTGACATGTGGAAAGCCTTTAAGGACGAGTCTTTCGAACAGGGATCGGTTGAGATCAAAGCCGTCGCCATACTCCACGCTGAGCCCATACGAACATTTGGGACGAAGTTGCTTGTGATCACCAATCATAATCAGCTGCTCCGTGTTAGGCCCGAAAGAAGTTAAAATGTGAGCTTCTAGAATCTCGCCAGCCTCTTCAACAAGAACAACACCTGGTGAAGCTGCTTGTATTGCCGATGAGTATTTCGCAGCGGCATTGGTTGTGCATGCAATTATCCTTTTGGTCTTGATGATGCTAGCATCCCTCTCTGCAAAGAGACGATCGAGCTCTGACTGGTCCCGATTGAATTGTCGCCCAGTCGCCTGAATTTCGGTGACCAGGTCGTATAAGATAGAAGTCTGCCACCGAATTAAAGCAGCCTGTCTTGATTCATTTGGCATTTTCCATACGGCTGCGGCACCTTTGGGTTGCAGATGCTGTAGGGACCCAGGATTGGCTTCTCCCCTGCTCCAGCGATCAAGGAGATAAAATGGACTCATGGCCTTTCCTTTCTTTCCAACCCGAGTCATACCATCGTCTCCATTTTTCGGGACGGTGAAAGCGTCAAAGAAAGGAAGGTCCTCTGAGAGAAACTCAAGAAACTCCATGAGGTGATGTTTCTGAGTGTTTGCGGCTTGAAGTCGCTTGAAAGTATCCCGAAGTCTTGTCTCGTGCTTTGATAGCTTTTCCTTTAATTGATCAATTTGAGCCCATTGCTTCTGATCCAGCTTGATGCTCGTCTGCTGTCGAATCATGAGTTGATACGTACGGGTTGTGCTCTTTCCTCCCAAACGGACCATGGCAGTCGATGGAATACCAATATCCATCAGATCCTCAAGAAATTGATCAAGGGCATGATTGGTGAAGCATACTACAAGCAGATTCTGCGATGTAAAATCGTGTAGGACCTTCGCCACCAAAGCTCCAGTGAAGGACTTACCAGTTCCTAGACCTCATTAGAACCGTGAATGAATGAATGAATGTATGTATGTGAGACCTTACCTGGTGGGCCTTGCACCAAACTGACACGCTGGCGTAGGCTGGTACAAAGAGACTTCATTTGTGAGTCGTCTAAAATAACGCTCTTGTTGAGGCGTAAGAAATCCTTCAGATCTTTCCCAGACAGGAGTTCGAGGGCTCTGATGACCTTTGAAGGTTGGAAAGATGGACCTTCAATTTTTTCCCCTGCTTCCCAATGAAGGAGCTCTTCCCTTAAAGGCAAGTCCTTCATCTCCTGTAGGCGTCGTAGGAATGGTTCAAATGCAAAAACAGCTGTGTCAAGCTGGGCTAACTTGACATTTCCAGTAGTTTTCATCTTGGAAAGCGCATATGGCAGGGTTGAATCATCTGCAAACTGTACCGTGACAGTAGCCGGGGTTTTTGCAAGCTCTCCCTCATCCCTGTGTATCGTGGGAAATGCTGCAGGGTCACCGTCAATTAGAAGGCATGCAATATTTCCCTGTCGTAGAATATGGCGGTTGTCTTTCAAGAAATCCATACGCTTATTTTGCTTGATCTTTTTCAGCTGTGGGAGTTCCTCGTTGCTCTTGAGTATAACGCCCCATGGCAGTCGTTTACTATCAGATCCCATCATTATTCCTGCTAGAGAGAGATCACCCACGATAACACCCTTGTGGCGACCGGCTTTTGCTCCTGTGAGGATTTTCAATTCGTCTCGTATTTCGCCAAGCATATCCTCGCGAAGAAGTCGGAATTGATTATCAAGATGAATGCTGGAGCGGGACGATAGAATTTTTGGGTCATCGATGAAATCGGCAGTTCGGAGGAAGGGGCGGTCTTTTGATAGGAGTTCATCTGCAGTAGGCATGATGGAAATCTCTCTGTAATCCGCATGATCGTTATCGTGTCTACCTCCAGGTTTCGCTTCTGCATCATGGTGAAGCTCGGATGCATCCATAGGAAGAATGTGCTTGATCTTCTGGCCTAATATTCGGGTTTCCCCGTCCGGTGATGACAAAATGGAGTCTAGGATGACAGGCGAACGTGCTACCATTAAGTAAGATGATGAATCTTTGCCAGGTAAAGACAGGAGCTGTAGGAGAAGCCATGCGAAGCCCTGAGAAGCGTTCGCATTCAAGAGGCCGCGAGTGAACGAGCTTGTGAGAGCGTCCCAGAAGAACGGAGGCTCCACCATGCTGAGTAGTAGCTGTGCAAGAATGGAGCCAGAGCTGATAGCTTTTAAGGATGGTGATTGCAGATAAACCAGCAATGAGGGAGCAATCTCGTTGAGAAAGGTGATCGAGGTATCGAACCGTACTGATGCTTGAAGGGCAGACAGTCCAGAAGGGCTTGATAAGAGTTTATGGGCACAAGCTGCCGTGTCGGCTTGAGCACACAAGGCTTCGATGAAGAGCTTTCCATCACGAGACGTGGACAATATTCTTTTGCTGAACAAAACATCGTTGAAGAACCTAAAGAGTTTCGCGACTCGAGCTTCACTTGAGGCCATCTTTCATGCTGGTTTGGAATATCAAGGCAAAGGGATTTTTTGAAAGAAATAAAGCTTGAGAAGGTGTCATAACATAATGGCAAACGGACTGCAAATAGGACTGCAACAGACTGCAAACGTGAATTGGCTTGCAGATGATAGCAGCCTTGATCAACCACTAAGAAGTACGCTACAAATCTCTCTCGTGGTAGCACAAGTTGTCTGACCTATTGAATCTATTGCCTTTATGGCTCACTGCAGCTCATGAAACCAGAAAAAGCACGGAGGGAGACTTGTCAGGCTTCCAGCCTTTTATCTGCGATGATCCTCATACTTGTAGAGGAATTTCACCTCGTCTTGCTCATAGAAGGCAATAGGTATTTCGGTTCCCTTCCAGTCCAGTCAACAAGATGTCTTCTCCAGCTCCAAATAGAGGTATGGCGAGAGGAAAAGGGGGAACATGGTCGTGGGGTAGTGGCGGTGGCGGTGGCGGTGGTGGCGGTGATTCTAGCAGTCGAGCTCAAGCGCCGCTGGGTCCTGTAGTCGACAGCATCAGCATCAAGACTTTACTGACAGAAGAGGAGGCTCCTACCATTAAGGATGTCGAATATCTCGCTTCTTATAACTGGCTTGATGGAAAATCTCCTGTCATTTTCGTGCCAGGTTAGCAGTAACAATCATAGCTATCTACCTACCTATTTCCATCATTTACTGACTTGTCGACTGCAACAGGTTCCCCACCAGCATGGACTCCACCATCAATCGATCCGCAATTGAAGGGTGACAGCGAAGATGTATTTCGAGATGTGAACGCCGCTCGATATGCTTCTTATCCTTGGGAGCCCACGTTCCGTGCATTGCAGACTATGCAGCCAAACTACGACCTACAAGCGGTGGATATTGTAGCATGTGGCAGTACACTTGGGAATCTGCTACGCTTTGCTACATCATCAGTACGAAGGATCTTTCGCTTCGATGTTGACGTTATCGGGGACACTGTGCTCTTCGTCCGGAAGGAAGGCTCTCCCACAGAACTCATCACCGATCTGCAGGGCTATGGTCACACGTTCCCAGAGGCATATACAACATGGGACTCTGAGGTTCGGGGTTCATGCTCACATCAACGCGTTATCCAATACGAATTTGGTGGGTTGAAGTTTCTGATTCGGACGGAAACTGATGGCTATATCAGAACACTTGAAGATAAAGCATCATCAAGCACCGCGAACTCTACAAGCGAAATATCTCTAGATGACGCACTGAAGACAATGGCTGTAAGCAGTACCTCGATCTCCCAAGATCCACGACTTCAATTAAAGATGCAAGGCAAGAGAGTACCTCAATCTCAGATCTTTGATATCAAGACACGTGCTATTTATAAGTCTTTCGATATGAATGAAATCTTACCTCGACTTTGGCTAAATCAGACTCCCAAATTCCTCATTGCGTATCACCAACGCGGTCTCTTCAATAAGCCTGAAGTCAAGGATATCCGGCAAGATATCAAGCGATGGGAGAAAGACAATTCAACCTCGTTGGCACTTTTTCATGCCCTCGTCAAGCGCATTGTGGACGTGGTTCGCGAGACTGATCAACAACAGTGTGAAGTAAGCTGGGATGGTCAAGGACCCCTGTGCATTACAGAGCAGATCGGAGAAGGGAGAAGGGCG
Source organism: Chlorencoelia australis (assembly GCA_003988815.1). Classification (NCBI taxonomy): domain Eukaryota; kingdom Fungi; phylum Ascomycota; class Leotiomycetes; order Helotiales; family Cenangiaceae; genus Chlorencoelia; species Chlorencoelia australis. Next base: position 97,937 of record QYAN01000056.1, on the reverse strand, counting down.
CTTCCATCTGATCTTGTATCGCTCTGAAATCTTTCTGGATGAAATATGGGACTCGTACAAGATGATGTAAGAACATCGGGTGCAACTACTCGCCGTTCAGTTCAAACTCGATGGACGGGCGATGGTCTTCTCAAGCAGTTTGTAGTTGTCATTACTATAGCAAGCATGTCGTTTCCTATACAGTGAGAGTTTTCATGACATTGCAGGTGTGTAGGGCTTTAACGGCTAAAATTCTTATGATAACCTTTTTGAGCTAGTGAAATCCGGAAGGTCGATCATAAGATTCAAGGTATTATGCTTGAACCTATAGAAAACTTTTCTTGACTATAATCATTCTAGACCCCGGCAGAGATTTGAATCGACAACCATTTAGCGCCACAAACTACGTTGTACTAGTCTTATTGGCAAATACAGAATCGTAAGGGTTGTAGAGATACAGTAGAGCATTGATTTAGAATTGAGTGGTTATATTAAACAGTTCGAAGAGTGCAGATTATAAGAACTATCTACGGAACCCTTAGTCTAACCTAATTAGAAAAACATGCGAGATACCCATTTGACTGCAGTTACGAACTAGAATCCCTACGACCTACCACTGCCCCTTCCTTGCATCTTCCCAACCGGGTGATTCTCAGAGTTAACCACTTTCCAATTCGCAGCATCTCTCTCAACATCCTCACTCAAAATCGTAGGCAACGTGGAGCCCTTTCTCAAACGTCCCTGCTTCATGTGGTCCAGAAAACCAGTCGTCTTCTTACCCCATCGATGACTCTTTTCCATGTTCTGCTTTGGCAGTTCCGTCTCGACCTCATTTCCTTCCAATCGCATCTTCAAGCCTGATGTTTTGTTCTGACTATCTTTCCCAACCGCCTCGGCTACCTCTTTCAGTTCTTTCACAACTTTGTGCTTTCTGAAAAGTGTCTCAAACCTCTTCTTCGTAGCTTCCCTAATCAACTCAAAATACTTGATCATAGTCTCCAAGCTAAACGCAAGGCTAAAAGTTATAAGTAGAGAGACAAAAACTAGCCATATAAAGCTTGCCCGGCCCACGTTGTCGGGAACTACCCCATGATTCATAGAAAACAGCCCTGCAACATAACTAAGCGGAAGGTATGCAATAGTGATGTAAGTGAGGACGCGAATATTGTTCCCTTGACTGACGGCAATTTTACTTTGCTCGACCGCCGCCACCGCCTCTTCCAAATTTGTGACAGTCGATCTGCTGTCCCGAACTCGAGCGATTTGATCACCGCTTTGGCGGATTCGAATTAGCACTTTTCGAAGGCGGATCTTGCGCTTCTGATAAGCGTCCATTGAGCTGCGATATTGCGCCTCGAGGTTTTCATCGCGGTTGCCCGGCCCTACATTGTAAATTTGGAGCATTTTCTCCTCGGCGTCATTGATGCGGTCTAGAGCGAGGGATAGACTGCTCTCAAACACACGTAGAGCTTCTAAACCCCATAGAATCTTTTTCAGCCTCGCGACTGCATCATCTGAGTTGTCCCATTTGAGGCCATCAAGAAGAACCTCATGCTTTTACCAAATCATCAGCAATTCATCCATTTAGCTTAGCTTCTCGGAATACGTATGAAGAACACCTTCAATTTGGTTTGTTCAGGGTGACTTACGGAGAGCTCCATAACATGGTCGAGTTTTTCAAGGATGAACTCATATTCGCCAGACAGATTATTGACAAGGTGACCCAGCAAGGATAGAAAGACAAGAGACCTGCCACTCCTTTTTTGGTATAGGAAAGTGCTTGATATATCGATAACTTCTGCCATGTGATCGGCCATCATATCTTCCCTGAATAACAAGCCAAAGACAGACAGCGTCCAGAAGTTCGCGCGATTATCGCCGCTGATGATTATTGATGCAGCACGCTTTTCTATCACATCGAATTCTCCAAGCTGCATAAATCTACTATCGGGTTCCAAAGAAGAATTTGATTGTCCGTCCGTAGGAGGGAATTGCCCCATGAGCCTATTTTCATCGAATAATTCGGCAAGATGTGGTGGGAACTTTGGGTCAGTAATACTCCAGTAACATATTGTTAAGTTTGTCATCCAAGTTCCGCTTATGTCGATCTCTGTATTGGAGAAATAGTTTGGCGACTCTTCAAAATAGGAATCGAGAGTCTCTAGACAGTCCGGATGCCACATGTATAGGAACGCTTCGACAACTTGGGGAGAGAATCTTTGGACAAAACTAAGATAGTGAGTGTTAGCAATATGAAAGCCGTCGTATTGACCTGTGTTGATACGAAAGTAAACAATCTAGTTTTAGCCAAGTGTCTAGGAAATTTGATGCAACACAACTTGCGACGATTAAATGCTGTGATCATTCGCAACCAAAGTCGCAGTAACAAGGATTTTTAGAGGAAACTTACAAAGCACGGTAATAAGTTGACTTATCGATCTTCTAAGTAAGAAGTCAGTGATCTAAGTAGATATACCAAAGGTCGAGCGAGAGGATTACACTATCTGTCAAGACATCAAGCAGCGCTTTCTGATGTCTTTTGATGACTTCCAACCGATAAGAATCATCCATCAAGGCACTCTTCTCAACCTCGGCCAGCTTTTGGAAAGAAGGATGATCCTGGGGATTTCCATCAAGATAGCGAGACCAGAGACTCGGGCCATGACTGTCATCATTTCGTCCGATGTCACCGCTCTCACTCGGGAGATGAAAGTTGATCCTTGTGTCTTGATTATCCTTTGTGTGATTGAATGCTCCCGGAAAGCCCGAATAGGCTCTAGTTGATTTTCGATTAAATCTGACCGAGAAGCCGATATCGAACAGGCTGATATACAAAAGCATCTCCGGAGATAAGAGGTTGAAGATATTGTCAGGACCTGAATCAAGTGTCCAGGTTCGGGACTTGAATTCACTATTTGGGGATTTGGTTGAGAAGTAATCTTGAATCTTTTTCTTTAATCTGATTTCCTTTGTTTTCTCGACCTTGAATTGCTCCGGTGTGTCGTCTAGAGAGCTATACCACGCCATGGGGTACCAACTGATAGGAGGCTTATTAGATTTCCATTGATACTCCTTCAATAAACGGTTTGAAGTCTTTTTGGGGCCTTCAAGCAACTTCTTCTGCAGCTCAATCTGCTTCTCCAATAATTCGCAGACTTGGAGTTCTTGTCTTTTTTCGAGAGGCCTTTGGAGTGCTAGGCCTCGTGCTTGGGTGTTTGGGTCCAAGTCACTTTTCGGTTCTGCGAGCTCTACAGCTTTGACACGTACTTTGAGTCTTGGTCAGCACGATGATGCTACAATATGGGACCAGTAGTTACTTCTCCTCTCCAATAATGTAGAGCAAATAATGCTTCCTGCATGCGCTCTAAATGATCCTATTCTCATCAAATAATCTGCGTAATTCCATGACCACATAAATGTATAATCTGAAGTTAGAAACTCAAAACATGGTGCTTCGCTCTCATTTTCTCCTATCGAATCCGTGCTAGGTAGCGGAGAGCACATTAAAGATGCATGGTGGTTCAAACAAGCTAGCTCCCAAGGCGCAGCTCGCTTGTAATAGGGGATCTTAGCATGTGCAGAGGAAATTGTAGTAGTTCGCGTTCTGGATAATATTCTCTTCCGGACTTGAGACGCGCATGTTTCGGCCTCTTCCTGCTTTAAAGATTCGGAGTGTTCTAAAAGTTCTTCTGATAGTAGTGCAAGATGGGTGAGATTTCCTGCGTATAATGAAGAATGAAAAAGGTCTGACTCGGTTCCTGTAAATATTTTTGCATTCGTCCTCTCTGCTCGTGACCGCCATCTGAAAATAATAGCATCAGTTCACTAATCTTCAAATAGTCCTCTGAAATTGCACATCCTGTGCTTGAAGTTCAAGTTGACACAGTGCAAGAGGGAATAAGCTTACGCGTTTGACTGCTTCTGCAAATCTTCAATGTTTGGATTGCATCTTGCATATGCGAATTCGTTCACCTTCCGAAGACATTCCCATATTCTGAGCAAGCAAGTGAAGTAATACCACTTTAATAAAGCCAGCTTGGCTTCATGAGCTACTTCTATTTCGGAACCTGGTGAAAATACATCATATTCCTCGCACTCGCTGCCCAATTTCGAAAGCCTAGGAATATTGAAGAACAAAGAATCTTCGAGGGCAATTGGTATGGCACCATCTGGGTAGTATCTGACGACATACCAGATAGCCATAATTGCATAACAGATACTGTCCATAGACTGCATCCTGTCACGATGATATCGATAGAAGTACTTCGAGCATTCAGGCCTTGGAGATACTTGGTTTTCAAGAATATCCGATGCACGAAGCGCGGTTTTAGACCCGATGTCCGCTTCAAGGATCCATAGCAATGCATGTGTTACATGATTTTGAATCCGCTGTGCGTAATTATCTCGCAGCGTTGATAGAGGAATAGGGACTTCGCCTTCTACATGTTTCATTGCTATATTGTCTTTAGGCAAGGTGTAAGTCGTCAAATATCGATGAGCGTTGACTAGCAGTCGAATTGCATCACTATAACCTGTAAGCAGGGCATAAAATTGATTTTCGGGCTGGCAGACAAAGAATTCTCCCATTTGATAAATGATGTGTCGATAACATCACCGAGAAACGCAATCATCTCAGGTGCTTTGGATTTTGAACTGTAAAATCTCACTTTAACAAAGATCATTTTGCACTGACGGGGATTGCTCACCTTTCAGCAACGTTTTCCCTTGCTTCGTCATGCTTGTCAACGGTTTCCCCTGTGACGGCTGGTGCATTTTCTCCCTTTGCTTCGTCCATGGATTCCCTGAACACTGGAATCGAGTTGATATCCATAATTTGGGTAAGACACCTTTCTATTGCTCTAGTATTATAATTAGAAAGAATAATATACTAATCAGTTGAGAAACAGGGCTTACTTGGATCCAGTGAATTGTTTCGCGTCACCACTCATCCAGAGTCTGCCCGTAGAGTTCTCTGACTTTCCAGTTATTCCCAAAGTGTCGATAATCTCGTCAGAAGAAGGTATCGCTATCAATTCCGGTGTCACTTTCTCCGAGCGTAAAGTGAAGCTCGCTATAATCACAATCTTACCACTTTCAGGTAATGGAAGATCTTTCTCAATCCTATTGTTGGCAAATCCCTTGTTCTCAGTATCCTCATTAAGCCGAGAAAGGGTTTCGTTGGTTGCCACAATCTCCCTTTCCCCATTGACAAACAACTGCATGTTTACACATCCATACCGGCTATTCTCGCATGAGATCAGACAGTTATCCTTTAAAGCGCGAACAATTGAAGTCTCTTCCTCAGTCCTGCCAATTCCCATCCGTCGACAAGAGCACCCGAAGTTCAGCTTTCCTCCAAGTCGGTATCGAAACATAGGCTGTTTCTTGATTTGATCGTCGCCTTCACTCGACTGGTCAGGAATGACTTCAATGTCAGATAATCCATTTCCTTCCCCGCGGCTGTCTGCACCTTCACCGATCTCGCTCGGCTGTTGCGGTTGGTCTGATCTCTTCTGTCTTTTAGGCAAGTAAATGCGCATGATTTGAAAAAAAGTCCCATCTCTGACAAATGAAACAAACTTCACAGAAGCCTTTAAGCTGCCTTTATCTAGCTTGTCAGCTTTGACATCAGTTTGGAGCTTGGGTTCTAAAGTATATTCCATATACGGCCATCTAAGATTAAAAAGACCCTGGTTCTGGACTCTTCCAAGTTCAAAATCAGAGTCTGAAGAAAATTGTAACCCCCAGGTCCCCTTATTGCCACCGAAATCTGGGATTTGGACTCTCGTCATAATGGAATCTGCGTTTTCTTCGTAGTCGCCCCGAACGCATACCTACCGGACCCATTAGAAATTGACTCAGAACTGAGGAAGAATATATAGTACCATTCCACACTTGATATCGGGAGCTGTCAACTGTAGCAACTCGTGGTAATTGGTTAAAGACGCAGTATACCCATCTTTACCAAGTTTGCATGGCATCGCTGAGCGTCCAGGGTACCGGTTGATCTTGGTAAACCACTCGGGATCTACAAACCCTCAGTACATTTCCACACCTATAATTTACTAGGAGACGTACCATAGCAAAAATCATCATCTAGCCAGTCAAGTGACCACCTAAGGAACATATAATTAATCCCAAAATTACAAGGGGAATAAGGATCAAACATACTCAGGAGGCTTGCCAACATCGACCTGCTCTTTAACTCTGGCCTGGCCGAGGTCACCTTTATCGGCCATACTTTTTGATTAGATGTGTTTTGCGTTTCTAATGAGTAGACGCACAATCAAGAATTTTAAGATAAGAATGAGAAAGAGATTCTGAGAAAACCCAAAGGGCTGACGCGGCAAACTGCGGACACCGAAAGATTACCCCAAAAGCTATTTCGGGGACCACGTGTTTCGTGCCTGCAGGATTGCTTTGCCACAGTTTTGGGGGCTGCATATCACCTCAACTGTCTGCAACCCTGAATAATCAAGCACACCGCAATCTTGCTGACATGCAATGATTACTGTACTTCCCCAACAACTAGCAGATATAAATTCGGTGTTGTAAAAGAATATATCTGAGGAAGAGCGGGGAAATCACAGCAGTGAATTGAAGAGTTGAGCTGAAATTAAGATCCTTATAGCCTATTAGGACCATTTTGTGTGGCTTTATTTTTAGTAGCTAATATGAGCTTCTTATATTACTCTCTTATATAAGCAAATAGAGATAATAATGTAAATAGCTTTAAAATAGTAAATTTTATTCAATTATAAATCGTATAGAATGTTCTATAGCAGATACTAGCGAAGCGAGACATTAGTCTTGCTGAATAAGTAGTTATATAATAGTAAATGTCCTATTCTGTGACGAGCTAGCCCATGGCTAGTATGTCACGTGGGCTAGCAGACCCCTATATAGGTCCGCTCTCCCTAAGAAGCTCTCTTCTTCTTCTCTTCAGCTTTAGATCTTCGTATTCAAGATCTAGTTTTGCACGACTGTCACAATAACTTATAATTGGCTAACTACTCCTGGTCATAATGCTTGCTTAGGAGAAGTAAAATTTCAGCAGCTTAGCTAATCCTAAACACCACACTAAAAAGAGATCGATATAGTTATGTAAGTATGATATTGAGATTTTCTATTAGAAGAATGCAGGCAGGGTCGGTAAATGAATGGAAATGCAGAAAATTTGACTCCCTGCAAACAGTCTGAAAGGAATTTGTTCAATTAACTGAAGTTGCAATTTTGACAAAGAGTCTTTCAATCCAGCGAGGTCTTCAAGTATCTATAGTTAATTTGATCTCGCGTAAATGTCGGAGAGTGTAACAACTCTCAAGCATGTTCTCTAAAAGCTTACGATAGTCCCAACCTAATTGAATCGCAGCTAACGCAGTCAAACTCGCTTGATTCTCTCTTCCTGGGCGGCTAGGGCCAGTCATATTCTATTTACAGAAGTCAGTATATATGCGTATGTTGAATCTTTTGATATGATGAATACAGACTGGTTTCATATTAATGTCAAAAAGAGCAAAATTTGAACCCTCCTTGAAGCGTCGCACATCTACTCGTACAGGCGCTGTGACACGTAGTAACCTAGCAACAGCTTCACATTGCTGAGAAGCTTCTTGATATGCTGGATCTGAAGCATACTCTTCCCTCGTTACTACTCTAGAATTAGAAGTGACAGCAATGATGCTGTTGTATGGCGCAATGCCATTTTCGTGATTAAAGCGAGTCACGATAGGCATAGACCAGTAATTTGATCTCTTAAGTGATGGAGGCATGACCGTTATAGTGGCTTCTTCCCCACGCAGGAACTCCTCCATCATCACTCCGGGGGAATTTTGGAAGAGGATCCAGCAACTCAAGCTCTGTTTTGCAGACTTTCACACCAAAGCTTCCCCGACCACGGATCGGTTTAGCAACTATGGGGTACTGAAGATCTAGTCCCCTAATTTCTGCAGGGATATTAGAATTCTCCAGAATATCCCAGCCCCTTGGTAGGCTGAAGTTGCCATGGGACCTCAACAGGTCATTCACAAACTTTTTGTCGTCGTATTTCTGAACCAGTAGCGGTGGTTGACCGACAACACGGACCTGGTCCTGGTACCTCACGATACTCGGCGAAGTCTGAGGCGGATGTGCAGAAAACAAGATAGTATTAGCCCACAGATGAGTAGCACCCCTTTCGAGAGCAGAGAGAATACCATCTTCTGTATCAGGAAAACACCAGCCTTTAACTTCACGAGGATCTGGTAGATAAGAGGTCTCGTACCTACTACCGACCTCGTCCCTTCTTATAATGTCTAAGCTATTTACTCGGACTAGTTCTATTAGATTAACTTATTCCACACTTTAAATATGGCTATTTTACTTTATAGTATAATTTTAATCTTAAATTTAGTAAAAGCTTTAATATAAGATTAAATAACGGCAACTTAAGAAGTAAAAATGTTTTTGGTAATAATTAAAAACTAATCAGGATATTAACATTTTGAAAGAAATTAACTTGAGTTAACTTCTTTCAGACAAAGATATATAAAGCGTGCGAATTACTAGCTGCATATATACTAGTTAAGCGAGATTGCCAGTTTTGCTGAATAAGTAGTCACATGGTAAACGTTATATTCTCTAACAAAATATAACTTAGACTTAGAACTATGATTTGATTAAAAATACAATGTATAATACAATTTATAAGAGGATACGGTCTATAGAATAAAATCAATTTTATCCAAAATGCAAAAATTAAGAACTCCTAAAAACTGCAGCTCAAATCCACACCCAGACAGGATCAAACGAAACCTCACTTTTAATAGCCAATAAAAAAAGGCATGATCATATTCTAAGCGAGATTAATAGATCCCGGGAACAGAGGCCGCTTCAATGACCTGGGCGACTTTATCGTGTCGCGGGGTGAAAGTGATCTCGAATGGAACTGGAGAGCGACCAGATTTGCCATCGTACTCCTTCAAATCGATAGGCTTGCCTGGAATCTCCTTCATAGTAAAAGCCCAAAGTATACGAGAGATGGCAAGCCAAATTTCTCGCTCAGCAACATTCATACCTGGGCAGATACGGCGACTACGCACGGAAATCAGTAACACTTCAAGAGACTAGGGGGTTTCGGTTGTAATTACCCAGCTCCAAACATCCAGTGGTCACGTTCTAGTGGGTTGGCAAGGCCTGAGCTCTCCGCGGATGTGAGAGGGTCATTAATATAACGTTCAGGCTGTTTTGAGATGTTAGTATCGCTGCTCTTTTCGTACTATGAATGTTGGAGATATCATACGTTAAACTTCTCTGGTTCTGGGTGACGATCAGGATTGTGATGCATAGTATACGTATTCAATACAACCACTGTGTCCTTTGGAATGAATTGACCCTTGTATGTGAAGTCCTCAGTGGCTGAGTGGGGAGTTCCCAACCAGAATGGGTTGTGGCAGCGTTCAATCTATTCAATTCTATCGTCAGTTGCTTTCATCGTTGGAGACAGGGGAATTAATCATACCTCCTTAATAATAGCGTGACAGTATGGCAAGTTCTTCTCGTCTGCATATGTTGGTAAGCGGTCCCGTCCAACAACACGATCGAGCTCATCTTGCGCCTTCTTTTGAATTTCAGGGTAGGCTGGGATAAGAGCGCAGAACCATTGCATGATGGATGCAGTCTAATTGAGCTTTGTTAGTATACGTTGTTTTTAAGTTCAGCGTTAGAGAACTTACTGTTTCAACTCCACCAATCATAAAAGCCGAAGTAAGAATAGTCATATCCAGATGATCAAGTTTTTCTTCCTCGCGAACTGAAATCATGTACTGGGCAAGACTCTCATCGACGTGTTCACCATTCTTCATTTTTTGATCAATCTCAGTAATAAGGCCTCCATAAGTGTCAACAAGGCCTTTGTGAAGCCTCTTTCCACGTGCCAACAATGGGGTAGGTAGCCATTGTAAGAAGGGAACGAAGTCGACAAGGTTGGACATCGGACCGGTGCAGTTCCTAAGATCAGTCAGCATAAAGCGGGGACATTCAGCCTGAAGTGCAACTTACATGAACTCACGGCTCAGCTTGAGTGCTTTGCCAACAAGTGGATGTTTGGGACTGTCTGTGCGTTGGCCGAATGTGATCGTAGTCATATTATTCAACGAGCAGCGTCCAGCGTGTGGCTAGTCAGAAGTCAGAAGTTATTATTCATGAAAATGGGGCTAGTCTTATTCGGATTTTGTACCTGAGGGTTAACTGGATTTTTGCCATCACCACATTCATTTAGGATGGCTCGAACCAGAACAACTGCTTCGCGGTCTAGGACGTCGGAGTAGTTCTCAACAGCCTGCTGGTTGAGCCAGGTGTATGCAACACGACGATGCTTGCGCCTAGAATCTAATTAGTTGTATTCAATGAAACTAGCGCACAAAGGTCACAAACCATCTGTTATTATAAGGAGTAGCCGTAATACCCCGACCTGCAAAAACAGTTTGACTTTTAATGAACATCTCTTTTCTGGAAGAGAATACTGCACCGTTTGTAACCATCAGATCTTTTGCAATGTCGGGGTCAGACACAATGAGAAAGTTCTGAGATCCAAGCCACACAGTGTAGAGGTTGCCGAACTTTTTTGCCCAGAAATCGAGGGTAAGTTCGGGATATTTGGTCAAGGAGAAGAAAGACCCTAAAGTAAGAAGATATGGTTAGCATTGTAGGTGCAAATGGCTATAAGGGAAAAAGACTTCTTACCAACGATTGGAAGGCCTCGAGGACCCTTAGGCATCTTGTTGCCATGCTTGTCCGTATATGGACTATAGATATACTTGCTGATGATATAGAATGCTTGGGCTAGTATACACGCAATGGAGATAGTGAAGAGCGTATTTTTGTTTGACAAAGAAGAAAGGCGAAAATGTTCGTTGGGGAAGAGTATCATGACTTTTGATGATTGAGTATTGCAGGCGATGGAGTTGTAATGTCTTATAATGTCTTGTAATGTATAGGAGCTGTGATGTGTATGAATGTAGTGTATAGAAGTGTGATATGAGTACAGGTTGTTATGTATATGAGTTGTGCTGTGCTGTGGATGTGGATACCACTGTAGATGTGGATACCGATGCGGATGTGGATGTGGATGCAGTGTGGAAAGAAGTTCGTTTGAGTAGGACCTACTTAGACTTATATACAAGAAAGTACACTAGTTGGATGAGCCCGGAGTGGTACAATTAAGTCCAAATCAGGCGCTACACGTATCCTTCACTTGCAATTTTCGCCCATACGCCTCTTATTTCCGGAACTCCTTTTCCGTCATATGATTTTCATGATTTTCTAATTCACCTAAGACTATTTGCCTCATTTATACGCTGATTTTAAGCTCCGAAACTCCTCTATGCCTTTCTTCTACTCTTTTAGCTTTATATAAGCTAGTATTTAACGTATCCAAATACTATTAGTAAATCTAATTTATCTATTTTCTTCTGATTCTCATTCAAAGATACTTATCCGTTGTAATATTTATTCTTATAAACTTGTTAAAGTCCGGGGTAAACGGATAACTTAGCGAAACAGAGTGAAGCGGATATTCGGTTACATGCTTTGCTTTTATTTAACACGTATCTAGATATTTGCATAATTATAGGTTACTGATGTTGGAAAACTAGTCAAATTTCAATCTATCTTCAATCAATTCATTAGCTAAATTCCCTTCCCTCCCTACCCCTTAGAAAGCAATGGAGAAGGGAAAAAAGCCCAAGCTGGAGAAGTCAATTGGAGCATAAGTAGCAAAGGTCATATAACAAAGTCCGGGGAATTGTTAGTGCCGCCATAGTATAATAAAATGATGTGGAGAAAGAATGTGAGGTAAAGGGGGGGGAGAGGAAAGAAGGGAGGAGGAAAATAATGCAAGATCGCTATTTATCGAATTTTTAGCGTGTTTTTTGAACATTGCTGGCAGCGTTTAAGTAAATACCGGATTAACCGGGTGGGTTGGAACGAAATGAAAGGCATCATTTTAAAAAGAATTATTTCATAAATCCGTCCGGTGATTCCGGTACAAATGTCCAATGACCCGTTCCTACCGTAGTTTATGTGCCTGTATGTCCGTGAAATCACCTGAGCTTTGCTATTTTTATACATCAAGATGCAAACTGCATGTGGCAAGCGAGAATAAACAAATCTTTAGTAGCTGGAGATTCCATTTTCCTTTACTCTTCACTCAGACCTTCAATTAGACGCCGAATTCCTTCCCCTTAACCCCTCTTCTCCTTCTCACACCAGCTGATCTGCGGAGCGGCGGATCTAATCCCTGGGGTTGTGGATCTTTTAGTGCGCCCGACCAGCGAAAACGTAGATTGTAGCCTTAATGGATTGGACGGAGGAGAAATCTTCAATCCGGCAGAGTGAAATGGATTGGATCTTAGCCCTGATGGAGTCCGGATGTAGTGGATTTGGTTGGATTTCGGAAATTTCGCTTTTTGACCCCAGATTGGAAATACCTGGGGAACGATCCACCTCCTTTTCTACCCCTCCTGAGGCTATAAGTGGCTGATATATATCTTATTATTGTTGTCCAAGTCCCCCTGCATTAAGCTAACAAGGGGTGGACATCCGTCTATCCGTAGCGAGAACGCTACATCTTCGTCTCCATCATCTTGACTACACCCAATCTTCTTTCTAACCCTATCACTTCCCTTCCCCATTTTTATTATTAATAGATTATGTCTGGCTGGCTAGTTCGGTACCTCCCATTTTCCTACATGTTGAACTTGAAATTTCATTTCCAGCTCCTTTTCAAAATTTAAATTGTGGAACTGTTTTTTTTTTCTTTTTCTTCTTTCTGTGACGATTCACCTCTTATGGAGCCTATTTCAACCCTTATGGGATGCGTCCCATAAGCAGTGCCTTCAGCCCTTCTTGAACGCATCCTATAAGAAGCTCATCAAGCAGGTAACCTGAATCGTCATAGCGTGCCGCTAGTGGGTCAGGTGACCCAACCTCATGTAAATTAGATTTGGCTTCTCAGCCCCCTTTCCTCTTTTCTTCTCTTCTCTCCTTAGCTTTAGATTCTAAGGATTAATGAGAAGGCCATTCGTCACACTTTCTTTAGATAAATAAATGAAAATAACACAAAAAATATTAATTTGACAAAAACGCTTTAGCAACAGGAAATCTAGAGTCCGAGAGTAGTTGTAGGCGCTAGTCAGTTGCCTGTGTTAGCAATTCGAAGGATGGCTGCACAGAACAAAAAACATCATCGATTATCACTAACCAGAGTTTATAAATCAAAGGCGAGCTGACAAGGGTATTCTCCGATTTTGTACTTCTCGGAAAAGTGGCAGTTGGTTACTTAGCGTAGCAGTAAGTAGGTAGATCCTTCGGGTAGAGAGAGACGAAGCGTAAACTAACATCACACAAAAAAGTTTAGTAGATTCTAAGGAAAAGGTACATACATGCGCATTCCGCCTTCAGCTCATATGTTTTTGTAGGTCACGGGATCTGAAACCAATTAATTTCGAGAAAAAAAGGTTGAGGCTGAAGTCCGGAGTTCCGAATCCAACGTAAATGACGTTAGACTCCGGAGATCCGAGACAAACGGATATCAAGATTGATCTTGAAAACACGGGTGAAAGAAAAAAAAAAGCCTACTTCAACCTTGCCTCTCGCCCGCATCTGTCTGGCATTTGTGTCCGTCTTCGATCATTCGACAAACTTACATCCAGCTAGATCATCAACCTAGGAGTGACGTACAACAAATAAAACAGATCGAATGATTACAATGGCAAACGGAGATGCGAACAGAAATTATCTTGCACGCCTGCCAACCTGGATTAGCCACTGGCTAGGTTATCGTGCCGCTCCTCCCAAGAAACATCCAGAGTATGTTGTTTGGTTCTGGTCATTTATCGCTGCCTTCTGTGGTCTCTCGGTCCTCCAGGCTGTCTTCGGTCATTCCGACTACTTTACTCAGCGCCATGTGGTTCCCATTGTAGCTTCATATGTACGTCATCTTTGTATCCTCTGCTTCAAGACCAACATGCTAATCTACACTGATAGGGTGCCTCCGCTGTACTCTGTTATGGCGCCATCGAGAGTCCCTTGGCACAACCAAAAGCGTTGATATTTGGCCACTTCTTCAGCGCTCTCATTGGAATTTGTGTCACTAAACTCTTCCACCTTCTTCCTACTGAAGAGCGCTACAATCAGTTGGAATGGCTTGCAGCTTCGCTCTCAACCTCAATAGCCATCGTTGTGATGCAAATTACCAAGACGACTCATCCTCCCGCTGGTGCAACAGCACTCCTTCCCGCTACAAATCCCGATATTTTTGCCATGTCGTGGTATCTCCTTCCAGTGGTTCTCCTATCCTCCGTGCTGGTCCTTGCAACGGCACTCCTCATCAATAATATCCAGCGACGATATCCTGTCTTCTGGATATCCCCTATAGTTCCTCCAGCCGCGAAACCCGCAACAATTCCCCAAGATCCAGAGGCAGGATTATCCAATTCGACTTCAATAGCAGCAAGTACTAAAACCATTCGGGATGCAGCATAGTGGCTGACAGGCCCTTTGCCAATCACTGGTGGCGAGAAATGAGGCTTGGAATATCCGTGTTGAAGTTGAGCCCATTTGAGTAAAATTGGTGGATTGAAGGATTAGATTAGATTAGATTAGATGAATATGATTAGATTTCTTTTTTTTGGAGAGGGGGTATAAGGAAATAATTGGATGAGAATGAAATCATCTCGCATCTAATGTTTTCTTTGGACCTGGATGCATCAAAAGAGCTCTTAGAATTAGAGGGTTTTCTTGGATTGAATTGGTTGTTCAAAAAAAAAAAAAGTTAAGTGAAACTAGATAGTGCAGGAATGAAGCTGCAGCAGAAGGATTTTATAATTAATTAATTGGATTCGAGTGGACTTTCATTTAATTACATGATTTTCGTAATTTCCGAAGATCATTGCCTATCTAAGCTCCGCTTTTTCTGTCGTAAGCTCCACTATTTTCATCAATGCACACCCTAGATATCACGGCCCACTCTTGCAGCTTTCCCGTCACTTTTCCAAAGATCTTGATGTTTTCATAGAAAACCTTTTATTCATAACTTTCAATACATTGTCGTTGTGTTTTCAATGCTTTAGCCTGCCTACGGTTTCAAAAACTATGACGGTAATCCGCATTTCAGATATCAGTATACTACACCCCTTCATTGACAAAAGCTATTTTTGGCTGGGCAGATCCGGCTTGAGCGAAATTGAGCCCCCACATTGTAATATTTTTACGTAATTCTCAAATGCAATATGATATTCTATCTATTATCCTCTCTAACCGCATTACCCTGCTAAGAAGGTCTGGGAATAGATGAAAGGAGAGCTTGATAAGATGCCTAATAAACCCAGATCCAAGGGGAATTTAATAGAGGTATAATCCAGGGGTTATAGGATCAGGTAGATCCAGTTACTGCCCTTATATTGAGAGATTAATATATTTGCTTGAAGATACAATTGAAGTAAGAGGGCCTAGCTATTATCTATCAAATTTTTATGTTAATAGCTTTGCATCTAACTAACTTATCACTTTTTAAAGAAAAGGAGGGGGGGGAACTAAGGGGTTCGCTTAAGGTATGTAACACAGCATGGTCACGCCTTGCCATATGGTGAAAAGGTTTCTATTCTTGGAGAAGTTGCATCTAGTTTGAAAGATATGGCTTGTGCAACTCCAGAGCCTTTTCGCACTGCAAATTGAGGAGGAATTCAATTTTGTCACTTCCTTGGATCTCGAATTGGTTGGGTCGCTGTGAGAGGCATCTACTCAAACTGCTTCTTCAGATCGTTCACACCCTCGGCCGGTGTAATGTTGATTCTGGCATGACTAAATCCAACAGGTAAAGACGTCCCATTATTCAATTTTCTGTTCATACACACACTCATCTAAAATTATTTTCACTTCTTCCAAGATGGCTTCATTCACTAAAACCCTCAACTCACCAAAGAAACACATAAGAACAAGAGAAAAGAAAGGGAAAAGGAGGAAGGAGAAAAACAACATAAAAAATAAAATAAAAATAAAAAACATACGACAGTAGGGATTCGCTAATGGTCACCCACTTAACTACTAATCTACCGATCAACTGCTTGTGTATGGCAGAGCGGACGGGATGCCCAATTTGTCAGCTGTCTATGGTCGTATGTATCCGTCGTTGGCTTGTTAGGTATTATATAGGGTGGGTTTTTAAAGGATTGGTGGCGCATGTGAGGTTAGATGCGGGGATTTTGTTATCTGTTCCAACTTTTTTGTACACCAGCACATATTCCAAGATCTTTCAAGAAAAGTCATCTTCATCACAGGGGGGTAGATTGTCCCGTCATTGCTGTCAAGCAATGTTGTATATGTACTGATTGACAATCGTAGGAATGCTAGTCTTAGAAAAGAAGCCGCTCTCCAGTTTGCAAAACACAAACCCACAAATATCTTCAGCTCGCGAAGCAAGGAAAAGGGGGTTGCTCCCATCGCTGATATTGTCGCCGCTGTTCCAGATGCTAGACTTACTCTAAGTATGATTATGATATTCGTGTCTCCTATTTCTCTTGATTAGCCAAACGCTAACTTCCCAATTCTCAACAGTCTAAATGGATCTAGCATCCCTCTCAAGTCAGCTCACTCGGCCGCGAAAAAGGTCCCAGCCAGCAGCTCACGTCTGGACATCCTCATGCGAAATCATGGCCGTCTCAAGCAGGCCTAACAGGCGACGACTACGAAATCTAATTCGGCACCAATCATCTCAGACACACATTACTCACCAAGCTCCTCCTACCAACCCTACTCCAAACTTCCCAAACCCCCGGAACCGATGTCCGCATCATCCATCATACTGTCATCCCATTCCCACGCGCGAGCTCCGGAAGAGGGATCCAATTCCACAATCTACATTCTGCCACTGAACCTCCCACGGCATGCATATATGCGCTCCGGCCAATCTAAAGTAGCTAATATCTTGCACTTCCAAGAACTTTCACGACGATATCCTGAAACTACGACTGTGACGGTCCATCCTGGGACAGTGAGGACGAATCTGACTGATACGATGAAGAGTTTTCTGCCAGCTAGGATTTTGGCTCCGGTCGTGACGCTGTTTACGGCTGTTTCAGTTGAGGAGGGGACTTTGAATTAGTTGTGCTGCTACTGGTGCCGATGTTAAGAGTCGGCAGTTTTAATTATTATCTGATACTAAGTATAAGCTCTGAATTTGAGGGCTTGTGTTAGCTTAGGCTATATCAAGCTTAGGTTGATCGGAGGTTGTGGAGGCAGAACATGTATATATAAGTGCGGGTATAGGTTTAGTCCCCTTTTTACACCTCTCTCTCCCTCCACTAAATAACTCAAAATTCAGGGCTGTTAGTTGAACATTTCTATGAAGCTACAATATTATCACATTTTCCATCTAGCTTTCATCCCCTTAATTTCAGACTGAATTATGAACAATGTAGTTAACAAATGGTTATAGTTTTTCTTTGTGAAGTTTTTATTATCCTTGGTAGGAAGGGGCTGTTTTTTGGATTGGGATTTCTTTTTGAAAACACAAGGAGGTTTTCACGATACATTTTATTGCGTATCTTACTTATATTTCTCTACTTTTTATTATTATATTAAAACTCGAGCTCAATCTTTCTCTCCCTTCCCCGCCCCTCACACCTCGCCCCAAGACCATCCACCTCACTCATCTACTTATCTATCTACCTATCTACGCATCATCATCATCATCATCATCATCACCATCATCATCATCATACATCTGGATCACCAAAAGCACAACCAAGATCCAAGCCTCTACCAGCTCCTTAAACCACTCCTCGACACTCTCCCCCCCCATCATCCTCACCAACACCATCAATTCCTTCACCTGCCTCAGCGCAAAACATTCATTCACAGCCAAGATCATGATCAGGGGGACCGGGGTGCGCACATCCAGCCACGGAAAAACGATGTAATTAAGAATATAATGAAGAACAATATTGAAAAGGAGCGGGAAGGTGGGAAAGGCGAAGTAGGTAGAAAGGAAGGCTTGGGGGATGCTGAGGAACTTGTCGAGGAGGAAGTGAATGAGTGCGCCAAAGATGAAGAAGATCAAGGGGATGGGGATGGTGAGAATAAGGAGGCGGAGGTGGAGGATAAGGAGGCGGAGGTGGAGGATAAGGAGGTGGGTGTCGAGTACCATGATTTCGTAGAGGAAGTGAATGCGTGCGCTGGGGATGAGGGGATCAAGGAGACAATGAAGAGGATGGTAAGGAAACGGAGGACGGTGGGTAATAAGGTTTATAATTACGTAGAGGAATCATTCAAGCCGATTCGTGATGTCGAGAAAAATTAGAAATCCCCTTTTTTTTTTTCAGGGATTTTTTCGTATAGGGTCTCTTTTACAATTTGTGTTAACGTGAAAAGAGAGAGAGTAAAAAGGATATAAAAAGGGGCAAATAAGGAGAGATATAATGCAAGAAAACATTGTTTTCAAGGCCTATTCTGTGGATATTGTTGTGAGGGGGATAAAAGGAGGGATTGTTTTCCCGGTCTATTCTGGAGTATTGTTATGAGGGAGAAAGGGGGGATTGTTTACCCCATGGTGTGAATTGTTTTCTCGTAGCTGATACTTGAGAGAGTAGAGTTGTTCTTATATGGAGTGGGGAACAAAAGACGGAATGGGCTATGTGTTTAAGGGGTGTTCCAAGTTGTTACCCTGATTAGCTCTCCTTGAGTTAAACTCGAGTCAAAGTTAGCAAACAACTACAAGGAAAATTGACTCTTGCGGTATAGAAAACCTTTCTTGCTTTACTTATTAGATGGTGCTTAGCAGAGTCTCAAAGGATTGCTAGGTTAAGTTGCATCTCACTTAACTTTGAGCTACTTCAGAAAGAAATAACGTCGACTGAAGTCGGTTTCGTAATAATTGTCAACTAACATCTGCTACCATTAGTCTGCCTTTCTATCTCGTTATGAAATTATTATTTTGTGGATGTAGGTCTTTTCCCGGATCATATTTCTCTAATCCTTCTAATGGCCCATGAATTTCACATAAATAAAGCATATCATTATATGCCCTAGACATATACACACATTAGCTTCTTTTTCCTCCCTCTATAACATCTTTCGTTTTCCTCCCCCAAAAAGAAAAGAAAAGGAAAATTAAAAGCTAACCTCTCCCTATCATCCACCCACTTATGCCCCGCCGCAGCATTTAAAGTATACACCAAACTATACAATCTATTCCTATCCTCCCATTCCTCCCTCGGTTCATCTATCCCATACATCCTCTTATACTCCTCCATCCAAGGATTCCCTTTCTCTACCCCAAGATATTTATTCCACCATTGTCTCCAAGTACCGAATTCGAATTCATTGTGTGCGTATAGACAGCCGGGATCGAAAATCACTATTTCCGTTCTCGGTGAAGAAATGGTAGAGGGGGAGGAGAGGTTTAAAGCAATATTCCCACCATGTAAGTCTCCATGGATCAACGCCGGTCTCAAATCATAAGGAAGAGCACCTAGCAAGCGAGGAATGATGATATCGATAACATGTTGAGAGGTTTTTTCAAATGCGGACCAAGGACCATTAGCAGAGAGGTCTTGAGCGAGTGTTTCGCGAAGGAGTTGAGCGAAGAAAGACGCCCAACTAGAATCCCATGTCGCAGTGCGGGGTAGATCGCCAACGCATGTTGGGACGGGAAAACCAAAGAGGCCGTTTGGGGAGGTTTGGTGGTGGAGGAGGACTAGAGTGGCAGCAAAGGAGCTGGGAGAGGGTGGTGTGGTGTGGTCCATGGGGATGAATTTGCTGAGGGAGAAATAGGTTGTTGGTGAGGGGGACGAGTAGTGGCCCCATCCGAGAGTGGAAGGGATGAGGTTTGGGACGAGAGAGGTGATCAGGGTGGTGGAGTGATGCTGTCCTTGGAATGTGAGATAGGCGTTGGGATCATGGGCGGACTGGAACCAGTTAGATGACTGGCGTGAAATACGATTTTCATTTTGAAAAGAGGAACAAAACTAGCTTTCAGAAAATAGGATTTAGGAGTCCCATCTGGAAGGAGAACAGATAGATGTGATGTCTTTGCTCGAGAGGAATACCCGTGAGGTACAACGGAAAGGAGTTTTGTTCCTTTGGGGAGTACTTTTAATGATGGTTCGAAATCAGCAGGGTGGCTCAGAATGTAAGATGAAGGGATACCATACAGTCTAAGACGGCGTGATCGATGTCGAGAGCCTCAAGAGAGTGTTCTCCGTCATGAGCTCCTGAGATTGATAGTGATGGTTGTTTCTGGTTTGGTGCCGTGATAGAAACGGCCTCCATGATGAGAACTGTTCTTGCTAGTAACAAAGGTATCCTAAGTTTTCGAGATAGACGTTCTTATATATCCTTTTGTCTATAGCCCCGCGGCTGATGCATATATGCCACCAAGAGTCAAGAGTGGGATATGACAAATGCTGATTGGCCAGTCTCTCCTATTAACCTTCCTTTGTGGATGAAATCCTCTCATGCAGCCCGAAGTCCTTAAGGCCACATCGAGTCATACATGAAAAGCCAATCATCCCAATACGCCTTAAAACTCCCCATCAAAGTTGAAAACTGATCTTCTGGATTCTTCCACGGTCTCGTATGAAGCCCATCTTCCATCAGATGTCTTTTGAGCGCTATATTGATTGAAAATGATGACGGAGAACATCCCACGAAATAGGTACTTCGGAGAAGAACTAGGAAATCAATGAGGGCTTGTTGATCCCATGTGAGATATGAAAGCCGTGCGAGGTCGTTTCCTTGGAGCAGTTTGAATTTTGTTGTGACTTGGAGTTCGGAGTCTGATTCTGCGTTGGAAATGAATTTTTGTGCTTCGGTCTCGTTGCCGCAGGCTAGGTAGGCAAATTGGAGATTACGAATGCTAGCTTGATGGAGATATTCTTTGGTTTGCTGTTCGAAACTGGGCCAGAAGTCAAGAGCATCACTTTCTGTCCGGAGATGAATCCCGAGGTATGGGTATTTGGATCTAGATGATGGGGGCGGTCTCAAGTTTCCAACGTGAGCATGCAATGCCTCCAGAGTCGTAGCCGCAAGCTCAGCAATGTCTTTTCGAATCTTCAAGATCCCGCCAAAAGTAGCCACGAACTCTGGACCATCGATGTAGACGGGCCATTCCCAGAAGCTGCCCCAACTAGGTTGGACTATGACAGGATGCGATGCATCTGGCGTTCGATTGGTATTGTTCAGCCATGAATTGAAATCTGTTCGAAATGTGTCCGTATGTCTATTGAGATCAAGCTGAGAGCAGCCGCTTCGACCTCCGAGATCCCTCGGAGTGAGTTCAACCATTGGTAATCGTCCGTTAACTTTCGGGATATAATCAGTGTCATTGAGAAGGATAATATGCGGACAATGAAGAGCAAGGGTAGTTCGGAAATGGTTCTCGTCGAAGAAATAGCTCAGAGGCTCATACTCCTGGAAGATCTTTGATAGATCTTTACTAGATCTCGTTCTGATCTGTGGAACAACAAGGTTCGTAGCTCCAGCCTCAATTGCATATCTGATGCAAGTCAAAATGAAATTCCGAATATTGCCAATTCCCCCGGAATTGTTGTCGCAATTGAAGATTAACCCCGGAGTCCTTTCGACTTCATTGCATACTCGCTCGAGGGGCCATCCAACATAGGAGTCATGGAAACTATCGAAATCGGGGTATTTCAGAAGCGAACTTTTGCTTCCAGACTCGTTGATTTGAAGGGGGGGATTGGTGGTTTCTGGTTTGGGTAGTATCCAGATTATGAATAGAAAAGTAGTCACAGACGATAGATATATCATCCGATGCTTCCGAAAGATGGAATGAAGAGAAGAGATTACTTGGCAACACATTTGCAATGAATGATCATCATCACCGTTCTTGTGAAGAGTGTTCGATGAATGGCCACAATAGTGATAGTGTCATGTTTGCAGATGCTAGAATTCTTGGAGTCAACTAAAGAGGTTACGTCGCATATCCGGATAATAATACACGAGTATCGTCTGTTACCATCTGACGCCATCTAACTCAACCGTAGGCTGAAGTGCGTTCGGGGTAGGCTTTAGGCTATTTCCCTTCTGCATGACAACACAATTCTTTAAAGAAGTACGATTCGAAGCTACTTAGCGCGCAAACGGTTATTAAACATAGGAGAAGTACAACGGCTAGGCCTAATAGAGAGAAGAAAAGGAAAAGAAGAAAAAAGAAAAGGACATAGTAAACTTCAGCCAAGAGATTTCCCCCAGGAACTTTCATCCCATGTTTAGCGCAAGCAAGTAGGGGAGTCCCGAGCCCGATGATCAGTAAGTGACCAGTAAGTGATCAGTAAGTGATCATCCGCGCGGCTTGCGCTTCGGAACTAACTTTATTTCTCCTCTTTTCTTTTCTGTCCAGATCGCCATTCAACTTGAACAGGACCCAGGAGGATTTACTTTCCGGAACACGATCGGACGCATCGCGTTTCAACCCCCTAGGCCTACGAAGTATTAAGCGCCAGGATCCGATTAAGCCGGAAGCGGAAGATCTAGAGAAGAAATCTAATGTGGCGTTTGTGGGTTGTCTTTAAGGGGAGGGGAATAGAGTTAAACCCGGATTTGGATCTTGCTTAGCTTGGCTTCGAGAATCAACTACACTACCCCCTTAGGGGAAGGGAGTGGTGACTGTGGTCTGGCCCAACCTTTTTGGTCTGTAAAAGAGAAGGCTTATCTTATCTATTTTATCTGCAGGCATTTAGGATATCCATTTCTCCACACATTCTTTTGATTGTTGGGTCTCTTGATTCGAATATTCCTTTATTATGTATATTACGACTTGAGGTCTCGTGTCTCCTACCGACCTGCTACTCCTCCCTCCCCCCTCCTACCACTTCACAATATCTTTTAGGACTAATTAAAGAGTTTTCAGTTTAAGGGGATGGATATTGCGGGAAGTAGAAATTTTTCTAAACTGCGTATATAATAATATTATTTAGGAGCCCTTGATATTTACTGAGTATTTATCCTCTTTAATAAATTTTATGTATAGTGATAATTTATATTTTTCTATTAATTTCAAGTATCATATAGATAGAGGAGGTAGCAGAAGGAGATAGAGAAGAAGCCGAAGAAGGAAGAGAGTTATGAGGAAGAAAAGTTGCTGCAGACTTAGGAAAGCAGTTTCTTTCTTTGTTTGCATAATCAATCTCGCGGAACAAGGGAAGATTTCTTGATTATTTTATATCCTTGCATAATTTTAGACAATTGTGGCTCAATATAAATAAGGAAAAATTTACATGATCGGTAGGTGAGAGCCAGCAGGAATCAAATCCCCCTTACCCTCCATCGCCTCCCTATTCCTCTTCGCCCTCTCCTATATTTCAAAAATACCGGACTCATCGTAGCAGATCTTCTAGTTCGATACTACTTTATTTCTTCAAGAAGCAATCGTCATGCTAAGCAGCATCAAATGAAAGGCGGATAAACAACCCAATGATGGAGTCACCAAAACTAGCGGTTGAATCGTGACGTCTCGCCACTTCTCGCCACCTCCCGCCACCTATTTGTGAACGGCTTACTTCGACGCATAACACTCGTTTCCTGAAGAGTGAGGTTTCAGATGGGATTGTGCCTTATCTGGCGGTTGTGCTAATGCATGTTTGCGGGCCGGAGGATATTAGTTTTTTGAAGGTTTGACGGGTTGAAGTTTGTTATGCATAGGCAGGCAGGCGGGTGGAGCGCAGTACTGCATGTATGTACGTACCCTCTCGCAAGCATATGTATGCGCAACGGAGAAAATATCTTTTAACATCCTCAAGCTCATGCTTCCGATGTCCAACTTCTGCATTCGAGTTTGTGGAGTCGTCTCAATAGATGTTATCAAAGTACATTCTTTCATTCTAGGAGGAATCCCGCGTTGAGGCGAGAGAGGATTATGCGAATGTGTAACAGGAATAGAAAAGCAAGGAATTTGCATAAATGCATAGCCAAGGCTCATTTTGAAAAAGGGGGCGAGTTGTGAGAGAATTCGGGGAAGCGAGAGGGATGAACTGTTTTGTATCAGACCTAAGGAAGAGAGGCGGTGCCGACTTGATGTTGTCACATATATCGAGAGTTTGCTGAGGATATACATGCTCAGCTGAATCGGAGAAGAAACCATTTTGCTTCGAAATGATCCGGGCCACTGTCTACAGCGCTGGATGGGGCCGGATGAAAATAGAAAGAGACGTGTATGATTCGTGATGATCAACTTGATGCGTTGTTTCATCGAAGAATTTTCCCGCCCCGCCTCCTATACGGATGAGGGATTGCCCCCAAGATATCGTCGAAGGCAAGAACATAATTGCAAGAGCGTGAATCTTCTGTTTGAACGGCTCTTTCAAGCGGACATTTAATTATAGGGAAGAGTTGCATTGCCCATTCCCAAGCAGATGATGGATTGTGTCAGACGTTCGCACCCAATCGACCGATGGATTTGCCGTCGCCGCAGGACAATGTCTTTCGCACGGCTTTTCAGCCACTCACGGCCCTGTTCATGGCCTCTCTTCCTCCTGCTCGTGACTTCCTTAGGCTCATCGTTGCCCTCCCCTTTCTCATTCGCATCCGGTCAGTAGCCGCGGAAAAGGAGAAGGAGAAGGAAAGGAAAAGGTCCCACGTCAGGATGGAGTTGATCGGACTCGACTTTGGGTTTGAGTTTGAGTTTGAATTGTATTTGAATTGTATTGAATTGTATTGAATTGTAATTGGATTTGCATCTGCATTTGCATTTGCATTGAATGAAAGATGATTATGAATGGATTGACGAAACCCACAATTCTCAGCAAAGAGGAAGGAAGTTCCTTCCCTTTTCCCTTCCCCTTCCTTCCCCCGTAATCGAGGCAGCGCACGGCCCGTTTTCGTTACTCGACCTTCATTTCGAAGCAACAAGCACTTCAACTCCCATTCCGCTCTTATACTCCCAACTCCCAACTCCCAACCCTTTCAACAACAATCCGACACCCCTTCGCCCGCATTGTCTTCCACTGTCTATACACACGAGGGCTGAGTCATCCTGCGAACAACTCAGACATCCATTGAATTCACGGTATCGAGAGCAACTCGCCATCCCAATAAAACGACCGCAAAAACGGCCCGCTGCCAACTCCCTCGAACAACCCCCTTCGCTTCTCCCCCAACCGCCAACAAACTCTTCCATTACTGAAGTGTATCTATTATATCCAAGTATCTTCATAATATTCACCCTCGCGTGACACCTTACCGTCGTTTGTACCATCGTTCCACGATTTGGTGACGATAGTGTGATTCTCTGGCTCGCGACATCCTCCTCCCCCCCCGAGCTCACTACATTAAAAACATCAATACCTACATCCCGATCCCGCACTCATTCATCCAACGGCACATCTCGACATCGAGCAAGCTGCGTCTGCTTGCTACTCCCTGTCTATATCTAGGATTGGCAGAACCCCCCCGAAACACTTGGGCGAAGAAAAGCCAAAGCTCCTCTCCTCCTTCATCCACGGCTCTTCTGCAGACGACCTTCACTATGCGAGAAGTCAATTTCAGCATTCCGAATGTCAACAAGGCGTCGGTGGGCATCACCACCGCTCTCTACGACCGTCGAGCACTCGACTGCACATCTACGCTCCCCTTAATCAATTCGCTCAACCACCTGGCCTATCTCACGACCTCATCCGCGCGCATCAGAGATATCCTAACCGTCGATGGAGGCGTTGAACGGCTGGTATGCCTCCTCAAGGCCGGCCGGAGTAAAGATATGATGGACATGTGGAAATGGAATTTGGCATTCCAATGCGTGGTGAACATTGGAGTCCGAGGTTCGGAGACCGTGAGGACTCGAGTGGTGGAAGCCGATATGGTCCCCGTCATTGCTACGATTCTCGACAATTATATCAAGGTGGTTGATCGCTGCAGGGAAAAAGCAGAAGAGGCAAGGGCAAAGGCGCTGGCGCTGAAGGAGCATCTGCACGAGAGCTCACAATCGGGAGAGCACATGGGCTCTCACAGGGGTGCATCATTTGGAAACCGTGCCTCCCCATCCGAATCGGAATTCAGAGCGTCTCGCAGACAGCCTCCTCCGCCGTCCATCGACATTCCTGCTCCGTTTGCAAATGCCTCTTTGACGACCGTTTCCGAGGCGATGGAAAGCACCCCGACCGGCCCCCAATTCGCTCTGACATCGCCCCCGGAACGAACGACATTCTCCATCCACAGACATCATTATCACCGAGGACAAGTGGCTCGACAGCATTTCCTTCCGCCCTCCCGCCACAACATCCAGCCCCTTGCAACAGCAGTCCCTACCATGGATGCCGCAGATGGATTTAATATAAGACCCGTCCGGGATGTGGATCGTCTGCCATCAATGGTCCCAGGCTTTCAAGGGGGAATCACGTCACAACCCGAATCCCCAACCACTCCACTTCCCCCGCCGCAAACCCGATCCCCCAACGCTCGTCCTACGTCCACATCAGCTCGCCAGCGATCCCAGCGAAGGCCATCCATCAGGCATCAAGCATCGATGGTTGGAGAAGGAGACGATCCCAATGCAGATAGCATGGCATCCGATGAATCTGGGGATCCGGATATCGCGGGGATCAGCACCGCAGAAATTCAATCGACGGTGAATATTCAAGACATGAATATGGATGAAGGCGATAGCATGCTCACAGCGGTTGATACGACTCTTGGATTGACGACACCTACAGTATCCGAAGCACAGGATGCCGGAGCTTTCAATATTACACACCGCTCTGCCCTTGATGGCAGCATGATTAATGACACCGCAACCCCTCCTCCAGCTCTGGGTCTTTCACCAACCCAGCAAACCACCACTAATACCCCTCCCGCCATGCCTGCCACGACCATTCCACGATACCTGTTAAACCGTTCGACCCCTCCACATGGGCAGGTTCTAGCGGCAATGCCAAGAGATGAGGATGTTCTGATGTCTCTCCAACTTCTTGCCTACGTCTCGAAGTATTGCAACCTCCGATCCTATTTCCAGAAATCACACCTCGTCCCGAAGCTCAAAATCGGCTCCGAACTTCACCTTCTCGACGCAGATGAGGCTACATTATCCCCTGGCGCATCCTCACCCGCTTTAGCTTCTTGCGCTTCCACCCTCTGCGAAGAGGAAGACGAGGAAGAATACCTGCTCCCAGATGACTTCAACATTTTCCCACTGGTCGAACAGTTTACTATTAGACACCACAGTCAGGATATGCAATATTGGGCGGGTGTGGTGATGAGGAATTTATGCCGAAAAGACGACTCTCGAGGTGGAATAAGGCAATGTTCTTATTACCAATGCGGGAAGTGGGAGGAATATACCAGGCAATTTGCGAAATGTCGCAGATGCCGGAGAACAAAATATTGCTGCAAGGAATGCCAAAAGAGTGCGTGGGTATTCCATCGGCATTGGTGTGTTGCAGCTACCCCATGACCTGCTCACATCTGGATGGACTTCTTTGGCCTGCGGAACGGCAGAACGACACGAATTTATAATGTCTTAATGACACCAGCGACCGACTCAATCGAGCTACTTCCCTATGTCAAATCATTTGCAAGACTTTGCGCGTTTTTCTTTAATATCATCCATTCAACTCATCCATCGATCACATCGCTTTGATGGTTTCTCATACGATACCACTGCTGCATTCTAGCAAGCAACGCAAGACAACATTCCAACCCCAATTTTGGGGTTTCGGTTTTCATTTTCTCGAGGGCAAAAGGGCGACATATTTCATGAACGAATGAATGGAGGGAAGGGCATGGCGAATGACGATATGATTTGCATAGAATTGCGTTGTGGCTATCATTTTAGTTTTTGGTCATGGGGGAAAGCTTCAATTCTCGATTATATTTTCCCCGGCGGCTGAACAAACGATTCTATCATACGATACCCATCACACAGCACACATCGCATCCAATTCTGACTAGTTCACATATTTGAATATACTAATACGATGTGATTGATATGTTTGTGCGAGTGGTCACTGCAAGGCAAGGCGGGCAGGAAATTTTCGATATTGCTTGGGCTTAGGAAAATAGGATGGAAAAGGGAAGGGTTTTTTTGCATAGCGCGAAGGAATTGGAAAGGATGGAAGAATTATTAGTTTTGGAGGTATGGCACTTTATTCTTGGCTTGGAGAGATTGTATTTAAAGAGCCCATGGGAGGAAAGGATGAATACCAATGAACAGAAGAGGAATGGAAGGGCGGGAGGGGTGGGGGACGGAAAAGAAAGAGAAAAGAAAATACGAGGAAAGGAAGGAAGGAAGGAAGAAAGAAAGAAAGAAAGAAAACACAACAAAACAAAACCAACCAAAAACCACATCATACATATATACATACGTATGATATGGATAGCACTTGGATTATGGATATTAATGGAGTGGAATGCAATGGAGCGTGATTACATTAACAATGTTTTTCGAGTGTGAACTGTGATATCTGAGGAAGTAAAGAGAATGAATTGTACTATAAATTAAGCCCACCTAATTCTTCTCTATCTACTCTACCTATGGAGAACATGCAAGACTTGAAATGAAATTTAACTGCTTTTTATATTTTCTTATGCCACCGAAGTTTTCAACTTCGAAGATTTTTAAATGGATAGATTTAGAAATATGTATATATGGTTCGGTCAAGATACTAAGTGAAAAATGCCATTATAAAAGGGTTCTAGAAAACTTTTGTTTTGCTGTGATGATTGAATCGGCTTGGACTTGATGTATTTTACATGTTCTTATATCTATACCTATACTTATACTTATAACTACCTAAGAACGGAACCCGCCTCCTCTTCTTTGTGTGAATAACTCAGTTAGTTAGTCAGTCGGTCAGTCAGTCAGTTCCCTGAAAACTGTTGAAAAGGTTATTGGTTTATTATTTATCATTATTCACCTCACTCCCATGCGATATTTGAATGTTAATTTTTTCTCTCTTAGGAATTAGGGATATATAATTTTTTTTATTTCCTGTGCTAAAACTCCTTCCTTCCAAATATAATAAAAGCCCCTCTCCCCTCTCTAATCCCCAACTACCCGCCCACAAACCCCGTCCAAAACACAAGAATCAATATCCATGGTCCACCCTCTTAATCCTCTCTACTCTATCTTCTCCATTCATTCCCTTCCCCTCTTTCCCCCTATTCATCGCCTCTTTATTTCCCAAAGCCTTGAGCCTCTCTAAAAGATAATTAGCTTTATGTCCTGTCTTCTGCGCTTCACTTTCGACTAATTCCGCCATCTTGTCAACTTCTTCTTCTTCCGCTTCCTCCCCATCTTCCTTCCTTGTGTCGTCCTCGTTGAGATGCCTGTTGATATGTTCCCTGATAGCATCTAAATCCATACAGTCAGGTAATGAAAACGTACAATTACTCTGAGAACAAATGAAAGGATCCCAAGATTGAGAAATCTGATGGAGGGGGGTGGAGACTATGACTAGTTTTGAGCGGGGTAAGACGTGGGATGATGAGAGGGGGAGTGGTTCGTCATTATATTGAAATCCCGTTGGTAAATTTACTCCTGAGGGGATTGATGGCCCGGAGGGAGTTACTGTAGAGGTGGAAGAGGAGGCTGATGTCGAGCGGGAATAATTTAAAGGAGATGGGGAAGGGGGGAAAGAAAGAGACGAGGAAGAATCTTCGAGTGAGGAGTGAGGGCGTTTTCGTGTAGTTATTGAGGAAGAGGAGGAGGATGGATGAAGGAGGTCGATTGGTATTGGTGTACTTGACTGGGTGTGAGGATGAGAATGAGGGAGGTTAGAACCAGGGACTGTGAGGATAGGTCGTTTGCCGCGGGGGTGGTGGAGCGGTGGTCGGGCTGTAGATGATATAGATGTTGAAGATAAAGCGTGAGGCTGGATCTCCTCGATTGAAGAAGGTGATGAATTATTATCATTGTCATCATCTAGATCCATTCCATTCTGTTCAACACTTGCAGACACAGAATAAAAAATTGATTCTTTCCTCACATTCCTCTTTTCAAAAACCCATGTTTGAGCAGCTTCAATATGGCCTTCCCACGTCTCATCTTGCAAACCCGGTTTATTGAACGGTTCGAATGCATCTAGGATGTACCCGCCGGAGGTTATTAGTTTGAGGGTATCGTGGAGGGTTGTGCCGATCCATTTTGGGTCGCGGGAGAGTTTATTGAGGAGCCCTGGGGCGTTGATGGCCATCATGGCTTTGGTGAATCGGGGGCCTCGGGAGCGGTCAGGCCCTTTGAAAAATCTGTAAATAGCATAGTGAATTTTATCGTAGCGGATTGTATATATGGAAGATGTCTCTTTTTCGAGTTGGTGGAGGACTGAGAGGATAAGGTTTACTTGGGCGGCCATTTGGGAGGTGGGTTGGGGGAGAGTGGTTAGAGCGTATGAGTTGTTAGATTTTTGGGATTTGTTTAAGGGCTGTTTTTGGTGGATGGCGAGGGATTTGATGGGGTTTTCCTTTTTGGGTGGAAGGATGGGGGTTGGTGTGTTTTTGCGAGAAGATTCAGGAGAAGAATTGGCTCTAGCCTTTTTGCTTTTGATTTTTAGTTTTTTCCTGAGAGCCTGTGATTGTTAGTGATGATCATAGATTTGAGGCAGTGTTACTTACTGGACGCTCATCAATCAACCACTGGAAGAAAGGACTGTCTTTGAGACGAGCTGTTTTGTTTGTTCCAGGAACCTCAAATGCAGCTTCATTTAACTGTGATATGAGGTATGTGGCATGCTCAAGAAGAGTCTCGATCAACTCATTATGAGTAAGACCGGAACCATTTCCAGTAGCACACTGATATATATTTAGTAAATAATAAAGGGATTTAGACTAGGTAGGCTTACGACCCAAAAGACATCTTCAATCTCAGGAAAGTCATCCTGCATTGTCATGATATCTTCATGATATCGAATAACATCATAACCAAGATCAATCCCTTGGATCATCTTATCATATGTTTCTTGATATTCTGGTGATGGCTCAATTTCATAC
Organism: Chlorencoelia australis; assembly: GCA_003988815.1. Taxonomy (NCBI): domain Eukaryota; kingdom Fungi; phylum Ascomycota; class Leotiomycetes; order Helotiales; family Cenangiaceae; genus Chlorencoelia; species Chlorencoelia australis. The sequence continues at coordinate 66,983 of QYAN01000056.1, read as the reverse complement.
CATCCACCAAACCCAGAGCACCAAATAACAGATGGTTCACAGCCAGTAGAGAACATACTACTGGTCATTTCAATCCACTTGTTGGCATACTTCTTTTCTGCCACTGTCATAAAAGATCAGATATAGGTTTTTTGAATGAGTTTCCTTTGAACTTACAATAACGAATATTTTCTCTCTCAACCACAAGTTTACCCCTTACGACGAAGGGACCCTGCAGCTCGACATTAAGCAGATTTGCAAGAGCTGTCCCATTATGCGTGTAGACAGTTGCGGATTCTAACAAAAAGATTGGCCAGTCGTCATGATTTTCAGATGTTGCTGCTTTGAATGCAACAGAGTCCGGGATGAATTTCTTTGGGACCTTAGTTGACTTAGCTGGAGGGGAAGCCATGATTGAGGACAACGAATGAGGTGGGTCTGAAAAGTAGAAGTGGGCATGAAAGGGAGAGTGAGTTGTAAGACTACTCGGCAGACGAGTAGAATCTCGATCTAAGCAGATCTAAACAGCAGAGAGATTTCCTATTGTCATAAATCAACCCATTATCTTTACTTCTGATATTGTGATGTTTTAGGAAGTGAAGTGAGTTAGAGATTGAACCTTGCTTAGTCAGAATTTTAGAGCCTGATATCCACGGCGTAAAATTCGGCAAGGCTGAACGGAGCTAAAAATAAAGTTTAGCTTCGGTGGCTGACTGGCCAATCCACGGAAGGCTCCTTGTCACTTAGTGTGGAAGAAAATTGGAACTTCAACTCATATATATTTAAAAAGACCAACAAGTCCTTCAACCCCCTCAAGAATCTATGTCCCCTCCACGTCTGTTCTGGACAATGACGAAGGGAAAGGTCCTCGAAGGCGTATTCGGTAGCTATCCTATCCATTAATCAGTTTTCAATCCACTCACACACTCACAGCCATTAACAAACCCACCGGTCTCTCCTCTGCCCAAGTCCTACGAGATCTCCAAAAACACTTCAATCCGTCGGAACTATTTGCGCCTTGGATATCTATTGAGAAGAATGCGCGGGACAGAGAACATCACAATCAGCGCAAACGAAGAAAGCAAAAAGAAGTTCAAGTCAAGATTGGTCATGGAGGTACACTCGATCCGCTTGCGACGGGAGTTTTGATTGCTGGAGTTGGAAAAGGCACGAAATCACTGCCGAATTTCCTCGAGTGCACGAAGACATATGAGGCGATTGTACTGTTTGGCGCGGCGACAGATAGTTATGATCGGGTAGGAAAATTACTCAAGAAAGCTCCGTACGAACATATCACAAGAGAAATAGTTGAGAAGGCTTTAGTTCAATATCGGGGGAATTTTATGCAGCTGCCACCACTGTTTTCAGCGCTGAAGATGAATGGAAAGCCTTTGTATGAATATGCAAGGGCAGGCAAAGAGATTCCAAGGGAGATTGAGAGAAGACCGGTTAATGTGAGTGAGTTGGAATTGCTGGAGTGGTATGAGGGAGGAAGTCATCAGCATGAGGCCCCGACGGAGGAAGCTACTCATGCAGAGGTGAATGTTGCGAGCAAGTTGTGGAAACAAGAGAAAGTACTTCCAGCGAGTACGAACGGAGATGCAGAGAAGGAGTTAAGGAAGAGGAAGGCTAGGGAAGAAGATGATTTAATTCATGAACGACCAAATTCAAAACAAATGCGGGGGAGGGAGGAAGAGTATGTTATGTCTGGTGGTCTCGCGCCGCCTCCAGAATCGCCTTCTGATGTCCCAGTGTCCTCTTTAGAACTTCTCACAGCAGCTCCCGTCAAAACTCAAGGTCCTCCAGCAGCTAAAATTCGCATGACTGTTTCTTCAGGATTTTATGTCCGTTCATTGTGTCATGATCTCGGTGCAACAGTTGGATCAGCAGCTTTGATGGCGGAATTAGTACGCACGAGACAAGGACAGTTTGAGTTGGGCAAGAATGTGCTTGATTATGGTGATTTGGAGAAGGGAGAGAAGGTTTGGGGTCCGATTGTGGAGAGAATGCTTGACGATTGGTCGGATGAGAAATTACCTGAGTCGTCGAAGGAGGAAAGCGAAAAGGAGGTGAAGGGAGAGGCGAAGGAGAATGGTGTTAAGGAGGTTATAGCGGAAATTCCAGAAGCAGTTAATGAAGAGACTGCTCAGGTTATCGCCAAGAAGGAAGCGACTGAGAATGCTGACAACTGAGGATGCTAATAATGTCAAGAACGAGGAGATCGAGGTGATTAGTTCCGTCAAAAAGAGACCGACGAAGTTGTTCCTATCAAAAAGGAGGCAGCGGCAGCATGATGACATCATCACTCACATCGTCACTCTCTCACATCATAAAACTCTCCTCGCTCCTCACGATTACATAGAACCTAGCATCATGGCTAGAGTGAAGCTTTTGCATATATGCAAGCTTTGTACACTACAACACATTAGGATACTTGGTATCAGACTGGTTTTTAGATCTCGAATAAAAAGCTTCTCAGCGCTTTGATTCTACATCTAGGACTCTTAATTCCTTTTCAAGTCGAGAGTACTTTCTGATAATGCGTAGGTAAACTTAAGAGAGACTCTGAACCTGTCAAGGGACTTAGGGAAAATGAGACTTGGAAGACCTTTAATGCATCTTGATTTTTTATGTGAATGCGAATGTGAATATGTATTTTCCATGCTGTGGGTTAGGTAGATGCAGATGATGGGGTATGAGAGAAGGAGGGCACGCCATCCTTTGAAATATGTACGTTGATGGTAATGCTTCTGGTTGAAAACCCCATGAGGATAAGTCTTCAAAGCGCATTGTATCTATGATGAAAATCCATCATCATTACCTAGGTCCATTCCACTTATACAAACAAGCCCGACTTTTCCCACCAGCTATAAAAATAAAATCAAAAACACCCTCCTCCTATGCATCCATACCATAGAAAACCAGAGACAAACAGACCACACTACCTCTTTCCTCCAGCCCTCCTCGCCTTCCCCGGCCTCTTCTTAACCCCCCCACCACTCTTCACAACCCCCTTCATCTTCTTACTGGAAAAGCCTGTCAAATCACCGCTACTCATCGCATCACCACTCTTCTTATATCTCTTCTTGCCGCCGAACCCAAATTTCTCATCTTTCTTTTGTCGTTTATGCAGGCTCTTTCCTCCATCTTTATCTCTGCGAGAAGAAGAGGATGGTTTAGAGGTTTCTTCTTCAAGTGCTACGTCGAAGAGGTCTGCTTCGTTGGTTGATGTTGTTTCTGCTCCTTGACGTTCTGTTTTCAAATTGTGTTAGTAAGAAATTAAGGAGGCGAACGCGAAGGGGAAGCAAAATGGGACGTACTTCTCTTCAAAACCTTAATCTTCTCCATCGTATTCTTCTTCTCCTTCTCCCTCTCCTGCAACTTAGCAACCTGCACCTGCTTCCCGAATTTCTTCAGATCCCTCTGTTTTCTCGCCTCCGCACTCGCCTTCTTACTCGCCGCCTCATCAATCAGCTTCGCTTTGATCTTCGCCATATGTTCATCCGCCTTCACCATTTCAGCGAAATAATCTGTAGGGCGAGTGAAAGGAACGCCTTCGGCTTTTAGTAATTTCCGGGCTGCTTCTACGGCGGAGAGGGATTGTGCGTAGAATGCTAATTCGCGGTTTAAGTCGTCTGAGACATCGGGGACGGAGACAGGAATGGAGGTGGTTATGGATTGGTGCTCGGAGAAGGGTAGTTTGGAAATGGGTAAAGAGATGCGTTTTAGGGCTGCGGTGAGGGCCGTGGTGTTGTTTATGGTGAGGCGTTGGTGTGGGATGAGATCTTCTTTTTCTGAATCATCGAGGTCTTCGAGGTCTGACATGGGAATGTCTTCGTCGTCATCGTCCTCATCATCATCGTCTGCCTCTGAGACAATTTCTGAATCGCTATCGCTTTCGTCGATTCCTGCGAAGTCGATCTGGGAATTGTTAGAAATGTTGAAGAAGTGGAATGGAAAGAACATACATTTGTAGGACCATTAGTCTCCTCCTCACCTTCCTCTTCATTGTCATCATTATCCTCTTCCTCACTCTCTATATCTTCCCACTCCTCGTGCACATCCTCTTTCTCCCCTCTCTTCAATTTCTCTTTTCGCGCAGCCTTTTCCTTCTTCTTCAATTTCAGTTTTTTATGATCGACCCCCCTATCTGCGGCAAGTGCCATCTTCAATTTACTTTTCGTAACCATTTTGTCGTGGTTGGCGATATCAATTGCTGTGTGGGAACGTTTTTGCTATTCAAATTAATTTTTGATGCGGCGTCTTTTTTTCTTTTGAGATTTTGGTGCTAGTGCTTCACCGCCTTGCATTAAATGGATAAAGCTAAACAGGGGGACTTATGCTGAGATTATGCAAATAGTATTTTACAACTCCATCACAGCTTCTTAACCATATCATTTTCACCCAAAATCTCTTAGGCCAATCTATCCAGCATCGTATCTGCCACCACACCATGTCACAGCCGGTGATCCTCAACTTATCGACTCCTAAACCTATCCAAACTTATCGCCTAAAACTCGCCGGGGAGATTTGGAAGATGTATCGATTGTTTGTGGAACGAGTGTGATTTGGTCGATGACCCTTCATGGCCACACCCATTTTGGGGCAGATTATGATTGGATGAGAGATCACATTCGTTCTATTCTAGCTAGGGATCTCACTGGTGAATATCGAGGCTTAAAAGATGGAGCTAGTAGTAAGGCTAGTTGAATTGCGAGCCAAAATGGTTTTAAAAGGAGTTGTTAGTATTACGCACAAAACAGCACTCACATTTTTGCTCAGAACATGCTAAATTTGATTTATAGGTCGGATGGTCAATTCCTAAAGTGCGCATTGGATTCTTGACTACTCCATATTGTGCAAAACAGGTCTCCGAAGATAAAGGAAGGTTTGGGGGATTTACTAGATTAACGAGTTTAGAAGCGTGATAAAGACACTAGTGGTCTTCTTGATACTCTCATAGACATCCATTAAGTTATGTTTGTATGGTTAATATAATTGACCTTGATGACATACCGAATATTACGTTGGTCGAAGAGCATGTCACGCCATACCACTAGTAACAATGAAATATCGGGGTTGACGATTTGTATTCTTCCTCTCATGCCTACTTGGCTGCCTGCCTGCACTATTATATATCTGTTTATCCATGACTCTGCTGCGCTAAAGCAGAAAACCACAGATCTCCTAGAAACCCTAATTGGTCCGAGAAGTACCCGCGATTTTGGTCCGAAGTAAGCATATTCTGAATAGTCCTCTTCCCAATAGATATCCATATTACAACCACCTCATTAAAACAACCAAAGCAGAGAAGAATACACATCGCCCAACCCCATGTCGCTCCTCTACCTCCTCTTGGCCAAATATACCTTGGCATCCTCCCAAACTTTTCTATCTGCCTCAGGAATCTCATTACCCAGAACCTTCACACCAGCATAGACAGCTTCGAAGAAATCAAATGCAACATCTAAATCCTCGTTGAAATTCACGCTGTAAGGTAGGTAGTCGTTCTTGAATTTAATTTTGTCTGTTTCTCTTTGTTCGCGGGATGCATCCAGTTTGACGTGATCATCGAGATAGGTCTTAATGCCGATTCCCATGGCAAGATCGATGTCTAGGCCTAATGGGAGACTAAATTAAGTTAGACGGGTCTAGTAGAGATAGAAAGGATGACATACCTGCGACCAAGATCGGCAAAATCTTTCCTATTTCGATTAACCTGATTGTTCAAGAACATAGAAGCAGTGATTGCCTCTAGCAGATCTCGATCGGTTTGACGAACTGCCTTAATAATGGAGTAGTAGACAAGGAAATTTCGGCTAAGAGGTCCAGTGTAGCCAATTTCTTGGTGACGAAGTTTCAGAAGACAAGCGGTTCGTCCAATAAGTCTGCAACATGCCTTGTCTTCCTCGCTTCCTCTGAGTGGACCACCGACAAGTTGATTATGTGGGTTACGTGAACTCAAATTATCGAAGCGTAGAAGCTCAAATGCAAGGAAGGCAGCTTCTTCGGTTCGATGGATATCGTTGTATTTTTCAATCACCGGCTGCAAAGCTTTTAGGGTAGTCGCTAAAGCACTTCCCCACGTTGTAAGTTCGTGCTGATCGTTAATATAACCCCTGATATGAAGAAGGCGCCACAGTACGTTACTCAAAATCTCGGACTTGGACTCAAGTATGATTGGTTCCGGCTTTGGCTGATCCAATTTGGGAGTCGAGAGGCCTGATTTGGATTTCGTAATGGTTGTTTTTGATAATTCTTTGTCCTGTAGTGACAAAAGCGCGAAGGAGAGGCGTCCAGACTTCAAAGACTTGGTTTCTTTGCTCTTCAATATGGGTTCTTTGACTCGCCATGTATCGGCTTTGTCATTGGTCAGTGGTTGCATACTGCGTGGGTTTAAATTAACTGTTAGATTTTCTTCGAACCAAAATCGCATGGTGATTTCTCTGAATTGAAAGCCGCGATGGATTCGAGAAGAGACAAGTGCTGCTGCTGTCTCTTTCAGCGGCACCAGGGATTGTGTCAAAAGTCGTCGATATTCTTCCGGATGAATGCCATCTTCAGTAGGGAAAACGTGCATCTGAAGAGATCCGAAAGCATTGAGGAGTCTCGGTCCAATGAGTGCCTTTGAAAGGTAATGGTAAAGCTCGGCTGGTAGTTGTAGTCCAAGATATTCTATGTTGTCTGAGGTGAGATTGTCATACTCTTTGATGTGGATTTGACCATTCTCTTGGATGGTAACGCTATGCTTGATACCCATTTTGGCCTTCCGATATTTGTCGAGCCAATTTCGGTCTCGCAGTTGCAAGATATCAGCGAACGTGCTGCAGGTCGAAGCGACAGATTTTTCAGAAGTTCTGAGAAGGTTGATGGCATCACCAACGTTGTATGGTTGGCGGGAGATGATAGCTTCGTCTTGGAGAGGAGGGAAGGTGGGTAAAAACGATGTTCCAGTCATTAACAGAGCATCAGAAAACATCTCGGGTGTGACATTCAGTTTCTTGATCATCTCAGACTTAACGATTCCTGAGAAGGCCTCCTCCTTCCAATTAGCTTCTGATGGTGGGAAGATGATGGCGTCGTCGATATCGTAGAGGAGAAGTTCTTGGGAGCCCATTATTCCATCTATGTAGGGGGTATCCAATTGGATGAGATATGCAAGCTGGAAGTCTATGTTAGCTGCTTCTATCATAGTTCAGGCAAGAATGTTACCTGAGCATTAGCGCTGAATGGGGCGATGATGAAATCCATATTTCTTTCATGGAGAACTTCAAGGAGAATTCCGGAGAGGTCTTGAGCTCGGATTGCGCCTGGAAGAGTTAGCATTTGAAAAACCGAACCAATCCTAGTCATCTTACCTGCTGCTCCAAAAGCTGTGACAGCTTGAGCGGGTTGTCCTTCTGTATAAATATCCCAAGCCTTCTGAGTCTTGCTCAGAGCAAGTTTGCTATCGCGCATTGTAATTTCGTTTTTGCCAACAATAGATTGACCGTCGAAAACGAAGATTGGTGTAATGTCGTAGTCCTTCCACCTGTCTAGTTCAACCTCAATTTGTTTCTTTAGACCGAAAGGGACACCACCGAGGGCTACGACAAGCGGTTCGTGGGCAGGTTCGTTTATCATGCGTTGGAGGTATGAGATTGCTTCAACACCAATGACTCCATGTTTTAAGTCGGAGAGGGGCATAGAACTGATGGAGGGGTTAGTGATGGTCTGAATGAGGTGGGGGGAGAGGGGTATACTAGAGTTCTTGTCCAATCAAATAATCGCCATCGTATGCTATGGGAATAGTGTCAGCTTCGTCTTGATACTGCTGATACTCCGGAAACAAGTCGTAGTCATTGGACATTGTTGGCAAGGCCATAGGGTCCTCGTAATTGAAAACTCCCGGCGCATAGTCCTGCTGTGCAGCATAGTATTGTTGTGCTATGTGCAGGTAGGCTGGGTTGGGGCAGTCCAAAGCAATCATTTTGTCGAATGCGCCGCGAGTTGAGGGAAATATGGTTTGAGGAATAAGGCTGTGAGAGAGTCGACCTACGAGGCATTGTGACAGAATGAAGACGAAATGTCTTTTAATTAAATAGGCGTAGAGTGCTCTTTCTAAAGAACTGCTGTCTTTGTTTTCCAAATGGGAAAGGGTGTGCTGTCACGCTGCAGCTTCCCTCGAGAGATGTTTGTAGAATGGGAAGGAGGGAGGGTAGGGTCGAGGGAGAAAGGTTGGTGTTGTAGGTCAATTGCAGTCAGATTTCGGAATATGTAGAGAGAGATAGAGGAGACTTTGACTTTGACTTTGACTTTGACTCTAGTTAGAGGCTAAAAGATGGCGTGGAAATTGGTTACAGGAATTGAGGGTTTGAATTGTAGGTCATTGATCGCCAGAGCTCCTTTCATGGCTCGGGCCCGCTTAAGGTTTAGCCTTCCCGCTCTCGACGAGACTAAAATAAGTCGGCACGTGTGCAACCACAGAAAATCGACTATTTAGATTTCAGTAGCTTTTTTAAGGAGGAAATAAATCAATGAGCAATTCCGGACATATATACCAAAAGGCTACATGATTATAAAAAGGCTAGAGAGAAAATGACGAGGTATTAAGTGGTAGCAAAATCAATGGTTTTTTATGGTGCGCACGTGCTAACTTCGACCACTTAGTAGAGCCGCTTGGCGCTTCCTGGCGCCTCTTATCGCGGCTCCTCTCTTATCAATAGTATATCAGACCATTGTGATCGGAGTGATGAAGGGGGAAAAATGCAGAGAATATAACCACCAACAAAATACAGCTGGCAAAGATGGGATTAGCTCAGATTCCCGTTATTGATATTTCTAGTCAAGTATCAGAGGCAGAAGTTGCTCAGGTACTAGTCGACGCAGCCGCAACTTTTGGATTTGTCTACATCAAGAATCAAGGAAAAGATATTCCCGTCGAGGTTATTGACCGAGCATTTACACAGGTATGATGTTGTGTAACTGTGAAAATCCTCGGATGATAACTAAACTGCCTTGTAGTCGAAAGAGTTCTTTGCTTCTCCAATAGAAGAGAAACAAACATGTACAATTCAAGAAAATGTGGGTTTCTCATGAGTCGGATTTATGTCTTTTGATTCATGAAAATACAGAATAGGGGATGGTCTGGGATGCATAGCGAGACTCTCGATGCTAAGAACCAAAGGGTAAGCAGGCGTTCCACACTGTTGTCTAGCATTTGAGTCTAATGAATATTTCTAGATTGGGGACTTCAAAGAGTGAGTACGAAGTACCTCTCTTCCTCCTCCCACCAAATTCCCACTCATCACCAACCAGATGCTTCAATATGGGCGAATTCAAAGACGGAAAGGCACAACAACCCCTACCACCAGCTCTCAAAATCCATGAAGCAGATCTTGCCACTTTTCACCAATACTGCCACAATCTCTGCCTCAAAATCCTGACTCTCTTCGGCATCGGTCTCGAAGTATTTCTTCTCTTCCCTCGCATACACTTCTCTAGTCTAACAAACCCAGATTGACCCTCCATCCTGGTTTTCTACTAGGCACACAGGTGCCCCTACAGACAGCATCTTCCGACTCCTCTACTACCCCTCCATCCTAGCATCTTCAGATTTCCAGCCAAGTGTCGATATCCGTGCAGGAGCACATTGTAAGTTCGTATTTTCCTAGAGTCTACTTGTCTTATCTAGAGCCTACCTGTAATATTTAAACCTTTGAAAGATAAGGATCTCAAGAAATTCTCGTCATACAACTCCTCCTCACCGATCCCCTTTCTCGAATCTCCCGCACAACAGAACTAACTCCCACCTTCCCCAGCGGACTACGGATCCATCACCCTCCTATTCCAGCGCCCCGGCCAGCCCGGTCTCGAAATCCTCCCCCCTTCCTCCTCATCCCTAATCTCCTCCCCCTTTCACACCTGGCAGCCAGTACTCATCTACCCACCCACAACAGAAAACGACCCCTCGCCCCCAATCCTTGTAAACATCGGCGACCTTTTATCATACTGGACGAACGGCCTTTTAAAAAGCACTATTCATCGAGTTGTCTTCCCTCTTGTTACATCACCAGGTGATGAAGAAAAAGCAAAGGAGGGAAAAGAGGGAAAAGAAATAGAAGATAGGTATAGTATTGCTTATTTCTGTCATCCTGTAGGAGATACGGTTTTAGAGGGGGTGCCGAGTAGGAGGGTGAAGGCTTTGGAAAGGATGGGGGCTGGGAAGGACGGGGAAAAGGGAGAAGGGAAGGGGGAAGAGGGGGGAAGGAAGAGGATTACGGCGTTTGAGCATCTATTGGGAAGGCTGAAGGGGAGTTATTTGGGAATGTATAAGGATGATGAGGAGGGGAAGGAGGGTGGTAATGCGTGATTGATGTTTTCGCATTTGTTATTTTGAATGACAAGGAACATAGTCAGCTTTTTTGTTGCATCTTTCTTTTGCTCCGTTGAACAACAGCCTCCGCCTTAGCAGAATTTCTAGATTTGCTTTCTCAGACCGTATTGTACATTGAGCTAGTTGCTGCAAACAATTTGCTTTATAGTATGCCATCCCTCCCGACCAAGCTCGAGCATTCCTCACAGAAGAGAGCGCTTCTTATATGGTATTGGTACAGATCCCAACCAGTTAACACCATTAACCCGATTTCTCCAAACAGAGTCAGTTGAATCGACACCCAGCTTCTCCATCTACATCCTATATCCGGCTGTAAACCTCAGAAATCCACGACTATCAAATCATTCTGTCCATGTCGATACTGGGAAATATTTGTTGAGCCGAAGAACAATCTCAAAATCCGCAAACAACATCCCTTACTCCCCGAACTTCCAAACAAAAGGCTGCAACCTGCTCTTCAGGTAACACAAACCTACACGAAAACCCGCGTTGTCGAGGCAAAGGATGGCGGTGGTCTCTCTGTGTGAACGCTACTAAGAACAAGGATTCCCCAAAACCCCCATCTCACACCCTCATCTCCAACAAAATAGGCAACACCCGTCCGGGCCGTGGACGTGTGAAGAAAACAATGCAGACGAAGAATCCAATGATGCAGCCTAGGAAGCGAAGTACGGAAAGGACGGAGAATTGTAGTTCGAGGAGTTCGGCGAGGAGATCGGATCTTGGATCGTGACTCGGACTGGAGTTCATTTTCGTGATTGGTGATGGTTGAGGATATGGTTTTGGTGAATGGTGTTTGATGAGATCTGGAGGAGATGGTGTCGAGAAGGCGGTATTGAGGGTATAATCTTGAGATGTGAGGATTGATTGTCGAGAGGGGATGTTGGATTCAGATCGAAAGATTTTATTTTAAGCCATTGAGTATAAGATCGCCAGCGACAAGAAAGCGCCGAGAAGTGAATACTAGTCACTCTTTCATCCCTTCATCTATAAACATCAAAAGATATGAATTCCAGAAGTAAAGTGATGTCTAGACTTCACTTTTCTTCCTGCACCTCCTCGTTATCAAAGAACTCCCCTGCAGCATCAGGTACCAAAGGCCATATTTCAAGCTATATTTTAGATAGAAAGAAGAAGCTTGGTCCGATGTATGTTAGGCGAGTGGAGAAGGTTATGATGGAGTGGAATTCCGGGTGGATGCTGGATGGCATTTTTGGTGTTCGGTGTTGTCTGATGATTAAGGGTGGTTACTGGATATAATGGTCGACGAGGAGGTGGATGGTGGAGGAGGAGGCTAGGCTAGGTAGATGGCGCCTGCTATTTCCATTTCCAAAGGGAGGATATGCAAAGGCACTCCGAAACATACTTTCCTTTCAGTCAAGCTCATTAAATCCACTAGCTCTTGGACAACCACATCACCAACAAAATCCCTCGAAACATATAGACTTTCCATACTTCCGGGCTTGATTTTGAAAAGCTTTCTTAATCTGTTGTACTAAAAGAGTTAAAATCTTGGAAGTTTAACCAAAACGGGAGCAGCTTTGCCAAACTTCTAGAGGTTGAAAGTTCGGCGGGAAAGTTCACAAAGTTCGAGAGTTCGAATAGGTCCAGAGTTCGCGAGTTTAAACGTCTGATAATAGTTGAAATTTGGAAATTTCTTCATATTCTATAATCCTTTAGCACAATTCATTTTAGCAAGACTCAATTTATATCCCCCTATACTATCGTACTAAAAATATCATTCCAATTGCAATACCTATTTTACACAAATGCACCTATTAGCTCTCATCTTATCCAAAGCGCAAATGTTACTCCGAATTAAGCTCAGTAAGCCTCCAATATGTTAATGGAACAAAGTGCATCTCTTGAGCATTTCTTATCTCTAGCAGATACCCGAACTCATACATGTCCTGAATTATTGTATAAGCCCATAGTGTAAAAGTTGACTCCATAGTCCAAGTAAGCTTAAAAAAGAATAATTGCTTATTTTCAATAAGTAATTGGCCATGAATATTAGGATCTCCCCCGGGTCTAAGGCATTGACGTCTAATAGATTCCCATAAGTGTTGCAGGGCTGTAGTATGCTCTGGTAGAGCATCAGCGGTTGTAATACCGGTCTTAATCTGTCGCAAGCCTAGATTTCTTGTCATATCATCAATATAATTCAATAATCTACATCTATAACGATTTTGAGTGCCATTTTTTGAGGAATTTCGGTTGATGGGTATGCTTAGGAGAGGTTTGAAATTGTTCAAGTCGCGGCTTTTTAGCAGCTAGGTGTGTTGTAAGTGTCACAGCAGTTTGTGGAAGTTTCTTAGCAGATATATGATTAGCTTTGATGATTAGATTTGGGTATAGGAGAACTTGCCGTAGTAAGAAGGATGATAATAATTCAAGAGAAGAAGGAGAAGGGAGGCTAGAGGTGACTATATCAATGGAAGGACGATGGAAACCACGTGATCATTAACGTGCTGGACTGTTCATAGATCATAGACAATAGAGAACATAGGCATTTATTTGTGTAGCGTGATTATCTCTAGTTGATATCAACTAGCGACCACCGGGTGAAACAATATATAATATTTTCAAATGAATCAACATTTCGAATTATAAGTATTTTCGAAAGTGCTTTATATTAGCTATCTTACTCATTATTCTTAGGAAATATAAAGTGAGTCGTATTTAAAGATTATATTAGGGAAAGAAAAGTTATGAAAAGCTATAAAGGTTAAGAATTTATCAAGATTCTGATTCTGAATAGGCTGCACACTGAGGCCCCTTGGGTTGGATTCTTAAAAGGTAGACCCAATACTAATTAGGCAACCTATCCTATTTTGCAAACCTCCGCCGAACTTCCTTTTTAAAACTTTTCATTAAATATATAAACGAGGCTTCTGGACGTTCTTGTTCTTATTGATGGTGTTGGAGAACTGATGAGTATCCTGACTCCTAGCTGTGGCTTGGAATATGTAGAAATATTCGTTCGCCACGATTTTTCTCGGCTCTGACGTGGATTCTATACAGCCCTTTCGGAAAATTAAGAGGACGGTTTTCCTTAGAAATTGTAAGCTGAGTTTTTAATGGGGTTCAATTAACGTGGAATTACCGCGCGAATCCTGTATCAGCGCTAATGCAGCTTGCAAGTTTTCAACTATCCTTTGTTTTCTAGATATTGAGCCAGTAGCTTTCGAAGCAATTAAAGGGGTCATAGGCCTACTGTGCTTCTTACGAAGAAAGCTCGTCCTAGATTCTAGTGAATGTGATTGTTATCTAGAAAGGGGGAGCTTCAGCCCCTTTTTCTACACGGCCTCCTGCTACAACCAGCACTTATGAGACGCGAGATCTTTAGGCATACCTTTTCTCTCGTGTCGACCGTTATCCATCTTGTTTCTTTATTTGATTTGTATTTTATTTTGTCATGTTACTTAGAAGTTGGAAGCTCGCACATAAAAGTTTTAGTAATAGAAATGAACTTCATATTCGCTTAACTGCTAACGAATCTCTCCTATTTATCATCCCATCTAAACAACGTAACCTTCTCTAGAAGACTCCATATTAATCCATTAGAAACATAATGCGCGTAGCCAAATATGGGAAAAAAGTGAAGATAATCTTTCACCGACTTCCAGTCGTCGTTTTAAAAGCCTTCACATTAATACAAGAAGGGATATCAATGCGCTGATTCCACTCCTACTATCCAACTCAAACAAGTTTCCTTTCCTCCATGCTAAGTTTGACACTGGTATAGCAATCACTCACAAACTTTCTTCTCCCATGACTCCCTCCATCCAATCAACCATCTCAACGTCATCCTCGTCCTCATAAGAGAACAGATGATCTGTTCTCTTTGATTCCAGGAATAGATCTTCATCTTGAGGTCGAATTCCGCTCGTAAGGTCTTTCATTCTCGCCTCTTGCATTATTGGCTCTTGTACCGTAGCCTCTTCAGCTAGCGTATCATGTACCTCCTCATCATCACAGGAGAAGAGATGACGGTTGTTCTTCATATTCTTCGCATTAAACTCTTCTATGGGTCGTCGTAATTCTTCCGCTCTTGCATTTCGCCTGGCCTTACTATTTCTCAAACTCCTGTCGTAACTTTTAAATATTTTTCTTTGTCTAGTTCTAACATTGGATTGGCTGAACAGCTTAGAATGAGATTTAAATGCGGGTCGGTTCGGCTGAGAATGCGGATAGATTTGCTTCATCTTGGCGGCTCTTTTCGACAGCGAATTGGTTTGTGGTTCCTTATTAGAAGTAGATGGTGATAAAGATTGCAGGGTCTCCTTTTCTTTTCCTTTCCTAAACACAAAATCAGCAATCTCCCTCTCTCAACGGGTAAATAAATAAATAGCCATACCCCTCCTCCACGAACTCCTCAATCGAACCACCTAGCAATAATTCAGCCTCCATACGCCTCTCCCTATATCACTATCAGTCAGTAACATCTCCCCTCACGTCTCAACATTCTTTAGATAATCGAATCTCACAGTTCAATCTCCCCCCCCTTCCCAACCCCCCTCTCAGTCATCTGTTTCTTAAGGTCGATTAACCGCTGAATATTAGCGATATCTCTCCTTTTTCTATATGAAAATAATCTTCGGTTAGCGGTCATTCTTACTAGTTATTGAAGAAAGGGCAGGAAAAAGGGAAGGGAAAGGAAAAGAGAAAGGAGGAATATATACCTTTCCTCTACTATATTCAAATTATCCCACTGCTTGAACATAATCTGGCGTTCCCTAAAGGGGAATTAGATATTGGCACATTTTCATCTTGAAAGCTGTCAGGTTAGGAAGGGTATAGCCATACTGTTCGTTATACTGTTTTGCATCAGTAGCTGGTTTTACTGTCGATGTATATGCCAGCATTTCATTCTGTTGCGACATGTTGTTTTGGTGGCTATTCATTCTGTCGCTTGACGAGCAGATTTCGATGTGAATTATTTGGGATGGTAATAGATTGCACTTAAAAGACGGCGATCAACGTGTTCAACTGGAAGTTGTAGGAATGGATCGAGGATTTGAAGAGGCTGCTTAGTAGGCCTGAAATTAAGCTAGCGAAAAACTTCAATTTTAAGGCAGGGCTTGTTATCAATTTAATAGCACATTGCCTATCGAAAACCAAAACGGGCGCGTGGATTTCAGTATGAAACTAATTCCTATTTACCCAAATGTGCATTACTAGCCTTAGAAGTCATATCTAATTTAAATTTAAGAAAATATATTGAGAATCGCTTTCACAGCATCAATCCTGTGTCTATTCAATGACCTACCTACTCTGTGTGCTATTGTTTGATTGATCTAAAGTTATACAATAGACAGAGCAACATTCCTGTCTATCAAATATGGAGTCGAAACTGGGTGAGAGGACTACGTGGAAGTTATTTGAAGTCGGGAAACATTATATAAATGCACACTTATGGGTTCCTGAAACAGAATGGGCAAATAAGAAAGTAGTACATTGTAAGTTTATAAAATAATCACCATACAACTGAGAAGGAAGGAGTAGCAAAAAACCTACAAAGCAAAACTTTAACCTCCTATCCAGACCTAATTATATGATCATCAGTTTTCATATTCGTTTCTTTCCATCCTAGTATTGCCCTCCAAAACTCAACAAACCCTGCTCTAAAATCATTCAATCGATCGACTTCAGTGTTGGAAAGACATGCCCATGTCTTCTAACGGGGACATTTCCTCCACTGAACGATTTCCATACTTGTAGCCGGGTCTGACTTGGGAAAGCTCTTCTTGAGTCTGGGAATTCCGGTACCGGGCGATTGGTGTAGGTAGGCTTGCCGGAGGGAGTAAAATTCTCCTTGGCCATATCGTTCTTGATGTTGACCGGTTGTTCATCCTTATTAACCATTTTCTTTGCCATCTTGGGAGAAATTTTAGTAATACTCGTCTCTGCAAAGTAACAGACGTTAGTAGAGTGTATAAACCTGTGTGAGAGGAATTTTTAGGGGATTGGAAGATAACTTACCGGTGTCGGTCTCTTCTTCCCTGTAGTCGACCCTAAGCTGGAGCCTTAGCTTTCGGTTCATTGTTATTTTAGTGAGAGACGATGTAGTATGTTGGGCCATCAATCTCATCTCCTCTTCGCCTCTGTTGATAAATTAGCTAAGTTTAACCTGAATTAGAGAGGGATGTTTATTCTCGCTTGTCAAAAGCAAGTAGGCAAGCAAGCAACAGCCACCGTCATGATTCTAGTAACGTTAAACGCCCTCCATATCTCCAAATAACTAATAGCAAGATCCTATGAAGAAGGAAAATTCAGTTCTCCTCCGATTCTACCACTACCGCTAATGCCAAAGGCAACATCGGTGGAAACATTCCTAGCTTCCCCCCCTTTTCCTCCGAATATATTAAGAATGTACCTTTCGGTTCCCCGGTCCGCGACATAGGTGAAGATAAAGTAAGGTTCCGTGAAGTCCTAGGTAGGTCATTCCACTTATTTGCTTCGCGCGAAGCGAAATGTACTCCTTTCCATTTCCTTTTTCCTTCTCCTTTTCCCCGAAAAATAGCGTCTTCTCTTTACTAACTCCCAACTCTCCAGTCACTGAAGAAGAACTCAATTTTGTCTGACGCAGGTACAAACTCAGCTCTGAAATCGTATTCCTCTAGATCCCATCGAAAATGCACATCCATGGGAGAAAGCTATCCTATTATCTCTCACTAGGATAGAGGGTTTGAAACGTGTAGGTTCTTTAGCGTGGCAGGGTTAATGGGGTGAGGGAATACACGGTTAAGAAAAGAGATAGTGTGACAAGGGGAGGGATATGTGGAGTGGAATGATGGAGATTAAGAGGAACGAAATAAGGAGTTTCAGAGGCCCTGGTTCATGCAACGCCGAAAAAGCTAGATATGATCTCTGATTTAATATCGCTTTCCCTCCTTTTCGGGCGGCGATTGGGTCTAGGGGTGGGAGGAATCTTTGCAGGAGATGTATATGTTTGGATACATTCTCTTGAAAGATGATATTCTGTTTCCATTTCCCATCTCCATGGCACCTGAGTGTATACAGTACCGGTGCATGGATTAGGGCGGATATCTCATCTTATACTTTCACATATGTTTTTCTATCTTTTTTGATAGTGAGGGAACAGCTTTCTTTCTGCAGCATTGTCAATCACAAAAATATCTGAGCAAGAAAAGGAGTCCGCAGAAAAGAGCAAGAAATAGAACAACTAGAGAACAACTACGAGCGGTATGAGGGCTAGTTCATGATGCTACTATTGGGTAAAAGAAGCTGATGCCAATACCCCAAATAAGCCAACACCTCCTTTGGTATGGACATTACTAGTCCCGTAAGGGGGCTTCTTGAAGCAAGTCCGATTTCTATATATACATGTCGCCGCTTCTTCAAAATAGACACTCCTGACCGCCGTCAAGACTGGAGACGCATGTCCACCCAATCCAAATGCGGCGCCGTTCTACAAATCATCCCGAAACGCAAGACAGTCCATGCAGTATGGTCGCACGAAAAGCAACGGTAGTCATACAACTCAAAACTCTAGGTTAACTAAACTCCTTAGATTGCACATAGCTGCTGCTCCGGCTAAAGTTGCCGAAGAATCTTCGAGATGAAGAACACTATCCATTCTTTCAATATAAAAAGGATCTACTCTATTTCTAGCTTGAGCGATATTCTTCCCAAGAATAACAAGCTATCCGAGCAGCGGCTGCTGTAATGAAACGCCACTCAGAATTGCAACCCGACCGCATCACTCACCAAATCTTCATCACTCAATGCTCCAAACACCCATTACTCGACTAAACCCCCTCCCCATTCACACCTCATACTTCGCTGCCAAAGAACTATCTGAGCTTTGGTAATTCTTCATCAACTCCATACCAAGCTCCACCACCTCCTCAATCACCCAGCCACAAACACCCACTCCAAACCAGAATGGATACCACCAGTCTGGACCTCAGTACCGTCAGCCCAACCCCCTTCCGAAACACCAACAGATCGGAGGAACTTCGTCTAATTACGCATTCTCATGGACGACTCGTCGGGGACTCGCAATTAGTGAATGAATTGTGAGATTAATTGGAGGGCTTTGGAAAGTAGTGGGCCTGGTGCGAAACCTTTTCTGTCTAAGGTGGAAGTATCTGTTAATATGGAGCGGAGATATGAATATCCTGAATTAGGGGTGAGCAGTCGGAGAGCAAGGGTGGAGATATAGATAGTGCTAATGCTGATGATGAAGAGGGAGAGGAAGAGTTAGTTTAGAGAAAGACCTCTAGATGTATTTGGAGGGCATGAATAAGATGTGAATGAATATTTAGGAGCAACCTGAGAATGATAAAAACACCACTTTCACTCAAACAATCTCAACTTACTCCCTTTTTTACGCCAAAACCACCTCATTCTCTACACGTACGACTTTCCTACACATCCTTATTTATACCTCCCAATCTATAGAACCACAGTAAGCCAAAATGACCAAGAACGCGCCAACCTACAAGATTAACAACTAGGGAGAAGAGCTTGATATTTCGGATCTAAGCTAGCTTATAGAAGGAAATGTTAACAGATATATTCTATAGCGATTGCGAGGATATAAGGGAACCAGCTTCAGAGATGAAGAACTGCAAGAGATCTACCAAGATTATTTCCAGGGATAGACCAAAGACGTATTTGCTATTGCCCACAATTTACTTCTACGAAGACTACGTGACCACCTACGCTAAAATAGAGTCTATATTGCAAAGAAAAAAAGACTTGTCGTTAGCAATAAACTTGAGAAGTTTGTAACCGCTCAAGAATGGCGCAAGTAGTCGGACGAAGAGATCAAATATCAACTCGAATCCAACAAGGGCATCTTTAATTCGATCTGTGACCCTCGAGACAACACGCCAACCGCTTCTACTGGGCAACCCAGTAACACAGTTCAATCCACTCCACCTGCTACTACTACTATAGCTATATTACGATGCAGGAGTTGGAACAGGTTTACACTTGTTTGGGGAAGGTCATGTGATGATCGTTAGCGCGACTCGATGGCTTGATAAAATGTATATTTTAGTTATACTTCTGGTTGAAACGAGCAAGCTCGACAGAAGGTATATCTTAGTTATACTTCTAGTCGAAATATTGACATTACAGGGAAGGTCTATATAATAAGGAGGTATTTCCCTTCATTTCCCCTTCCCTCTCACTAACCTCAAATATAAAGAGAAACTAATTTACACCGCGTCTAATGACTGTCCTGCTATTCATCTAGGTGCCTTTTAGAGAGTTGATATAAATAGCCTTCTTCTACTTCAGGATTTCTATTTGATTGATTTGCTGGCGCATTTCGATCCTAAAAAGATTATACATGCTTATAAGCGCATATTAGATAGATACTTTCAGCTAATAGGAGAATATTCTGGCAGAATTTGAAGTTATGGATTTTTTTGATTTATATTCTTATATTTAATAGCTGGTACTACTATATACTTCGCCTTCTACTTTATATTATAAAATATAATTCCTTTTAGCAGATATTCAAATTCCACCTTCACTAGCTACCTAGCTCTCCCGGCAAAGCTTTTTTTATAATTAATTAAATCTAGAGGACCTTTTCCTTTACTTTTACTAAAGTTGGCCTATTCTAATATATTTGATAATTCCTAGCCAAAAGTATTTCCAAAGCTATAAGCTTTTTGTTATATAGTTGAAAGTTTGAGGCTAATATTGCATTTATGCTTGCTATTAATCCTATTTTGCTCTAGCAATTTGCCTAAGTATTTTAATTAAAAATCAAAAAGCTGGTTTTATATTTTAAACCAAGCTCTTATTTCTATAAGCGCATAATAAGGCGAATATTAAAGGATATTGTTGGTTTCACCTTAGTATACTAGAATGGCCTATTTTATGATGAATTAATTTATTACTAATAGGCTACAGAAGGAAGAAGATCGTAAGAATCGAAGTGCTGAAGTAGCCAGCCAAGCTAATAACTCATCGAGGCACGTGACTATACCCTTTTCCCTATGTTCCAACAAGATAAGATATAAAGAAATACATCAAGTAATAGCAAAGGACTTATTATATTAAAGATAGCATAGTTTAAGTATATACTTCCTTTTTCCCTCCTGCTATATGTACAAGTTATACGAAAGGGACTGGCCCGTGATAGGTGGCTCTTTTGGCGAGGAGGGAGTGGAATACTACTGACTGATTGGAATATGTGGAAGATTGAAAATTGGGTACCTCGACATCATTAACCTTGATATTGTTATTCTCCTCACCGCTCTCTTCGTCTATTGCAGCCAAACCAGTCGTGTTTTCATCCTCAGCGACAATAACGTCCAACATTCCGTGATCTGTAGTTGATGATGCGAGGAGCAGTATGGACAGTTCGTTGCTAGCGGTTGGCTTTGGGCTATTGAAACGCATCATGATGAATTTGTGACGGTTAAAGACTTTGGTCTTGTAAATAGAAGGTGTACGTAAAATACACTTGTTGGAGGGTGAATTGAAGGTCCTAGGTCGTATATAAAAAGACAAGGTAGAGGAAGATGAGGAGGCCTCAAGACTTTATAACTCTAGGCACATTAAATGAATAAGGCTAATTGAATAAGGTTGACGTGTTACTTCATAAACAAAAGCCTTCGGGGACGCGACCAAGTGACTGTAGTTTTAGTCTTATACAATAAGTAGAGAGACGCTATCATCAACAGTAAAAATAAGAAGTCAAGAAAATAGCCTCATAATACATTGAACTTTATAGAGGGGATTGATTAATCGCCGCTGATTTTAGCGTGTTTAAAATATTTCATCCCTACCCAAGCGACAATAACCCAAACCCAAGCCATCACCGAAGTTAGTATTATCAAAGCTGGATAATAGCCAACTATGGGCAATGTGGGATCGTCTTCCAATTCCGGCGGCGCATATGGTGTCTCACCAACGTCCCAAGCCCAGCTCCAAACCCCGAGACAAGAGCCCATACCAGTTACAAACACAACCCAAGTCACTATCAACACGACCCAGCCCCACCATTCAGTTTCGGAATAATCCCATTCGCCATCGGGTACAGGAAGAGGATTCGCAGCAAGTCCGATGGAAAGAGGAGATTTCGGCTTTTGAGAAGACCTGCGTCGCATCAAAGAGCCAGGTGCAGAGGAGAAGTAAGAGTCGGATCCAGATGAGGCTGGTGGGCCAACTCTTGGAGGGGGTGCATTGTGATTTGGAATGCTGAGGATATCTTCTTCGTCGGTTGTAGATGTATATGTCAATGTTGGACTCGTGGTGGTTGTCGGCGACATAATATGGTGGTCTGTAGTACCCATTGGGAGAGTTTGGATGGGTGGCAGCAAAGTGTTGTTGCTTCTGCTAGCAAATCCTTCCATCGAAGGACGTGGAGTGGCATCAGATATACCTAATCCAAATCCAACCACTGGGTGTGCCATACCCCCGGGTGGCAATGAATTGATCATTGAATCACCACCGAATGGAGCGTGATGGTTAGTGTTAAGTGGTAGTGGCTTGATATCTTTTCTCTCTCGTTGTGCACCCCGGCCAAGTAGAGCAGCTTTCCTAAGTGAACCTTTTCTCCTTCTTGTCTTTTGTTGCTGGACTGCCACAGCCATGGCTCGACCAGTCTTCTTTGGTGAGATGGGGAAGATACGATCATCACCAGGAGTGAATTCGGGACTTTGGGGTTCCCGATATTCATCATCAGCGCTAGCTCTGAGGAAGGAAAGTTTGGAGAGAATGCTGCCAGATAGGGTTCTCTTATGTCCACCATCGGCTAATTGATGTGGGTCAGTAATTTCGCCAGTGTGTTGGTCACTGAATGAAGGATCATTATCCATGATTTTGATGGAATAAGTCCTTATTTAATCGGAAATCATCATTCAATATAATTCAGGGTGATGATACAACACTATTCGAGTTAGTATTGATGAGTGAGAAGGAATTGCGGAAAATGAGATGCTGACTAACACAAGTGTCCGTGTAAATAGCTATTATCCTTCAAGCAGCAGCTGACTATATATCTGGACAAATGTGCGTTGATATGGTCTCGGGGTAGATGAGGTTCCCCGGACCTGGTCCAGATGCGGAGAGCGTGGGGACGAACGTGGTGGGCAATATTCAACCACGTCCAATGTGAATCGCTGAGGATTTTTATGGGTAACAGTACACTCTCGTCCTTGAATGATCTCAACTGACGTTAGAGATGTATGGATAGTGGATCGATGAGCGTGATGACGAACACCGCACGTGAGGGAGACTGGAGAGGCTCAATTGATGGATGAAATAAGGGTAGTCCAGAAGGAGGTAGTCTCGAAGTGTTCCACAAGAAGAGTATTGTTAAAAGTATATTGTTATGGGTATTGTTAAGGGTATTGTCAAGAGTGATAAGTGATGACTGCAACGGTAGGAGGCTCGGTTATAATTAAAGTAACATGCGGGCCGCAATTAATCCGACAAGAAACCTTGATGAGCCTTCTATGTAGTCGCATCACATCGATGCTCTGAATGTGCAACGCCTTCCCCTCCTCTTCCCTCAACTCCTCACCGGAAACTCTCATGACATCTTCGCAGATATAAAACTGCAACCATGGCTTCAAGCCTACCCATCCCCGCCCCCCCACGAACACCCACGCCACCAACACCTATCCCCGAAGAACCAGTACCTCCAACCACAACTTCTGGTCTGGGAATCTATGGCACATCTCGAACCGTGCACTCCTCCATAATCTTTGATCCGAATTCACTCTCTCCCTTGAGTGATACATTCCCAGCAAGATTTGGATCTATGGGCTCTTCATTACCCCCTTCTGGCTTCAACAGTCCAGCTTTCCCTAATGATGGGACTATGGGACCTCAAAACGGGGGACGCAACCCTTTTAATTTCCAGACGCAGACTATAAACGATAATCCCGTTGCTAAATCTGTATGTTATTCTTCCTCTCAAACGCCCTATCTATCCATCGAACAAATATGCAAGCCAAACATAGCTAATAACCATTGCTAAACAGATCATCGGCCAAAGACGCGGTCACAGGTACAAACATTCCTCTGTCTCCACCCAACACCAAATCTTCCTCGAACCACCCCCTCGCGCCCCCTTAGCACTCCCCGCCTCACTTCCCATCCCCACCTTCCTCGAAGCCTGGACCTCTATGTCCCGCGAGCAAACCATTCGAATAACATGGTGTTTCTGTCACGGTCTCATCGCCGCCTACGTTCTCTATTCCTCTCAAGGCTCTTTAGCACTGACTGCACTTTCCCACCTCATATTCTTCGATGCTATTTCTGCAACTATCTGCGTCGTCGTTGACGTCTTCTGTAATTTCGAAGTCTGGAAACGCTCGTCTATACGGCATCCTTTTGGCTTGGAAAGGGCTGAAGTGCTTGCTGGCTTCGCTATGTCTGTGTTCTTATTATTCATGGGATTTGATCTCATTTCCCATAATTTAAAACATATTTTAGAATCTTTAGGTTCCCATACTCCCCACCATCCACATTCTCACCAGAGAGTTTCCCCCGGATCCATCGACTCAGCGGCACTACTATGTATAGTAGCCACACTCGTCTCAGCAATCGGCCTGAAAAACCACGCACGGATAGGAAAAGCCATGAGATTCGCGTACATCTCCTCCTTACCGTCCGTTCTTTCCAACCCTTCGCATTTCCTCACCCTCTCTTGCTCCGGCATCATGTTACTCCTCCCTTTACTCACCATCACCTTCTATCTCTGGCTGGATCGCCTTCTCTGCAGCATCATCGCTCTATCTATGTTTATCCTGGGAATCCGCCTCGCCATCGCACAGGGCCTCATGCTCCTCATGTCTTATAGCGGGAAAGGTGTCTCTGTTTCTGAAGTTATTAAAGAGATAACTAACGAGAGAGCGTTGCTAGGGGTAGAAGAAGCGAGATTTTGGCAGGTGCATTATGGTTTGTGTATGGCCAATTTGAGAGTTAGGGTTAGGAGTTCAGAGGGGGGTAATGGGAATGGGAATGGAGGGATAGGGAAATTGAGAGAGAGGATTAGGATGTTGGTTAGGAATAGACTTGGGGGTGGGTATGGAAAGGGAGGCGTGAAATGGGAGGTTACGACGCAGTTTGATGTTGATGGGCAATGATATTTTCGTTCTCTTTTGGGGGAAAGAGGAGAGGGATCTATGGGAAATAAGGAGGAGGGAAGGATGACTTGTATATTTTGCAAATTTTTCATGATACCATGTGGGGCGAACTGATCGTTTGGATATGGAAGGATAGGATAGGATTGGATAAGTATATATACTGGTGTTACATAGGAATACATACAAATATAACAGTTGTAACAATACAAAGCATTCCATCTATTAGGTAGAATAAACTCAATTAAAAATTTCGATCCTAAAATTAACTATTTCTCATATGTGGTAGAACACTCTGAGGAAGATGGATAAAAGAAAAGAAAAGGGGGAGAGGATGATATAATAAATATAATTTAATTCATCACTTTTATAATTTTCATTTACATTTCATATTACAAGAAGCAGAGTATGTTGTATGAGAGATAAAGGAAGAGGGAAGAAAATAACATTTCATAAAGGGACAATCTAACTCCTAGCCCAATGAACAAAGATTTTAAAAAGTCAGAGCGGATGGATATTCCCATTTCCCATTTAAAAAACTAAAAGTTCAACACCACTCCTATTCCACAACCCATCCAAACAATTCAACCTAACGCCTTTCTTTGCCATCCTCATTCATCACTACATATCTTCTCTCCTCCCATTCCTCCTCCATCTCAATAAATCCCCCATCCCCCCTTTCCCTCCACCTTCCCTCCCTTCTTCCCCCCCTTCCTCCTCGCCTTCTTCCTCCCCTCTAAATCCAACTCCCTAATGCCCTCCATCTTCCCCAACACTAATTCCAATAATTCCTTCCTACGAATAACATCCAAATGGGCCTTCACCCTCGCATCCTCCCTGGCAAACCTCTCCGTCTCTTCTTTACTTAGACCCCTACCTAGTCTCATGTCAAGCTCCCGGGGAAAATTATAGTAGAATTCTGATAGGAGTTCGACATTGAGGAAGAGGACGGCGGTGGAGGTTAGTTTAGATGAGACGACATCTAAAAAGATTTCGGGACATTTGTATTTGTTGTTTTTAGAGGAGCAAGGGCGCGATTTTAAGGCGAGGAGCCGAGTGGTGAGGAGGGCGGAGCGGTCGCGGAGGAAGACCGCTTCTCTTCCTATTTAAGACTATTAGTATTTGCGATTGGGGGAGGGGAAAAAAGAGGAGAAAGGGAATTCACCTTTCCGCAATAAAGCAGAACTAAAACCCCCAGCACCAGAAGAGACTTCGCCTTCAATAAGAACATCCCCCTTTCTAGCTTTATCCACAAAACTCATCACATCCCTTAGTTTCTTCCTTCCCCCCACAGCCTTCTCTACATTCTTCACAGCTTCATCACAAGCTTTTAATTCATTGGTAAGCACAGCAGCGACATTTTCTCTTCCCCGAGCCCATTCACCGTCTTCCACGTCGATCTCGAATTTGTATGGTTTGATGCAATTTTCTACTTGATCACTCGTGCTATAGAATCGTTCATTTAGGATTCCAGATGCAGCTTCTGTGATGGCTTGACGTGCGAAAGGGTGAGATGCAAATGTTGATTGGGCGATTAATCGATCGACGTGTTGTTGGATGGCATTGGCTACTACTTGGGTTGCTAGACGACCAATACCAAGTTTAGTGAGTGCAGAGGTTGAGGCGTCTAATTTACGTTTCCAGTAGAGGGATTCTGGGTCAGCAGTAGGGAGATCGGCTAAGGTATCTGGTTCTGGGAGTGGAGGGGAGAGGTCGGAAATGGGTTTGTTCCAGTATCGTGCTGCTAGGAGATCAAGAACTCGCTGGTCTAATTCTTCTTTGAGTAACTCTCGAACTTGAGGTCGTCCGAAACTCTCGGCAAATTCTTTGAATGAACGTTTAAATGCGTCGAGACTTTCAGCGAGATAAGATTCCGCCGAAAGGGGTCGGTTGTTGTATTGGACCTTGAATTCGTAGGTAGCTTCTTCAAGTTCTTGACGTATGGCATCGCCAGTGCTTTGAAGACTTGCTGCCATGGTCTGCTCAAGGACTTGCATGAGCTTCATCCGTAGGGTTGATGTCCCAACACTCAAGCCTCCTTCCGGTCCAAATTCAATTGCATGGGATGAGAAATATGCATTCTCATTCCTTGAGATAGCAGAAGATATACTCTCACTGCCAGCTTTGAAGAGGGATCTTGTCTGTGGTGGGACCCGTGACACAACACCGACATAGCCGAGCCTTAAGGGGTATTTCCTATCATTAAGGATCGCAGCTCCTCTCGTTGGTTCGACCAAATCCATTTTCGTCACAACACCAATTGTTCTCTCTCCTCTTGGATCAACTCGTCGACTTGCTCTTAGAGCTGTTGAATTAGCGAGATCCACATCTGCTGCAGAGATTGCTAGGATGACATTAGGAGGCTGAATATATTTATCGCATAAATCTACAATTTTCTGTTTTAGCTCCAAAGGTTGACCCTGTCCCACAACTTGAATGTATCCTGGCAAATCGATGAGTGACAAGTCAGGTACGTGAGGTGACGATATAGTCAATTGGATTGGGTCGTCCGAAACACATTCGGAGTCTGGTACAGCCATATTGAGCTCCGTCAACGTTCTTTGAATGTGTGAGAAATCCGTAATTTTTCCAAGGCCGAGAGCTGGGAATTCGCCGTACTCTGCATGTGAATCGGGAGTATTGATAAGCGTTAATTCAATAGGCCGCCTTGTGACCATGTTCGATCCTTTCGGTAAGAATTCGTGACCGACAATTGCTTCCAGAACAGAGCTTTTCCCAGATGATTGTGAGCCAATGACGACGATTGATGGTAGAGTTAAAGCATTCGATTGTCCAACCGTTTGCAATATACTCCTAATCTCAATCATCTTCTTGGTCAAAACCATCATCTGATCATCCCGAGCAACTTCCTCTCCAGATCTCGGATCCTCCTCGGAAGACTGATTATATCCATATGCAGCAGCACTTCCACCGGCAGCAGCAGCTCCCCCATATCTGCTGTGTTTTGGCGGCTCTCCACCCGGACCGCCCTCCCCTCCTCCTTTCTCTCCTCCTGTACCAATATCTTCATGAATTCGTAGTATTTTTTGCATCCATTCCGGCATCTCAACCTTCTCCGTCGTATTATTCCATCCTCGCCATGTTTGTTCTGCAATATTTTTTGCCCCGCCAAATAATCCTCCTGCTGCATCTGTGACCGTATCCTTTGTTCTATTGAGGACGTCCATGGCATAATTTCCAGCTTCTGTTCATACAAATCAGCAAGCATTCAATATTGCCACTTTCCAGGAAAACGTACGAGTTGCCTGATATTGTACATATGTGACAACACCAATTGTAGCTCCTCCAATCAGTGCCGGAATCCTGGCCATCTTCAAGAAGAGATTCGGTAGGATGCGTAGAAAGGAGGCATTTCGTACTGCCACTGCATTCGAAAATTGGGTATGCCCTGGTGGCCATATCCTCCAACGTACAGCACGAGCCGCAGAAGCTGATCGAAGAAGACCTCCAGCAGATGAAGTTGTGTAGTGATGGAAATGACGCGCTGTTTGTATGTTGACCCGTTGTGCCAGAGGCAAAAGCCTGGCAGATAAGAGTCTCCCACTCATATTAGCCAGGCGGGATGTTATAGTGTTCTGGGTGTATTTAGATGAATCATGGAATTCTACCCATGATTTTGTTGTTGATGAAGATATAAATTGACCTGACCTTTGGAAATAAAGTTACTTCCTTCCATGCATTCGATCATCATAATCATAAATCATGCATCTGATTGATGATGAGGCTGATCAAATTGTGGCGGTGTTCGGCTGAGACTTTGAATTTCGTCCCAACTTGTCTTGGCCCCAAGTGAACAAGACAACACCAAGTCGTCAAATCGATTGTCGACTGTCGATTGTTTTTTTCTTTCTGCTTGTCATTGTAAGCATCTCTTTTCCGTCTGCGCCGGAGTTGTTTTTGCCTTCTTTTGCTACAAATGTATATAACCGCCCAGCGGCTTTCTCTCCTTTTTGTTTAGATTCATTTTCGCAAGAACCTTCTCTTGCATTTTCCCTGTTCTTCCATGCGATTGCGTGATACCCTTCATTCAGCCTCGTACCCCCCCTGACATTAAAATTCCCCCATGCCCGCGTTGGAATCCAACACCATAACTGCGAGATCGGCCTAGGAACATATTTCACTCTCCCTCTCTTTTACATTGAACATCGAAACTGCATTGGAATCTGCGAACTCTCTTTCTCTCTTTCCACTCTTGATCGCCAATTCAATCGTGAAGATGTGCCGTTTCCTTGTGAGTCAGATGTTGCTTCTGACCGACTATTGATACTGATGGGACATAGGTCTACAAAGGCTCAGAGCCAATTCTACTGTCGAAATTGATCCTCGATCCCTCCCATTCGATCCTTACACAATCCTTTGACTCCCGTCTTCGTTTAGATATGAGAAGACCGCATAATGGTACGTCGTATCCCTCTTAACTCCAACGTCTCATGACTCATGTTCAATAGGTGACGGTTTTGGCATTGGATACTATACAGACCCTAAACTCGGTCCAGAACCTTGCATCTTTACATCTACAACACCAGCTTGGAATTGCAAAAACCTTCAACGAATTGCTTCCAAGACCGCTTCGAAGCTCATCTTCGCCCATGTACGTGCTTCGACTGAGGGATCATTGAGTGAAGACAATTGCCACCCTTTCACACATGGCAGTCTCACCTGGATGCACAATGGAGGTTTGGGGGGTTGGCAGCATATCAAACGCCCATTGGGAAACTGTTTGTCTGATAAATGGTATCTTGGAGTGAAAGGAGGCACAGACAGCGAATGGGCGTTTGCCTTGTATTTGGATACATTGGAACGAATGGGTCACAATCCAAGCGTACCACCACCGGAAGGTTTCGGGCCAACTGTTTTGCGACATGCTATGTTGAAGACGATCAAGCAAATCAATGATTTTATTGCTGGAATTGATCCAAATATCGTTGTTGAGGAAGATGTCGATACTCGAAGCTTACTCAATTTTGCTATCACGGATGGACATAGTGTGGTTTGCACTCGTTATGTCAGTAGTAAAACCGACGAAGCTGCAAGTTTGTACTACTCTTCCGGCACCACATGGGAAGACAAGAGAAAAAAAGGGGATTACCAAATGGATCGTCGAGACAAAGGTGCAGATATTGTACTCGTTGCTAGTGAGCCTCTGACATTTGAGCGAGGTAAGCCTCCCTCTTTACTCTTTACAATCTTTTGTCCTAATACATAAAACAGAAAGTTGGGTAACAGTCCCGACCAATTCCACCCTAACTATCCACAAGCAAACCGTGATGGTCCACCCTATAATTGACGAATACTACAACTACAACCCCGCTCACTCCCGTTCATCCAAATATGTTGAAAACAAAGGTCTCGTCACCAACGAGAAGCCCGGCATTTCACCCGTCCCCACCCCCAGTCCCCCTCACGACTCTCTCATCACCAACAAAAAACCCACCGCCATCCTGCGCGAAACAATCGCCAATTCTCTCTCTACCTCTCTACATTCTTCCCCCCTCCTCTCACCTCGAGCAACCAAGCCCAGCATTTCTGATCTCAGCCACCTCACTTCTCAACAATCACGAGATATCTTTCCTGCAAACACAAGAAATGCCGAACAGGGAAACACGAAGAAGAAACGTACCCCTACAGCAAATGATGTCTAAGCTCCTTCTACAACTGGGTCTAGAACACATACCTAAGTAAAGCCAGGGATGCTTGTGAGTCCGAAATGGGAACGCAGATCAGCAAATGGGAGAAGTGCGTCTGGGTTCGGGGATCCCGCGAAGATTACGCAGTATTTTCCACAGTTGAATTAATCTTCATCCGCTTAATCCCCCTTTCCTTTCATTTTCTTTTCCGCAAGGAGGGATTCGTTTGCAAATTTGAATGGTGGTGTTTCTAATCGAGGAGCTGTACGAATTAGCAAGCGAGGCAGTTTTTCTTTAGGCGTTTTGAGCCAGGGGTTTATAGATGTATAAGATATCAAAAAAAGCAAGCAAGGGCAGGCAGATTTATGTTTTCTGATGGTTTCTGGGTTAGAATACTGATATGTAAAAATAAGAGTATTATTAGCATGACATGGCGAGAAGAAAAGTCTCGGCAGTGTTTCCAAAAATTGGTCATCCACGAGTACTATCTATACAAGAAAAAGTACAAAGCGCGACTACTTACGAGAGCATTTCGATAGCGGCTGTGGTCAAAACACCATCTTAAAGAGCTCTGGGTTACCATAGCTGCGATAGATGATACCGCTTTTCTGTACGAAGGCATTGATGTACAGTACACTTTTGTATCAAGCCTCTACCAAGTTTCCAAAGGGCAGAATTTTTTGGTTTGTTGAAATTATCTGTGAATTGAAACAATAGTCTGAGAATTCGGTACCTCGATCTCATGGCTTTGGCCAAGGAAAGGAGTATGAGCAGACAAGTTTAGAAGTAAGATATCTGAAGGGCAAGATGATGGATAGTGCATATTCTACACGGGACGAAACTCTCTCAAAAACCCCAATGCACATGCAACCTGGTAAGATGCGCGAAGGTTAAGCTCCCATCTCAATATAAAGAGAGCAAGACGAAAAGTGGTAGTGCGACTGCAGGAGAAGAAGATAAAGAAGTTAACTAGCCTGCAGTGGCTAGCACTGATTAAGGCTCTTATAACCGGCAGAATCGCAGGCACTCTAGCTGCTGGTAGCATAACTGAAGCTATATTATTTATTGCTGTCAACATTGAAAACACCAGTATAGACTACATCTAATGATTTGGATTTGAATGGGCTTCTAGCCCATATATAGTTCTTAGCAAATCGATTGGAATAAGCTAATTAACTTTGAATTAAGTCTAAATTTAGATGCCCTTTTATTTCTTCCATCTATTCCTTATACTTTTATACGAAAGCTGGTGGAAGCGCTGTTAGGCTGTAATTAGTGCTCATAGTGGGCCTACTAAGTATTAAATATAAATTACTTGATTTCTAGACATTACTTGACTTCTGAATAGCTTCAATTGCTTGAAGGCGGTGAGAGCAGTGGAGTGAGAAATAGCATGCTTGGAGGTGGTAGTATTGTGGCCATAAAAGTGGCAAAATAACAATTAAACCGGGGGGGGGGGCATAGTATAAAGTAGAATAGAAAGTTTAAAGTAGAGAAAGTATTTTAATAGGCAAACTATGGCGAATTCAAGGAATTAAAATAAAGTTTAGGGGTTAGCGTTAAAGAGAGTTCCCGATTTCAACCATCGCATGTTATTAATGGTTCATGATATTTTAACCTTATCCATTTCCGGTTTCCCGGTAGAATTAATTAATTATATGTGCCTCTTTCACCGCCGAAACAATCATCTCTTATCACAAGCCGCACGCGTTTTATGGCTTGCTTTATTGAAAATAAGCATCCAGATCGAGAAAGGATTTTCACAAGAGAAGTCAAGGGGTGTTTGGACGCTCCAGATTGATGATCGCTCACAATGCCATCACATAGCGATACATCGTACATACATACATACACTCGGTCTATCCTTACTACTACCGATCTAGTCTCTTTTTTTAATCAATACGGTCCACAGCCTCGAGAAATAGAGCGGAATCAAAAGATAAAATAAGGTGAAAGGAAGGAAGCTGAATATGCTTGCTCCATGAAATGAAACAAACCAAGAAAGAAACCCACATAGAATAAATCTATCCTACTTGTCTTCTCGTCTCTTCTCAAAAACAACCCAATTCCTCATATCCCATCCTAGTCACCCTTCTTCTATTAGCTAACCTCTTAAAAATGGGGGGAATGAAAAGTAACTATTGAATTGGAATATTGGAATAGAATCTTTATGCGGTATATGGTGTGTGTATATTTTGTGTGGGTGTGATATAATATGCTTTATTTTATTATACGTATGTTTTGAAAACTCCTACTGACTCAACTCACTCACAAAACCCGCTTGCTAAATACCCAAAAGTGGAGAAATAATGTAGTTGAAAGGGCGAAAGGAAAGGAAATTAATTTGGGGCGTCTAGTGGTTTTTGTGCCCAGACTCGTCGGCTAGGGGTAGAGATAATGTTAGTTTGGTTTCGGAGGAGGAGAAGGGGGGGAAGAGCGAGAGAATGGGAGAGTGAAAGAAGTGAGAGGAAAAGAACATACGCATAATGATACCCATGCACCTTCGGATCATTAATCCCCTCTCTAACCTTCGCAACATAAACCTGAACCTCCTCCGCCAACCATGGCGTCGGCAATCCATATTTCGTCAACAGCCACATAGCCCAACCCTCCAACCCCGCGTTCCAATGTTCTCTACTCACCCTCCCAGCATCCTTATAAATCTTATTTTTCGGCCAGCCCCCAATCGGACATTTATACAACTTATCGATGACGTTCACGAATCCGGCTTCTTTGAAATATTTCACCATTTTCTTTTGCGTATCTAAGGGGCGCCCCGATCGGAAGGAGCAGCCCATGAATATTGGTCCCCAGGCGTCAAGGGGGGAATTGGGTTCGATGGAGCCGTCGTCGCATTCAACGTGGATGTCCCATTCCATATTTTCGAACCAGCCGCCGGGGACGAGGTTGCTTTATACCCAAGAACATATTAGATGAGTGTGCTGTACATATTGAAGAAATAATGGAATGGGAAGGGGAAGGGGAGGGAGGGGAAAAGGAAGAGGGGTTTCACATACTCATAAGCAGCTTTATACACTCGACTAGCTTCCTCCTCAGTGAATGCGCCATACAGGAATCGCATGTGAATGAAATCGAACTTTTGCTTGAAGGTCCACGGTTCTGTTACGTCGTCGACTTGGAATACGCAGTTGGGAGGGACCCAGGCCGCTGGTGGGGGGTAGAGATCTACGCCGATGATGCTGGCTGGTTTGATTCTATCAGCGAGGTCCAGGAGGTGGGAATATTCAAGGGAGGAAGGAAAGAGCTTACCTTCAGGATATTTATCCGCGATTTCACTGTTGATGGAAAATCATAGATTAGTATGATAGGTCTGTGGGAAAAGCGTATGGTGAGGAGTACATAGCCCACGTTCCATCTCCAGCACCGACATCTAAGATATTCTTTTTGTGAATTAGGTAGGGGGATCTTGGAAAATATGGAGGGAAGCACAAACCTGGGGGTTCTTGCTGATTGGGGAGTGGAAGTATTGGTTTTCTTGCTCGCTATCTAGGATGAAGAGTACGAGATGGCTAACAGTTTGTGAGTCGTTGAAGCTGGGGTTTAATGTGAGGGGGAAAATACCTCAGTTCCATGGTATCGAATTGCTTGTCATCGGATGGACCCCTTCTTAAAATCAGCTTCTAATTAACGGCCATGCGAGGGAGATGTCAAACCAATATTGCCCTTCTTTCGTTGTTTGATATCTATTCATACATTAGCACTGTTTTTCTGAGACTTTTGAGCATTAACGATTTACCTTCGTCCATTCTCAGTATATCCTCTCACAATTGAAGATGCTAGAGACGTGGTCTCGCTATATTTTTGTCAGTACTTTGACCACCATCTTTACTAGGAATCAAAACCTACGATTGCCAGTCATCTCCAATCGCAGAATCTCCGTCATCTTCATCTTGTTCCTATCGAACGTATGTATTAGCCTATGGTGTGCAGCTATGGTTGTTGTGGTGTGCCAGTTTGTTGATACTCACCAATACGATTTCGTCCGGATCTGCAGTGATTTCCGGTGCTGCCGCTGTAGTCTCAGGTACAGGTGCAGGCGCAGACACAGTTGGCCCTGTGGCCGGAGGAGCTGAAGGTCCACTACTAGCCATGATCGTGTGTATTAAAAGCTACCGAAGTCGTGGATTTCGATTCAAAACAACAAAGACAACGAGAGAGCAAAAAAAAGACCGAGGGAAAAAGGGACGGTAAGGACAGGGCTGTGCGATGAGATAGGATAGACGTTCGAATCTGTGGGTCCTTGCGATGTCTTCGAGAAATTCCACCTAAGTCGTTTTAGGAATGAGGGGCCGTTATTGTCTCGTAATCCATGTTCTGAAGATATACCCCGCTCTTGTTGTTGGATTTTGATAGACGGTGAGTGAGTCTCTTCTCAGACAATCATAAAATATCTAACGAGACGACTTGTCTCATTTAAGGTTCGCCTCCCTGATTTGTTTACTCGAGAAATATGACGATGTATGCATAAATGTGCAAGGGATGTAATCAGCTGAAAAACAACCTCGCCGACTTGGTGTATGCGGCTGATCGTCCGGATGGACCGAATCACGGTAGACCGTTTGAATCTAGAGCAAGAAGTTGCATGCCGCGAAAACTGGCTCCACTAGAGCTAGTTCGGGCCTCGTGCTTCATGACATGTGGTGGAGTGCAGCATTACTGGCCAAATCCCAATTCTCTGCTGGAAGTGGATAAAGAACACGGCATCTGCTGTCCTTCGTGCATAAGCGGCAACTAGGAAGCAGTTCCGTTATTTGTGTGGTTTTCGTGTTGCCAACGAGCTTGTTTATGCAGATCTGTGCATACTCCTACATATGGATATACGGAGGTACAAGCGGCTAAGTACATTATTACTCGCCCAGAGGTAGCAGGGGCTTCCCCTCTTACACTCAACTTTCTAGCCTATTTAGGGATTAAGACGTTCAAACTCATTAAAAGCTGTGTTTTGACTCTGGCTGCGCTGTTACCCAAAAGAGGCTAGAGAGTTGGGAGCAGAGGTGAAACCCTGTTAGCGGTATATGCTGATACGAAGCATTTAACCGCTGTATGCTGAGAAAAAGGTGGCGATATTTATCTATGCGCCCACAACTTAACTTTGCATCGCTTAATTCTCTTAAAATATTGATATAAATCAAGTTAGTGCTCTTTTTTCTATAGTTCCAATAAAAATGGGACGAATGGCCTTCTCATTAATCCTTAGAATCTAAAGCTTAGGAGAGAAGAAAAAAAAGGGGCTAGAGTTTAATTTACACGGTGTTGGATCACCTGACCACGCTAGTGGCTTACTAATCACGCGGGACGATTCAAAAAGCTAATTTTACTGCTTTAAAATCAAAATATTACATATAGCTTTAATATCATTTACCATCTCTTTTCTTGGGTCAACTTATTTTTTCGCTACTCTTTTAGTCGAATAATATCATTATAGGTTAAGTTTAAAGATATTACTATAGAGAGTTAAAAAGAGGCGGAAAAACGTGTCCCGTTGCTTATGCATACCCGCTGCTTAGTGAAGACTCAACGTAGTAAGACAATTGCAGTTTGCACACGGGTAGCGGTAATGCTTGCTAAGGCGCTAATCATACTAGTACCTTAAGGAGCCGGATATCTCAAGTATTTCTCGTTCCGTTTCCTTCTATCGCTATGGAGAATCAAACATGTCTTCCCCACTTCCAACCCGCATTTTTGGAGGTGTAACCATTCCCGATACAACCAGTACACCCGTCTCCACTCCTCCCCTTTTGGTTACAACCACATCCAACGCTCCCTACTCTTTGGCTTCATCATCGCTGATAAAATCCCCTCATTCGCATCTCGAGACCGTGAAGTTCATGCCCTCGCGGCTATTATGCATGATCCAACAAATGAGTTAGTATCTGCTGATAAGAGGTATGAGGTTGATGGTGCTGAGGCAGCCAGAGCGTGGTTAAAGAAGGAGGCTGAGGCTGCGGATTGGGATAAACATAGGTTGCAGTTGGTTTGGGATTCTATTGCGCTACATACTTCGGGGTCGATTGTCTTTTATAAGGAGCCAGAGGTGGCTGCTTGTGCGTATGGCATTGTAAGTCCTTTCAAGGAAATCTACTTCGAGAAATTTTTATTCTTCCTCAACTTGTCTTGTTCAACTGATAACACCTGATTCTCCCTGGTGGGCGGATTTCCAGGGTCCTGACGGAGTCGAAGGCGGACTACTGACTTGGGACGAATATAACGAAGTCGTCAAGGAGCTGCCCCGACTGCAGTTGATGAAGGGATTGAAGGACTTGATGCTGCATTTTTGTCACACTAAGCTGCCACAACGTATGATAACATGGCCGGTGAATGGGGAGATAAGTTCTCAGACTTATGATCGGAAGGGGAAGTTGAGTATGGATCAGTTGCTTTCTTGTGATTTGGATGATGGAAAGACTCTCTTAGAGGAATGAACTTAATGAAGGTTTACTTGGTAATTAGATGCTTTACCTTTCACTTCAAATTAATTCAATTCATTCAATAATCATATCAATCTCATTTGGTCAAGGTTTATTCAGCAGTTTGGAAGCTTCTGCCTTTCATTACAACTCAGTTTAGTCATCGCCTCTATTTAATTTACTTGTACGTCAGAAGTGTCACTCAAGCGACTTCATTCACATCGTTTCAATATTAAGTTTATTTTTAATGTTTTCATATTATTCATTGGAGAAGGAAAGGGGAGGAAAAAGGAAGGAATGACTTTAAGGGATAAGAGAACAACTTACACATCAGACAGACCTTCACTTGAAAGTTCGCTCTACGGCAATTTATCATCATACGCTCCAAATCTCATTTTGGTTTCCATCCATCTCAGCATCTCTCCTCGTTTCTACTTTCGACAATCTCCGCTTCTAAGTTTTCCAGCCGTCTTCGTAGTCTGTACAACGCTAGCAATATCTCATTCAGTTCTCCATCTCCATCTCCATCTCCATCTCCATCTCCATCTCCTCCCAACCCTCTCTGATCTCTCACGTCTTCAAGAAGCCGTCCAACACTAAAATCAGGGTTTAAGTTAGAATCTCGTCTTGCAGGAACACGCTGTTCTGTCGGCGGCAGTTCAGGAGGAGTCCAATCCTCTCTCCCTTCAATAACAGCCATCCTCCACCTCAGTTCATGATGCGGCGCTACCCTCACACCATTCCCATCCAATTTCGCCTGTCGCCTCAAACACTCCTCAAATAGCCTCCCTTCCTCCAGACTATGCGTCCTCATCCATTCCCTCACCATATCCCCATGATACACAGACCAAGACCCATATACTAGCGGATGCAGTCTATGACCTCTTTCATAGCTATGCAAGAAAGAAATAGCTAGTTGTTCGTCGGTTTCAGGAAATGGACGAACGCCAGCGGCGTATTCCATGCGAGATTTGACGGCGGCTTGGTGAATGTGTAGTGCAGAATGGAAGGCGGCTATGGCGAGCGTAGAGAGTCGGCGACAAGGTAGGCAGTGGCGAGTGAGGATGCGGCGGCCGAAGATGCGGTGATTTCGGCGGCCGAAATCTTCGCAAGCATCGAGGTTTTTATAGGTTTCTGAATTGCATTTTTGGCAGATTCTGGTGATTGCGTGGCACATGCTTATTTTTTCTTTGGTGTGTTTAGGGGCTTAAACTCTTTTGGTTGTGTGGAGTTTGCGGTAAATTCGAAGATTCTGATGAGGTGAGGAGGAGGTGTATGCTTTGTATGGTTTCGGATAATGGCATTGTTTGCAGGGGGTTTTTTGACCATGTTTATAGATCTGTTCGAACAGAGAATTTGAAAGGTATTGTTTCGAGAACAAAAGACATCTTGCTCAATTCGAGAATATAGGTCTTAGTTATAGGCCAAATGTTTCTTGGGTCCTCTTTGTTCTTCAGTCTCCGTTCTTAGAAAAATGAGAATCACTAGAAAGAAATGACAACAATTACCATAGGTAATATGGGAGTACCCCATTTTCTCAGCAGCTATTTCGCGCTGTTTAATTTATAGCCTTTGATTTCCTTTTAATGTCTAGCTCTGACTCTCCTGCTAGATTACTACCCTCACGACTTTCACTTCCACTCTTAAGACCATCCCTTTCTGTCTTCCACGACCTTCTCAGCTCACAGCAGATTATGAATAGAAGTGCTGTGGGACTTGAATTACAAGCACGTATGGAGAGAAGACTACCTCAATACAGATAAGCGTAAGAGTAATAATGGCTTGATGGACCTTAGGGAGACTCTGAGTTGCAAAAACTTAAAGGGTGCCGGGGGTTGTCGTCCAGTTCATTGCAGGATGATCCCATTCGCAAACATGGTTAGGAGCGATGTGTTTGTGCCACTGCCTAGTCAAAAAATATTCCAAGAATCATCATCTAGATCTAGTGGAAACATTTCTTTCCCCAGCGTCGGAACTGAGCAACTAGATCTGTATTCGGAGCCCACGTTTCAAAAGTATTCAGGCTCTTCTTTCCTCAATCTAGATCATCATTTTTAGTAGCGCAGAGGTATTGGTATTCTCCGAAGAGATACCAACAAGCTCCTCGACGCTATAACCCTAAGTCAATTCATCCACTACGCGAAACAAGATGTTCATTTCTTCTAGTGGATAATCCTTTGGTTTCCGGTAGAAACAAAGTGAATATGAAGCCAAACGGCATTCATGATTCCAAAAACCTACAATGACTAGCAAAATTGTGGATCAAAGACCATCCAAGTCTTCCATTGAATGTGAACAACCATAGTTGGTGTCCATTTTAAGACAACAAATTTCCAAAATTGAACGACCATGGCGGCAATTGCCGATAATCCCTCGTCTTAAGTTAGGAAGATTCCACTAAAGTTAGCTTTGCATTAGAGTGAGCATCCCACGAGTAAAGAGAGCTGAATTCTGGCCTCTAAATCTGATCTGCTTAAAGACGGAAGCATTTGCGGCTTTAGAAAATCTCTTTGATAGAGCGCCTAGCGGTAGCTCTAATTTCCTCTTCGATCTGGACGTGCACTCAGCCAGCCAGCTCAATTTGGAGTTTAGTGTCATTTAATTCGGATCTCCTGAGAGAATCCAGGACGGTGGTAACTTCATCCTAGCGATTCTCCTTAGCTAGCTAACGAGGAGATTCAGCAATGATAAAAGCCACAAGAATAATTGCTGCGAGCATTCTCCGCTGTTTTCTGGTGGGATTAAGATGCAATGAGCTAGCTATAAGTGGTTCAATATGCAAGCAAGCCGCCACCTACTAAAAACATCGCAAAAGAGATATTAGGAGTCCGCGACGCTGTTTGGGTGTAGTCTCTGCTACATAAACTGGTAATGTTGTTAGAAGTATACTAATTTTTAAAATATCTGTCGTATTAATCTAGTATTAAATACTACAATGAATATTAATCCCAGAAGCCGTGCAGAGCGGCCAAAAAAGACGCCAATTAACTTCCTCAAAAGAATTTTTGGGCAACCTGATGATTGCCCAATTGCAGAGCAAGCGCTGCAAGGCCTTTAATGGACTCCTCCTATGTATGACGTTCGAAATCCACGTTCGTGGTGGCTTGAATGGCACTGGATTGCTTACGGGTATCAATTCCAGCCCAATCATCTGCTGCAACTCTAATCGCTCCCTTGTGCTTGGACAATAATCCTGAAGTCGGAAACACTGTTATGCTGTGAAACTAGCATAAACCCTGTGGTTGCAATTATCAGTAGACAATACTAGCAGGCCAAGGAGAACGAGAGGTTCAAGTTTGCTTTATACTTATGTGCCGGAAGGAGACCATTGAGGCTCCTCGCTACTTTTCCAGGATGTTTGTCTCAGCTCAATGCTTCAATACGATATAGCAAGATCATTCTGGGGACTTGGGATTCCCAAAAATCTTCGAAAGTCGCTAGATAAGAGCCAACTAAGGTTATTTGTTGCAATTGGTGGTTGCTCGCAGGGGTGCAAAGTATGCAGTGCAACAACGCTACTACTGACAGCATTTCATCCAGCCATAATCCGCTCGTTTTATCATTCCAGAACCGACAAAATGATGAACGAGCATGCCATGCATTGAACAGAGCGTGCGACAATATTACCAGGCGAGTTCAACGCACAATAATCAAGTTCCATTTTCAATACAAGTATTACGCTGCTTCACTCCGGGGATGAAGCAATGGCAGCCTCAAACGGACAGGCACTATTGTTGAAAGAGCGATTGCACGTTCTTATTGCTGGTGCAGGTGTAGTGGGGCTTACATTAGCTCAAGGATGCAGACAACAGGGTATCCCATTCACCATATTCGAACGAGACGACAGCCATGCTTCGAGACCTCAAGGATGGGCAGTAACTTTACATTGGTCCTTAGACGCTTTGAGGAGAACTGTCGGCCCCAAACTTTCCGAGCAACTTCCTAGTGTCAGTCGCCTGCTTGTTTGATAATGCTCATAACTGATGGTCTTAGACTGCTGTTGATCCTACACTAAACATCAACGCGGGAAATTTCTTGTTCTTGAATGCTGAGACAGGTGAGA
The DNA here is from genome assembly GCA_003988815.1 of Chlorencoelia australis. Classification (NCBI taxonomy): domain Eukaryota; kingdom Fungi; phylum Ascomycota; class Leotiomycetes; order Helotiales; family Cenangiaceae; genus Chlorencoelia; species Chlorencoelia australis. The sequence goes on along the minus strand of QYAN01000056.1, from coordinate 26,403 downwards.
TTCGATATAAAATCCCTCCAAACAAGGAGCGATTGCGCCTTAACCGATTGAGGCTTCTCAAACTACTTTCGACTGATCTTGATATCAAATGGGGGAGATCTATTTCCTCTTATGAGAGTTTGCCAGATGGAACAGTCAAAGTTTACTTCAAAGATGGATCGTCAGGCATTGGGTCTATATTGATTGGAACTGATGGGAATAACAGCAAAGGTTGGTATCGTAATAGTCTACATGATAATCAAGCTGATTGAAGTCTAGTTAGGAAGTGTCTTATTCAAGACGAGGAAAAGTCTAGCTTGACAACCCTCCCCATTAGGGCAACAGGGGTGGTACGACACTTTACACCAGAACAAGGTGCTGAGCCTCGCGCTTTAGATCCGCTCCTTTTCCTTGGGCTGCATCCTAAAACATCAAATTTCTTCTGGTACAGTATTCAAGACGTGTATCAAGAAGCAGATGGGAAGCAATCCTTCGACGCACTCGTCTTCATCAGCTGGCTTGTCAAAGATGAAGAAAAGGATACTATGCCTCCTACTCAACAGCTACAAATTGCCAATATGAAAGAGAGAGCAAAGGGATTCTTTGGACCCTTCAAAAGGCTTATTGACGGAATCCCAGACGATTTGGAGCTAGTCACACCATTGACTCTAGCAGATTTCCCAGACTTAGATTGGGAAAGCCAACCGAACGTGACTCTGGCTGGAGATTCGGCTCATGCTATGACAATGTATCGTGGAGAAGGAGCTAATCACGGCATTCTTGATGCGGCGCTTCTGATAGATCAGCTGGTGAAGGTCAAAAAAGGCGAGATCGGTCAGCACGAAGCTATCGAGGTATATGAGAAAGAAATGAAAATCCGCGGCCGGGCGGCTGTTTTGAAAAGCAGGCAAGCAGCTTTGGATGGGCATTGTTGGGAGTTGATTAATGATGATTGCCCTTTGATTGGTGGAAGGTATGAGGCATATCTTTGTGCTCCTCAGCACATGCATATATTCATCCTAACGGCCAATTCCCTTCTTAGTTTCCCCGAAATACTCTATTGTTGATTAAATGCTGACTTTCGATATCTAACAGATGGCCTCCTGCAACTGCATGAAAATCACTTCCAAAACCACTTCCAAGAATAGCCTTCTGCGGTGATTCTTGCTATTCGAATCATGGGAGTATGTACAATATTTGGAATAATGTTCGAATATGCAGCATGATTTGTTTGCTAGATTTCGGGAAAGAGTTTGAGGATACGCAAACATCCAAAGAAACATCCAAAGAAACATCCAAACAAACATATCGATTTAATATCCAGCTGCACGTAACCGGTCAATCTTATAAATTATAACTCTCAGCCTTGCCGAGAATGCTCAGAACTGAACTGCCCAAGAAAATCTGTCCGAGAATTTTGGCTGGCCTGAATCTCATTGCTGGTTCATGACTGAATCTTGCGGTGAACTACGTTGCGAAAAACTTGCTATATTCTTTTTCTGCGATATCTCTCAAACTTTCTCTTTTTTTCTCTTCTATCCACCCTCATTACCCCCTCACAAACATCGGTCTATGGATAATTTGCTTGCCGACGCTGTCTTCTTCATCAACTATTGCACTCTTCTTTCTAGCAACCCTTCAATTAAAGATCTAACAATGCGGTGGGTGATCGCTGCTTCCCCTGAGATTGATGCTATGTCAAAATAGCGAACAATCATGCGAGTTACCTTGCCTCTCGTTTCGACTATGATCTTCATAGTCTGTCTGCGTCTGTATGTGCGCTTCAAGATAATCAAAATTCCTGGTTATGATGATTGTTGGATCATCATTGCTGCTGTTAGTTTTCTCCATTATTTCCAATCCTATACTTTATTTAGAACTAGGCACTAATGTTCTTTGTCAATGTATTAGATTTGTAGTTGTATCTACTGTTTCCTAACACTTGTATGTTGAACCTAGTCTTTCTTGCCTCCTGTATGGAATAAATAGTTTGTGTGACACCCTCGACCTGCAGAAACTCGATATGGCCTCGGTTTACCAGAAACACAGCGTCCGAGTTCTAACTACACAATCCTCCATAGGGTAATATACGATGGACTTTCCCGGGATTAAGAGGTGCTTTTCTTATTGGATATGCAGTTTAATTATGCTGGGAAACCATTCTACATTGTGGCTGCTATGGCTTTCAAAATAGCACTTTGTTTTGGATATCTTCGCATTCTCACACCTCTCCAGCGCAGTTATGTAAGTAAACTCTTCTCTCCCTTTGTAGATCTAGGATGGAAGTCTATCCATCTTACATGCGACCGTTATTTCGTTAAAGCACTCTTCCATTAAGCAATTACTAATTGCAATGACGCAGAGGAGGCTCGTCTATCTGGTAATGGCATTCGTCTTCATTATCCATGTCCGATACATGTTACTCTTCATGAATATGTGCCGACCAGTAAGAAGAACCCTCATACCCAGAGATCCACTTCGAGTTCCTCCCCAATACTGACCCTCACCCTCACCTTCACAGATCAGTTCATTCTGGGTCGTTGGAGGCGCAGATAAATGTTTAGACATGACCGCTCTCGATTTTAGTATCTCCGGTTTCGTCATATTCTGCGATATTACTATCTTCTACCTACCAATCCGCTTCGTCTACCATCTCAAGATGCTACATCGAAAGAAAATTGTTCTCATGGGCTGTTTCCTTCTTGGTGCTTTTACGACTATTACTTCGTGTCTGCGAATGTATCAAAATAGAACTGTTGCGGAAGATGGTGATTATACTATGCTGGTACTATGGGGTAATATCGAGCTGAACACTGGTGTATGTTCCTTTTTCCCGTTATTACTTTCCTACCCTTTCCCCCATATTCGCTGTCCCCTTTACTAAACAGTATATATATATATATAAACAACAGATCATACTAACATGCATCCCCGTCTTGGCACCTCTCTTCCGCTTTTTCCCAAGACCGCTCCATCTCCACCAGCGGTGGAGGAAGAGCCACCCAATTCAGGCCGAACCGCGACGATGACATCGAAGGGCAATCTCTTTCCGGCTTCCGTGGCACCAGCACACCAATTACCAGTCCTTCAAAATCATATTTGCCTCGTAGTCCAAATCCACACCCCTCTCTATACACTTCGTCCAAAAGTTTCCCCAGAAGAAGACGCAGCATCTCGGACATCTACTTTCAAGGCTCCGAAGGGAACGATAGTGGTGAAGAGGAGATTGATTTAAGAGTCATGCTTGGTGAGCCCTTATCATCGTCGTACAGATCAACCACTCAATGTCAATGATAATGGCAATAGAATGAAAGGAGAGATATGGAAGAAGAATGTTAAGGTGCAATTTCATGTTAGGAATCCGACGAATGACCGAGTATTGGAAGGAATGTTCCGAATCCGGAATGATTTTGTTTTTCCAGCTTTTCAGCTTTGATTTTGGGATTACAGCAAGCTTGTATCCTTACTAAGGGATAATTAGATAGAAGTAAGCCATAGACGCTAAAAAATTAGTTACCTCTTAGATAGAAGCTTTTATATCAATTGAAGTTCTGAGCTCACAGTCCAAACTCGGACTGGGCATCTACGAAGGTGCATTTAGATCATGTGATAAGCCTCGATTGTCAAACACACCAACACTCTTTAGACTACGGACAGCAGCTTGAGGGGCATACTATGGCCTTCGGGACTATGGCGGATCGCATCTGAAGGTCCTTAAAGAGCTCTATATGAAGAAACGAAGTATTGAGAATCATATTATAATTAATTTATAATATTTAATACATTATTTAATTAATAATTAATTTAAAAGTACGACAAATCTTTTTTTTATTAGCTATATTTAGCACGTACTTGAGCTTGTTTTTTTTTTTTTTATAATAAAACAAAAAGCTTTTGCTAATGCCAAAGTAAAATAGCTAGTGCCAGACTCGCTTAAATCCAAGCCTGCGCAAGGGTATTAGACGGTAGGACGGAACACCCATTGGTTTTTTCCTTAGATAACTAACTAAGCCTTTTAATTAGACGGACAATTGCTTATAGAATATGATGAATTAGTTTCTCGCTCTCTAATCCCGCTTTTAAATATGTGATGGTGAGGCTCTAGGTACTAACCTCTACCCCGCATCTGAATCTGCAATGCTAACCACTTCAATAATTAATTTAGTTGAGTTTTAATACCATGTGAAGTGGTAGAATGATATGAAACTCATTATAATCTATTGGTTGCCTTATCTGTATTCAAAGCACAATTAAAGAGCGTGGCAGCTTTGGTGTTCCTGTAGCCGTAGGCACCAACCAGCATTAGCCATTTCAGCAACAAAACCCTTCTTTATTTATTTATTTATTTATTTATTTAAACGCGTACCTTGTGGTAAGACGCGGTGAAGCGTGTTTGGTGTGACTTCGGTTATTACCACGCTTTTCGATCTGTTTATTTTTATTCATCCCAAGTCTCGATCAAGGCTCAACAGTCAACACCAACACCAGGACTCAAACCAACGCATTCAACCGTCTTCACATAACCTCCAGTCGAAAGGATGGAATATTTTCAGGACCCTGATTATTTTGGAGAAGCAATAAATGATGATAGTCAAATCAAAGTCGATGTAGATCGCTCGCTGAGACCTGGCATATTCACTTTGAACGTTTGGGAGGGACTTGTGCCGCGATGGAGACCAGCACATGGAGTCCGGGAACTGATTCAGAATAGGTATGGCATTCCCCTGATTAATTTAATTCCATCGGCACTTTATAAATATAAATCAGATTACTGACATGTTTCGTAGCTTGGATGGCATCTTGAGTAGCTTTGGTGTCCGCCGCGAAAACCTTCGTGTCGAACGGACGGTAAATAAGAGCAGGATCAAAGCCTCACTTTATCACAGCGAAAAATACGAAGAGCTTGGTTTCATACTATTCAACAAGGAGGTTGGCTTTGTGGATATTTGCAACTTCAATAGTTCATTGACTTTGCAAGCGCTCGGATTGGGTGCTAGCAGCAAGGCTGTCAACGATGCTTTTGCGGGTTGCTTTGGAGAAGGTCTTAAGATGGCTGCGTTGGTCTTAGCTGAGAATAACTATGATGTCAGAATATCTGCATCCGGTTTCCACTGGCATTTACACCTGTTCCAACACGGAGAGGCACGTCAGCTTCAGTGCAAACTCACGAAAATGAAGGTTGCCAAAAATAACGTTTGTGTTAGAATTGGCTTTGTTCGAAAGTCGAACGGTAAAGCGATTACCAGAAAAGTTGTCGAACGAGATTTCGAGGATTGGATGCAACATTTCCTCTATTATGAGCCACCGACTGAATTTGTGGAAACAAATCATGGGAAAATTATCTTCGATTCCAGGCTCAAAGGAAAAGTGCATCTCAAAAGCTTGCTTCTGGAACTCGAAGGCTCGGATAGGTGGATGTACGGCTGGGATCTCTATCATAGCAACGTTGATCGGGACAGGTTCTCTCTGAGATCACCAGAAGAGCGGAGAAAGAACCTGGCAAAGATCTGGGTGTCATTTATGAATAAAAAAGGAGATGAGTCTCATAAACTATACTGGGACAGGCTTCTTGATAAGCCACAGTGTCAAGATGTAGAGGGGACAGAAAAGTATATTTCACGTTCAGCATGGAAAGACCTGTGGCAATATGCCCTCAAGCTTGTTAACAATCCGGAAAATAAGATGTTCTACTATGGTCCTAGTGATACAGAACAGGTATGTTTGCCCTCCAAAGGAAATATCATTGGCGCTAATCTCATACAGGACGCAGAAATCATTCGTCGCTCTTTGAAAATGGAACCTATTTCCCTCCCTCCTACGGTCTGGGAGTGTCTGAGAAAGATTCATGACATCAGTATCCGCACGCCAAATGAACAGCGTGAACACCTGTTTTGCAAAGCTCCGCAGTCTATGGCCGTCAAGACACCCTATTCCGAGGGCATTAAAAATACTCTGATAGCTGCATTGTCCAAAGATATCAAGACTCATAATTATAAACTCGAAGTCAAAGGCGGCAATGTGGAAAGCATGGATCTTCTCGTCAGACCAGAAAAATCAACCATTTTAATACATGACAAATGGTTCGACTTCGATGCGAGCCATGAAAAGCTATCATGCCCCCTCAACCCTTCATCTCAGCCGGCACCCCCTGGAGACCCAGGCATCGATGCTCTCTCTTGCGACCATATTGCCACTTATCTTTATGGTCTAATACTTGAGGAATTGGAAGATTTGGACACGATTTCTGGTAGTGATAAAGAATTTCTGCGTCACGAGGTGAACGAATGCCTCCAACATAAGCCGCGTCTGGTCACTTGCAGTGCAGGCCCTAATCCTGGCGAGATTGTAGTCTCGTGTGCAGATTTCGAAGGGCGAAAGGTCTATCAGGTGAACGGAATCCTATTGAAAATTCGAATTGTCTTGCACAAAGACAGCACATGTTCTGGGAAGAGATCTGAGCTCGTTGTGACGTATGGTGAGTGCTTTCCCTTTTCAAAATCTTAGAGAAACATTTAACAGCGCTAATTCTAACTGTGTAAGTAGGTCCAGCCACTTGTGATTGCCCTTCGCAGATTCTGGAATCTGACCAAGAATTGAGCAAGGCAACATTTGGGAGTCTTAGCGAAGAGGATGCTTATTTCCCAATGATTGCTCGAGCAGAAATCGGTGCATTCTATGCCTTCCCACCAAAGTCTCAACGACCAAATTCACCTACCTTGGGGGCTCCTGTGAGAATGCCATCTTCTATTTCTTCTACAGCTATTGCATCCCGATCTGTATTAAGTAGAAGTGCAGGCAACTTCTCCGACGGGCAACGTGCTCTTCCTATGCATAATAGGACTCCAATTCCCGCTCCGAATGTTCAGCTCGACGGTATTTCTGATGAACTTTATGATGTCTCGGACGATGAGGATGTTGACGTCAACATCAGGGACCTGGAAAGATACACGGGCATCCAGTCATCACAGGCTCGTACTCTGCAACAGAATCTTCTGGTTAGCAATGGAATCGATCCCACAGCTCCTGTTGAGCAAGCTTCCCGGACAATTATTCAACAAAAGGACAGACAAATAATACAACTAAAAGAAGATTTGGAGCGAGCCAATTCTCAAATCCGGCAGCAAACTGAAGTAATTCGTCGCAACGTAGATGAACTACAGCAGAAAACCGAGACATTACAAAATATTATTACCAAAGAGAGGGACGATGCAATTGCTAAATTAAAGGGTCTCCAGGACCTGGAACAATCCATTGGGTCCCCCAAAAGTCATCACACGGAGCTCCAAGAGAAAGTTCAGGAACTAGAGAAGAAAGTCAAGAAATTGAAAGAGGAGAACGCTACTTCAGAACTTTTTATCGAAAGAACTCTAAGACGCAAGCGAATAGAACAGGAGGATGAAGAAGATTGTAAGAAGGTCAAACGCACTAAAACTTTAGAGGAAGCGGCTTCGAAGTCGGGGGAGATCTAAGAGCTTAACTAGGCTGTATTGCAAAGTCAGCAATAGTGTTCCGCAAGCCCCTGGCGAGTCCGGACTTCTGTATATATTTGATGGAATTGGACTCGACTCGTTTATTTTGTGAGAGAAGCTAAGCTCAACTCAGGAGTCCGAATCGGACTTGAGTCCATAGTGTGAGGCGGCTATGAGTCGTGATGTCACGCTACCCCTGTAGGGGGTAGCTACAAGGGCATAGCACTAGTCTGTAGCTATAAAGGAGAGGCTTATCCTCTCCTTCAGGAGGCAGGCACCTTAGATATCATTCTTACCACTACTTATTGATCCTCTGTCCTCTTGATCTGTGGACTTCTTTCATGTGCCCACGCGACCTGAGGTCACGCGTCTCTACCACGACTTCGTACAATTTCACAATAGTAATAAAAGCGTTATGCCGTCATAAGTAGTATGGAGGTGGAAGTCAACCACTTCGAGATAGTTATAAAATAATATAAATCTAGTTGATTATCGCCCTTATCAAGAAATTGATGTGTAAGCTAGAAAATATTATTAAAAATAAAACATATAGCTACTATTGGTTAAATTTTCATATAGAAAGCTTTTTATTTGACTGAGTAGTGAATCTTTTTTTTAAAAAAAATGGTGGGGGTGGGGGATAGAATAAGGGGTTCGCTTAGAAGTGGGCCACGAGCTGTGGCCATAACTCTTCCAAAGGATATATAGCAGATGGATGCTTGCGCAAATGGTCGGACCTACTTGTGGAAGAGTTATATGTGTCTCTTGGAGCTATTGTAGATATGGAGGTTTATAAGAAGCTTTAGATTTCCATATATTGGAATATAAACTCTTTTGTATAATATTAGGATTTATATCACTTCGCCGGCTTTAAGCAAATTAAAAGATATTACCATATTTCTTGCATTAAAAGCTATTAAAATGAGGGATACCACTTACTTTCTAATAGGATCTAGTCATCTAAGGTTGAACTACTAACTTCAGCTCTTCAAGCTATATTACTCACCTTCTTTCGAAGTGAATATTAACGAGCTTATGGTTTAGTTATTTAGCAGGTAGGTTTCCCCTTCTTTTTACTTTAATTCTGCTGCTAGTTAGTTAGGTCTTTGTATGCCAAATAAGCTAATTAAATATGGCTATAAGATTTACGGAATCCAAATTTATTTAGAGCTTGCGAGAAAAGGGATTATAGGATACACTTCACCGGGGAGGACTTAGAAGAACGGCATACCTCGTATGAAACCTTACTCTTTCCTTCCCACGAAATCCTTTTGCCATATATACGGACAATTACTTTACCTTAGTGTCTTTATTTGTAGAGCTGTAAGCTTGTAAGTTTGGTGTAATAGGTACTATACGTCTATGTAAAGAGCTTCATGTTGGGTTTAAGGTACTTAAGATATAGTTCATTATAAACTTACGTAGAAGAGTCTTTTGCAAAAGTAATTAATAATACCCTTTAACTTGAAAATATTATTATCATTTTAGCCTTAAGTAATATATATATTGTTTATACTGCAGAGGACTTTCGTAAAAATGTTAGGAGATACCCTGAAAGGCCGTTGGCTAATGTGAGAATCGTACGACAGGTATTTGGTGATGCCTTGACAAAAGAACTATATATCCCTTGTTTTATTAGTGATTATAATTAAAATATGGGAGGTGTACACTTATTAAATAAGCTCGGGGAATTGTATGAGATTACTTAAAGAAACTAGTGGCCCCTCTTTTTTGGTAAATGCATATGGATTTATTGGAAATCCTTTTACATACTTTATAGCTTTGGATAGAGTTTTATTTTAAGATTTTCAACTACTTTAGCAAGGGAAAGCCACAAAGCTTACGAATTGGACTTAGTGATATTTGCATCTGAATTGAAGCATTTGCACTACTAGCAGGGGGCGTTTTAAGCAGGGCAATTGCGCGTAAGTGTTTATACGAGTCGAGGTGCAAAAATGTCTCAGAGACGGAGGTAAAGGATAAGTAAAGCGGCTAAGGCGGGAACGGGGGGTGTATATTCTGTGATGTGCCCTCTATATGGAGGGGCACTGCTTTCATTCTAATGATACTGATTACTAGTGAATATTATGTAATATACATGGGAGCGACTCCGTTTGACCCCCGGAACCCCCCCTTGCTAGCGTGAGTGTCAGACGAAGGGATGATAAAAGTTGCTCCGGAACTACGACGTAGCTTAAGTCATAAATCTTAATTCCTACTGAATCCATTGATAAGGTCTATATCTTTCCCTCAAGCTTAGCAAGGTCTGACATAAAGTGGAGAATTTGGAAAGGGAGCTGGTTTGAGAGAGCTGAGCTCAAGATATGCATGATCGTTCTCTTTCAACACGGACTAGAGACACAAGAAGAAAAAGATATGCAACAGCTCTGTACTCTACCTCCGCTGCCAAGGTTGAAATTCCCAATAAAGGGCCAAGAGCCGAACCGCTCGCATGCAGCGTGATTTATCCGAAAGGGAAGGTTCCCCTCCTCCACGGAATTGGACATAATCCACTCATCTTTCGACAAAAATCCCCAATATACAAACAAGCTCATGCAAGGTCATGCATGCGCTGTACTGGCCGACACATGCTCCCACTCTTGCTTTGCCGGGTCCGTTGATTCGGTATATTTTATTGACATCAAGATTTTTGGTGAATTACGGAAGCGGGGTTATCTAGGGTCATCATATATCTCTGCCTCTCAGCTATATTTTAGATTTCTTCTCTTCTGACTCAATTCCTCCTCTTCTCATTCAGTTCTTCCCCGCACCTCTATCTCCTGTGTACACGACATGTCTTACGTCCAATTGCTAGTAGGCGCAAGCTTCCTCTCCTACCTACTTTATAAATTATGGTCTCGATTAAACAACAAAAAATCTCACCCACCGCTTCCCCCAGGACCTCGTGGTGACCCAATCATTGGCCATGTCCGTCTCATCCCTACAAGTCGCCCAGAATTGACATATATGAAATGGGGGAAAGAATATAGTACGTTCACAAATCTAACAGCCCTTAAGCCTGTACCTCACTGACTCTGAAGACTCCGACGTTCTCTACTTCGAGCTTCTTGGACGACCAGTAATATGCCTGAATAGTGTCAAAGCAGCTGTCGACCTTCTAGACAAACGAGGCGCAAAATACAGCGATCGGCCTCCTTTTCCATTCTATGAAGAGTCCGCCCACCTCATTCCGTTCGAGCACAGGTCATACGGCTAACACTCGATTAGACAAGGGTGGCGAGAAACTCTCACATTCTGCAATGGCGCTCTCTTCCGCAAACACCGTAAAATATTTCAAACCGCCTTCACGCCCGCCAATTGCATTCCTTATCGACCAATTCAGACAAATGAAGCGCGGAACACTGCATTGAAATTCATTGAGGATCCTAAAAACTGGCTCTCCCATATCATTCGGTAAGTTTGCCCCCCTCCTTTCTTCCGCAGCTAACTATCCATGTCTGATTTTATGGCATAGTTTTGCGACCACGCTTGTCATAGGATCGGCATATGGAATAATTATTCACGATGATGATGATCCGTATATCGAACTGGCAAAACAGACTTCTATCGCGATAAGTGACGGTGGTCCCACTGGGGCTACAGCTGTTGATATCTTTCCATTAAGTACGGTTTATTCACCCCATTCCAAAAGGTGACAAGATACTGACTCTATCAGTCCGCTATCTGCCTCATTGGCTCTCCATATTCCCCTCCTTAAAATTCGCAAGGAAATACTATCCCATCGTTCGGGAAATCCAGGAACGCCCTTTCGCTAGAGTGAAATCTGAAATGGTGAGTTTTATTTTCTTTTCTACTCTCTACCTACGCAGATGAGAGCTGACGAAAACATAGGAAGATGGAATTGCCCCCTTTTCGTTTACGAAAAAGATGCTAGAGGAGAATCGCGGAAAAAAGGAGCATAAGTCGGAGGAAGACAGGATCACGGAGGATGACATTAAAGGCGCCGGGGGTGTTATTTATGCTGCTGGCCAAGATACTGTTTGTTACTCCCTTACTCTTGCTATTTGCTTCTTGCTCAGACTCCGATAGACATGGTCCACCATCTCCATCTTCGTCCTAAACATGGTTCTCCACCCGGAGATTCAACAAAAAGCATGGAAAGAAATCGACTCCGTGATCGGTCGAGAGCGTTTGCCCACTTTTGAGGACAGGGATAAACTCCCTTACGTGGAAAATATTGTAAACGAGACTTTTAGATGGATGCCTGTTGTGCCTGCAGGTAATAGCCCCCTCGTCTGCACCTTTTTCCAAAATAGTCTGACAGTATTTAGGAATCCCACATGTATCTTCAGAGGATGATGTGTACAATGGAATGTTTATACCCAAAGGGTAATCATTCCTATTACCGTCTGTTTTGGTTTTAACGTGCTTACATGAAAAACAGCTCCCTAATCATTCCGAACGCTTACGCAATGTCCCACGATGAAAGATTTTACAAAGATCCTGATACTTTCAATCCAGATCGCTTTATGGATTTAGGATATAGAAAAGGTGAACCTACACCCGTTGGACAATTTGGATTTGGCAGACGGTAAGGTCTCTTTTTCTTCTCAATGCATCTACTCCTCATTACCCCGCTACTTTCCACTTGGAATCTAGGCTAACAGCACCTTACAGAGTCTGTCCTGGCCAGTATCTTGGATCAGCAAGTGTCTGGATGGTAATAGCTACTTTCTTATCGACCTTAGAATTCTCAAAACCGCTCGACAAGGATGGAAAGGAAATTACTCCGAATCCCCCAATAACTACAGGATTGACAAGGTTAGTAGTATCTTAGAAAAACATATTGGGTTATCTTTAACAATTTTTGACAGTCATCCCGAGAAGTTTAGTTGTAGCATCAAGGCTCGATTTGAAGGTGCTGCCGAATTGCTCGCTAGGAGCTAGAAGGATGAAGAATGCAAGTAGTACTCCAGAGCGTATCAAATATTCTCCCGTTCTTGCGTGATGGAAACAAGGAAATTTCGTTTGGATCAGCTATCGAAAGGTCTTGCAATTGATTACCAAGCAGATGCAATACATCATTAATTTTTAATTCATGAATTCAGTGCACCAAATCAACTAGAAGATTTTGATTAGCTACTGTGTGAAATATTGTTTGAACATAACTTACATGATAACAAGAGCTTCTATACTCTGATCTAGCTGTATTCTTTGATGTATCCACGAACTTTGAGATGCTAAAATCGGTCAGGAAGAAACCGTCACCGTGGAAAAGGATATTCTCAGGCTTTATATCTCGATAAATAATTCATCGTGTGTGTGGCCCATTGCGAGCAACATCTGGTAAAGCATTCTGTCTACCTTAGCCCACACGGCCGCCTTTGGCCACGGTTTTGCGCCCGAGTCACTTTATCAGTATATAAAGGTTCCCTTGATAAACTGGCATGAAGATTTCGACAACTCGTCCCTTTTCCCGGCCTTGGTGGTGCGAATATGAAACAATACGGCACTGGTGCAACTATAAGTGCACTGAATGGGGAGCTTACATAGGCTGCGTACTTTACTTTTCTTTCTGGAGCCTCGTTGCTTATCTACATTGCGGTATCTCCTAATAGAAGCATAATGCTCGCCATGGTATGAATTAATCGCCCTCATATGTGCATATCTGATCTCCTCCCCTGGCTTAAGCATATTCGGAGCTTCAAATCCTTCGAGAGTCCTTTAGGCCGCCTTAAACTCGTTGGGTATTGGGTCGGTAAAGGCTAGCCTGTCTGCAATGAATAGCGCCTTATCATGGTCGCTCTCTCCTCTTCGTGATATGAGGTAAAATGGATATTCCCTATTTGGAAGATCTAGTCGTTCTTAAGAAGCTCAACGCACTTCCGAGGGCTTCCTCCATATCTGTTCGACATTAGTGTTTACGTTGTAAAGCTGTGTACCACTGTCCTTGGAATGTATCATAAAGAAGTTCTTTCGTAGCTGGATGGAGATCGAAATAGCATTGGCCAGTATTGCAGTGAAGTACGACTAAATGTTACGAGGGCGGCTAGTGTGGTTTACCTCGGAACTTTACTGCCCAATCAATCTCCCCCCCACTACATCTCTCTTTCTATCTCTATCTCTTGCCATCACCCACTCTCGATTCTCGAAAATCGCCAGCGACGAATTCCTATAATCTTATACCTTAAATCATACCTCCTATTACAACTCTACGCCTCTATGGCTCCAAGAAAACGCACTATAGCTGGCTGACATTGACCAAATTGACAACAACGAACGTGACAATACTGAGCCAGGGCGACTCCAAAGGTACAGGCCGTGGACGCCGACACTAGAGGAAATGATTGCTTACAACAAAGAACCTATGGCTTGGTATTGGAAGCATCTCGGGGAGTGCTGGTGTGAGCTTCGTGGTACTCATTGTATTTTGCATAGTAACTGGGATTGGCTAGTCAAGGGGCCATTTGCACCTCTTCTTCGGCGGGCGGAGACAACAGTAGACTATACCAACAATCCCGATAATGATCGACTAGCTGTATTGATCCCACTGTTTTCTTCCCCTGATTCGGAGGAGCAGAAGATACTGGATGTCTGCAGAGTAGCCTTTAATGAGTTACAAAGAACATGCTCATTACCATACTCCCCATTCCACACAATCGATAAGTAAGGCAGCGAGCCTTATCTGGCCCGGCACTGTATCACCAGGCTTTATTCAGCTGGTGCGCGAACGGAGACCTAAGGCTCTAGTCGTCCTAGCGCATTATTCAGCCATGTTACATGCAGGCCGAGACTGTTGGTATCTTGACGGACTGGGACAACATAATAATTCAATGCTTGGATTCAAAATGGAGATGTTGGATTTAATGGCCATGGAAAGAATTAAATATGCATGAAGAGTTGTATGATTGAGAATTGGTGGAATTTATAGCGTAATACTCAAGGGATGGCGGAAGGAAAGAGGGAAGACGAGTTTTGCATTGAGGCGAATAGCCAGAATGCGAAGAGCATGATGAACAGTGACAAAATTCCGAACCGTAAGAAGTTCGGGGGCACAGTATAGCATCGATTTAGAGTCGAATGGTCATATGAAGCAGTCTAAAGAGTGAATGTTGTAAGAACTACAGGGTTTATCTATCTTTACGGGAGTTATCTGATTAATCAAGATACCCATTTAACATTGTCCACTTTAAGAGCTGAAGAAAGAGCATACAACATAGAGAAGTCCCGAAGTAACCTTGGAAGTTGTCCTAATGCCTAATGCACCCCATCTCTACTTCATAGATGAGGGACCGTCACCCGCACTCTTCCATTCTACTTCTTTAGAAATCAGAGATAGTAGCACACTGCGCAAAGCGTAAGAAAAGTAAAAGCCAGAAGGTAGTTGGCACTTCATCCGCGACATTTTGAACAGAGTCCGCAATTGCTTTTAGTATGCACATTTTCATGTCTGTAGAGCTTCAGATAGTGTCCTCTTCCATTCCCTCAGTGCTCGAGTAGCAAGAATAAGAAAGGCGCCTCGCTAATTTCCTCCTAATTCCCTCTACCTTCATGTGCTTTGAGGCTCGTTCTAAGTCAGAAGTTGACTCAAGAGCATCGTTGTTAGACATGGGTCTCTTGGTACTGGATAGATTGGAAACCGGGATTCAGATTTGTCTAAGCTAGACTTCGTTTCCTCAAGTTTTCTATAAAAAAAAATTGGTCAACTGTGCGATTCTGGCGATTTGATTTTGGAGTTTCTAATTCAAGGTATGATATTAGCCTAGAGGATTTAGCCAGCGTCTTCCTATCATAACAGTCCGTTAGACTATCTTACCTTTAATTAGTCGATCCCACCTCGTAAGAGTTCGGATGAATCCCAGGGGTCCGGCGTTGTCAGGGTAGTATCCTCTTTCTGTGCATTATTTTGTGCTTGAAGAGAAGATATAACCATTGGGTTCTCTAGATTCTGAGCTATCGAGCTTCTCGAAGGGGAGCTGATATTGCCCTGCTTATCTGGAAAATACCCAGAGTGGTCGATAAGTCAGTGATCAGTGATCCTTTTTCTGATCATCGAATCTAACGAAGGTTCCACTTCACAAGGAACCTAGGCGAGATGAAGTTATCGCGTTGATCTTTCTTTGCCATCAGCACTCACCACATCATCAGGCATCTCATCGAACTCGACTCTTATCTCGACCAGTAAGTCTTCGCACTCTTCTTCACCCTTTGCGCCAAGATTCTGCAGATGTTAACCTACTCTTATTTGCAGATGCCAAGTACAACATGGTGCTGGTTGGACTTACCCAATAGTTCTCAGGGTATATTTATACACATGCTTATATTTTTAAGTTTATCTTACTAAATTGAATTATAGCCGCTGGCCATTAAGGATTCTAATATAGTTTATATTTTTCCACCTAGGAATGAAATGTTAAATATATAACTTTTATGCTTTAAGAAACTAACAATTAGCACTCCTTTGAATAATCCCCGTATGCTAGAACCCCAAATTTGGCTTGCTTAAGACTGGTGAATCTAATAGCTAACTTAATGAATAAAGCTGAAAGAAAGGGGCATTCTCGGCACCTCGGTAGTAGCCGAGAAATCTATCAGCATGAACTATTCCCCGGCTAATCCTAACCGGGTAAAACGCAAGGCCGGCAAGGCTGCGAAAAAAAAAAGTTGTCCCCCACCAATATATTTACTCTAAGTCAGTCAGTTAATCCAACATCAACTTCAATTGCAGCTATTTTCTTTTGTATTTAAATGATATCTATGTAATTTCTCGCAGTCTTCTTCAATACTCAATTCTTAATTACCAACAAGCTTTTACAACCATGCCACCAAAATCAGTTCGAGGTGCGACGCGGGGCAGACCTAGAGGACGAGGCAGAGGAAGGGCAGCAGCTGGTGAAGCTGAGATACCACCGCAAGAGAAGAACGATCCATTGCAATCTTCTATCGCAACCAAGCAGGAGGAAAGTCAATTGATTGTCGCAGATGCAGATATTCCCCTGCAGGACCAAAATGAATCCCAGCCTTCGCCGAATTCATCCCCAGTTACCCAACCCACCGAAACACCTGCGCCGACACCAGCTAGAGCGCCACTTTCCAGATCAGACAGCGCAAATGCGAGCAACCTTGGAGGAGCAGTAGGCTCAGGCAGACGAGGTGATGCTGCGGCTGCCTCTCAGAGCAAGTTCAAGCCAAAAAACATTCGAAGAGATCAGGGGGCGAGACAAAAATTGGAGGAGGCTGAACGAGAACGGCTGAGGCAGAGGACAGAAGCTGATGAAAAATCAACACGGCGAGCAAGAGGGTTCATTGGAAGAAGCAGAGGTACTACTATGGGGGCTAGGGGCGGGCTTGGTAGAGGAGGGGGAACTGCTCAAGGTCTTTTTGGTGTGACGCCTGCATATGGTAGGTTCTCCGATCACGTACGAGAGTTCTTCTAATTTTATTTGTGCAGAAAAAACACTAGATACTGGCTACAAACCGTTGGGAGGAGGTGGTGGTGTTAACCATTCTTCAGCGGGAAAAAACAGCGGAACCAAGACCGCAGGAACTTCTGGTACAAAAGTCAAATCTCAAGGAGATAGCTCAGGAAGTTACAGAGCTACGGCATCCGGTAAAACATATCTGGAGCCTGTTTACAGCGATGATGAGGACGCCGACCTGAAAGTTAATATCGAAGAGCTAAATTTCATCCCCTTTAATCCCGACGATGATGACAATTTGGTTATTGTTGGCAGTAAAGCAGTGAAGGGAAAGTCTATTGCTGGAGCGGGGAACCGCATGCTTCCAGTACGAATTACTCGAGACTACCGGGAAGATGAAGTGGCTAAGAAAAGGAAAGAATCTCAGGCGATAAAAGTGGACGAGGGGGGGGATGACGTTCAGATTGTTGATTCCATGTCTACGAAAATTAAAGCAGAGACTAATGTCGACGAAGCAGCAGAAGATGCCTCCCAACGACCTTCCTCTCCGAAACGACGCGTATCAGAACTCGACGCTGCATTGACGAAAATCGATGATTCTTCCAAGAAGGCGAGAATAGCCAGATCAACCAAGAAAGACAAGAAGCCAGTCCTTCAAACCGCAGAAGATCGGGAAGAATATGAACGTCATCTCACTGATGTAAAGATCTTGGCACAAGAACTAGGAGGTACAATATTGTCGAAAGGGAAAGGAAAAGATACAGAGGGTGGTGTTGATATGGACGGTTTACCAAAGCTTAAGGAAGGAAATAAGAACGATGCAGATAGAGAGGGAAGACTGTACCTTTTCCAATTTCCGCCAGTCCTCCCTCGCCTCTACAACCCTGCAACGGAAATAAAAGATCACGATGATGATGTAGTCATGGTCTCCGAGAAATTTGATCTTACCGGCGAGAAAAGTGATAAAGGAAGGAAACCAGTCAAGTTGGAAGAAATTATCATCAAAACAGAAGATGGTATCGAGCCTCCCGCTCCAAAACCTAAAAAGGACCCATTGATTAAGGAAGAGGGATTCATTGGCAAGTTGATCGTTAGGGAGAGTGGAAAGGTTGAATTGAGCTGGGGTGGTACTAGTATGGTTCTTGGGAGAGGAGTGAACGCCAATTTTCTGAGTACTGTTGTTATCGCAGAGAACAAGGCAGAAGAACCGGAAGGAGTTGCGATTGGGATGGGACAGGTGATGGGCAAGTTTGTTGTTACTCCTGATTGGGAGAAGATGCTGTAAAGGCGTTTTCTATACACAACTTTCACGACTTGGAGCAGGAATACCAGCAAGACATCTGGTGATTTATCTAGTCTTCACATCGATCCTAAGTCTAGAAACGGATTCGTCATCCCCCATAATGCCTTAAAATGCATAGCTTTGGCTCATTGTTTTAGAGATGTCATACGCCCTTCAAAAGTCAAATAATTTCATGCCGCCCCCGAGTCTCGATTTGAAGAGCATAAGTGGATAGACTTGGCTTTTTCCTATCTATTTTCCTATTCATACGTACTTTCCAAATATCGAGACACTTTCCATGAAACTCCTAGTTATTCTAAGAGTTGTCGGCCAACCCCAGCAAAAAGTTCCCCACGGCGGGAGTATTACCCCGCGATAACCTCGAACTTCATTACTCAGCTCATCTCATTCCTATCTGCTTTCGAAATAAATTCCCTCCCTACATATGTTCGTATCTCTTTTCATAATCCTAAATCTCGCTCCGTCGAACTCACCTATTCAAACAAACACTTTTGCCGGGAATTTGTCCTCATTCGATGCGCTACTTTCAACGAATACCTGCGTGAGTTGCTAGCATTAATCTTACTTTGCAGACGACTACTTCATCTCCTCCCCCCAATTTCGACATCACTTTTCTTCCAAATACTTCTTCCAGGTTTTTGGGACGCTTTGTCTCAATGTCTATTCACCTGATAATAGTCGGAGCTGGACTTGCTGGTCGTAAGTTCAATCTCAAAACAAACATTAAAATGAATTGCCTCATCTTAGATTCTACAACCTCTTACATTCTCTTCATGAATTCAGACTGACGAGAAAAATCTCAGTCTCCGCAGCAATCTCAACCAAGATCGCAAACCCCTCGCACACAGTCACAATGCTTGAATCCGTGTCTGACCTTGCCGAAGTTGGTGTATGTCACCCTCCCTTCCATTGTCTCTCTCATGTATCCATAGCTAATAGTCCCAAGGCCGGCCTCCAATTAACCCCCAATGCAACCCGCCTCTTCAAACACTGGTCCGTCTACGACGCCCTCTCCCTCAAAGCCACCTTTCCCAAAACTCTCTCTGTAATCCGATACAACGGGACCTCCATCCTCACCACCACGCCCTCCTTCCAATCCGATTTGCAGTCTCGCTTCGGCTCCCCATTCTGGGGCATGCATCGCGTGGACCTACAATCCGCTCTCCTCACCCGCTGCAATGAACTCTCTATTCCCATCCGCTTAAACTCCCGCGTCACCGCCGTCGATTTCACCAATTCCATTGTGAAATTAAAAGATGGTGAAGAGCTCAAAGGCGATGTAATTCTTTGTTCCGAAGGATTATGGTCAAATACCCGTTCACAATTCCTTGGTTCTCCCAGCCCGCCAGTTTTAACCGGGGATTTGGCTTATCGAATTGTGCTAACGAGGGATTCTCTTACGGCTCTTCCTCCTTCTCCGGAAACTCAGCGGTTGATTGATTTTATTGATGCGAAATCGGTGACCTTTTGGGTGGGGCCTTCTTCACATGTCGTTGCTTATACGATGCGTTCGGGGCAATTAATCAACATCGTCCTTTTATGTCCTGATAATCTCCCCCCTTCAATATCCAAAACTATAGGCGATCTCTCAGAAATGAAAGCGCTGTTTGAAGATTGGGATCCTATTTTAAAAGGGTTTTTAGGTGAGGTTAAAGAGGTAGCGAAATGGAAATTATTTCATTTGGAACCACTTGAGAGATGGGGGAATGAAGCAGGAACGTTTTACATGGCGGGTGATTCGTGTCATCCTATGTTACCTTATTTAGCTCAAGGAGCGAATTCAAGTTTGGAGGACGGTGCAGTGTTTGGCTGGTTGCTTGGAAAGGTGACGAAAAGGAATGGGGAAGGGAGAGAGGAACAGCTGAGGAGGGTAGGGGGGATTTATGAGGAGCTGAGGAAGGAGAGGAGTGAGAAGATTAGGAAAGAGACGTGGTTGCAGAGGGAGGAGTTTCATTTGCATGATGGGGAGGAGCAGAGAAAGAGGGATGAGAGGTATAAAGCGAAGGGGGCGAATGCGAGTAGGTGGACGGATTGGGAAGGTAGCGCGGACTGGCTGTATGGGTATGATGCTTATACAGAGGTAGAGAGGGCTTTTGAGAAGGATCCGTTTTAGTTGGGGAGTTTATCTGGTTATACTTATAGATGTTGGGGAACGAAATCGCTATTATTAGAAGCGAACAAGTAGATATTAACAGTTATAAGACAGCTCTAAATAAGCTATCTAGTGGTAGCGTTAAATAGCACCTTAGTTTTAGAACCATCTACTGCTAGCTAGCGAGATCAGCTCTTAAAATAGTTAACAAAATTTGTTTCGAATCATACTCTCTCTAAAAAGAACTCGAGTGTTCTCAATTAGCTCTTCCTTTTACATTTGGCGAAGGTATCTTTCAGTGTCGTTGTGGAATTATGCAAGTTAAGAACTTGTGACAATCACATAGGGAGATAGGGGTCAGAAAGCTGTACAGAATTTCAGGAAGTCCAACTGAGAAATTGGTTTTAGGAAATAACTACTCACTAAGACACCGCCACGTCGACATGCCCTGCTCCTCTTTTGTACAATCCATGATACTCCTTGGATTTTGGCTAAAGTCTCCTAAGCTACTATTCATTAAAGCTATGGTAAAGTCACGACCTCGATTTTGGTTGTGAACTCGCCAAAGGCCCATATCTGCTTTGAATTGAGCAGCTCTTAACCCTCCTGGGACGTATAATTCTGACTGCGATTCCTCCAAGCAGTCTTTGAAAAACCTTAGCGAGAATGTCGTGTGTGATATCTCCTTATTTGCGCCTCGACAGGCACTGAGATACCTAAGCATAGATAGCCGCGACGATGATAGCCATTACCCATATCTCTAGGATTCCTGGTCCTTTAAGATTCATACCAAGACCCTTGAGCGTTAGTATTTGATGCAGCTGTAGCTACATCAAGCCTGTTCAGAGGCCTCCAGTAAGTATTCGAGATAGTTGAACAGTCGTTGATGTTCCGTAAGATTTCCCCAAAGCTCTTCCAATTGCTCTTCTTTCCTTGAACCTTTAGCTTGGCAAGTGCAGCTAGTAACTGCTTCAAAATATCATTGCATGAGCGGCGAGGGCTGGGTTTACTCTAGTGGTCGCATCCGGGTTGATCTTTTGACTTAGAGCTAACAAATCTTTTGTTACGGTTTCCACAGCCGTATTCTCAATAATGAGGGCCTCGTCAGCAGAGCCATAACCTTCTACAGTCTTCGATAGCAATTTGCTGGTAAAGTCCACAAGTTGGACAATGTTTCAAACGAGGCCAATCAGTACCAATGGCTTCATAGTGATCTTAATATACCCTTAAACGAAATAACTTGGGTGCAACTGAGGATGTGATTGAGGATATTACTGTGGGGGAATGATCAGCCTTGTCGGGATTGAAGGCTCTAGGCTGCGCACTGGGGCCCCATGGGTTGGATTCTTAAAAGGTAGACCCAACCCACGGGTACCCATAGGTTAGGATGGATTTTAGCTATATTTTTAAACCCAACCCACAGATACCCAGTGGGTTAGTAGGCACCCATGGGCCCTTGGGGTAATAGGTTGAATTTAATATATAGGTACCTATAGGCCCTTAATTGTATTAATCTTTCTATTAATTTACTAATAACCTAGCCTATTAATTTGCCTTATAAATTTAATCTATAAACTTATAGACCTAACCCATCAATCTATAGGTTTATAGATACTCAGGCTCTTAGTCAGAGAAAAAGGTGGCCGATTTTTGCCTCGTGCTATAATACTAAAATATTGCTTTAGCAGTAAATATAGCAGATTGCTAGGGGTTTATTGCAAAATCTTTTGATTCGGAGAGCTTGGTTAGAGGTGTGAAATGCCGTGCGGTTCATTTACAAGACCGTATCCGGTTGATTTTACTATTTTTAATTGCTTGTTTATATATAAGTTTTGGTATTATAGCACGTGCGACTGAGAGCCAGGACCCAGGACCCAGTGCGCAGCCTAATTGAAGCCACTTTTATATAGCTGGCTAAAAGAGGCTAAGAGCTAACCTTAACCATTTCGCTTAATAATACTCATGATAGATCACTTCTGAAGATCTTTTTAATCCCGAACTACTCTTCTTCCCGTTCTAAATTATTCTCTACTTCAAACTATGCCCGCCGTCCTCGCCCAATAGAACTGACGAGAGAGAAGAGGGAAAAGAAGAGGATGTGCTCCAATAAGCTGGACCTTTTTGATGTGGAGGGATGATTTTTATATGATTGGTCATACCTAGTGACAACCTCATCTTTCTCAACATTCCAATTCTACCTCGTAAAAAAGATTAGGGTCTACTATTATTACCCGTGTAGTATTGCCGAAGGGATGCGAAAAGGGGCATACGTGTTTTAGATCACGTGTTACTTTGATATTCACTTCATTCTCCTGATGTCTCCTTCCTGACAGTAAACTATACTGCTTTGGTAACGGAAATTCAGACCTTTGGAATCAATTTCATAAACTTTGGTAGACAGAATAAATTTATTTAGTACTCGAACGGTGCAGGTCCTCCTCCTGGACATGGAAGTAGCTCGATTCGCTAATGCCGCGACTTCCTCTTTTGCCCAACGTAAAATAAACGCCTCTTCAACATCACTTTCTCTTCTCTTCACTTTCAATTTTCAACTTCCAACCTTCAATATCAACATCACCACCCCCACCTTCGATGCCAAACTTCACGCAGCCAGTTTCTACATCAAGATCAGATTCTAGGTTATTTTTCGACTACCGCCGCAAGGGCACTAGCAAACTAATCACCTGAATTACTTGAAGTGGCCGATACTGCAAGATCCCTTCCAATGTAGGTTATTCAATGTGCTATCGAAGACTTCACTAAATAGCGAATTCGTAGCACCAAAGATGATCCAATCAAAGAACACTTCAGACGAGGTCTGCCAGCTTCGAGCACAGCTGGTTGCAGAACGTCGAGAGAATGCTTACCTCCGTGACATCCTCCAAACCAGCCAGAAATTCTATGAAAACCTTCGAACAGACATCACCGAAACTAAACGAATCATAGCAAAACTTACTTCGACAAATCCCGTCTCCCCATTCATCTCCAAGTTGCCGGTCGAGGTCCGAATCAAGATCTATAAATTATTACTGGTCAACCCCAAACTAGGAGATATTGCATTATTGGGCTGGAAGACAAAGTATGGAAAAGATGTTTTATTCGGATTATCACCGGCAATTTTGCGGACATGCAAGGCCATTTATGAGTAAGTCAATTTCTGATTCCAGCTTTGGAGCAATATTATAGCTATCTTGAGACCATGAAGACTTGATTGAATCTCCATAATCTTCAGAATTTTTCCTTTCAACTTCCCCTACTCGTTCCCAATTGCTCCTCCAGTTTCCAGCAGATTTAGGAGGTGAATTTCTCAGGAAATATCAAACATTTGTGTCAAAATTCTTCAAACATTCTTCTAACATTATAATAACCTACCTAGTGAAGCATTATCTGTCTTGTATGGATCAAACACTTTCATAATCGAATGCATTGGCGCATGCGGCGAGAGCTCCTCCCATCTCCCACAATCCCCTCTTACCCGATATATCAGCCATGAAACCTATAAGAATGGAAAATATGAGGTTATGTACGACTTTTCGACCTTGCCAGGACTCACAATGATCAAAAATTGGCGGGTAATTACCTCGACGTACAAGCCTTCTCGCAGTAGTGCTCCTGCCAAATCCTTTGTTCATTTCTGCCAAGCTGTTTTCAAGTCCCCCTTGAGGACATTGGAGATTGTGGTAGTCTTAGAGAAGACAAAGCCGAAATTTGGTCAGTCACCTATCACACCTCAAATCAGTGTCATGAAGTCACAATTGGATCAATTAATGCAGCCACTAAGCTTGTTAAAACTTGTGTCTCTTCGAAACTTCAGAGCCGGCCAATGGGATGAACTTCAGACAATATTGTTACCAGGCTCCAAGGAGCTCCTTTACTTCCCAAAACTCGAAAATGGTGACGAAGAAGCTGCAGCTCTCTTACTAGATACGGAAAAGAAATACAAAGCAGCTGCCTGGCCTTTGGCTTCTACAAATGTCATTGGTATGCATGCAAAGCTTATTTCATATGCTCAGTCTTTTGAGAGAAATGAAGACTATCGAAGGGATATGGCAATCGTCCAAATACATGTAAGTAGTTCCATCCTATCTTTTGAATGTCTCAAGAAAGTCTGAATGATTCAAAACTTCTGACATATTCCTCTTTTCCACGCTTTGATGATGCTAATCTCAGGATTAGGACTACATGGAAACTGCCCCTACCAACTGCTTCAATCTCGCACCACCCTCATCTGGAAACCCCTACAAGAGTAAGCATATTTCTTTGTGTTTTTAGTTGTTTTAAACCATGGCATCTGGTTGAATGCTACTAACTACAAGCCTTGAACAGGTTACCGTGGATCAGAGCACCCTATTGAAAAGGCCCTCGAACGAGCGACGAGGGCAAAGGATCAAGAGGATTCTGTAAAGTTCAAGAAAGCTCGATCAGATGTTCTTGAACACCTCGAGTCACATTATAAGGACATCTCAAAAGCTGTAACCAAATTGAGACAGTTAGTTTGGGATTTGGAGGTAGAGGGCAGCTTTTGGGATGAGCCGATGATTGTCTTAGACGAAGATAGGGTCGACGATGGGTTCGTTGCACTCGCTAAAGACAGCCTTGCGAAATTCATCTTCACTCTCGAGCAAATTTCCAAGTCATTCAATCGAAAACTGCCAAAGGAAACCAAAATTCTTCTTCGACGAACTAAAACTTCGTACGATTTTGCCTATGATGGTCTCCCTAGGGAACAGCTTTTCAAGAAGTTGAATTGGTCTTTGGCACAAGATTTTCCACCAATGACCGAGACCAAAAAGTGGATGAAGCTTGTCGCTGATGATATGAATAATCAATACATCGAGATCCACAAAGCCCGCAGGGCACTCTTTGACTTCGACGTTCCGAAGGATCGTGGATGTAAGGTCGATCCAAAGAAATATTTGGACAGTGAACCAGAACCACTAGATTGGGATACGGCATTAGAGCCTCCTTTGTGCAATTGCGGTGAGCGTCATGATTAAATTTCAGAGTAGTGTTTGCTGCTGCTGGAGGTTTATATATGAAGGCGATACTGGATTTTCTTCTGCACATGATCATATTGGTGACTCAGTGGCCTTTCTTTCGAAGGTGGAATTTCGGTTTGCATTTGCTATTTATTATGGTATTACTGAGCGGGGTACAGGATGATATGGCTGGTTCCTATTTGCTACTTTCCCGGATCATGGACGGTGGACGAGGAATATAATTTATATAGATACTTTAGTGCTTATTTGCATGCTAGTTTTAGCTGAGTAGAAATAGCTTTTTAAATCAAAATAATTTCCTTATATTATATATATAGCTGGAAGCATTGATTTAAGGGATAAAGAAGTAGATACCATAGTAATTAGAGTAAAAGAATTATATACCACGACTTCTTATTTTAAGAACTAAATACCATAGAAATTTTACCTCGCTATTGCGATGAGCTTCCCATCGCAACGGTAAGCTCACCGTCACTATTACTATCGCCCTAACTATAGATTCGTATATTTGTAAGGAGTGCTTTAGAAGAGCTTTCAAGCGCGATATATTCGTAAATTACCTTTATCTAACACTACTATCAACCCTTATTATAACTTTACTTCATGAGCTCCGTGAGCTTCCAATTAAAGGTAATTACTTCCTCTTATTTAACAATCTCTATGAAGTAATTTGTAACGCTTCTATTAAGCATAAGTTTAGCTTTAAAACTCCATATAGAGACCTAAAACGCGCCCGGTACAGGTATATAAATAAGAAGTGCCCTTGGAAGGTAAATGCTTACCTGAATTGTGAGAATTCCAATATAGTTATTATTAATTCGGTAACTTTTACGCATACTTATATCAGTAATTTCACCCTTCCTTAGCTCGAGCTACCTCGCGGTCGGCTGAAGAAAGAGAGGTTTAGGAAAGATAAGATATGAGGGCCTAGAGGAGAGGCTGCCGTATAAGCTATGATAGTGTTTGTAGGAGTTGGCGACGATGAGGTATGCTCTACGTGTGGAGGAAGAAGGCACTTTTCTAGTACCTATAAGAGGCCTTATAACTGAGGGTGGCGGCGACGATGAAGTTGCAAATAGTTACTGTTGGTACCAATAATGTCTGGAATGCAATATCCAATAGAATGTAATGGCCACTAGAATTCAGTAGTTAGAGAATGCCTTCTATATATCTAAGAATG